>JAGPOW010003642.1:41587112-41600931 GCA_030014935.1 Caiman crocodilus
CACGCCGGAGGGCAGGGAACAACTACAAGCAGACCTGGACAGGTTGGACATATGGGCAGAAAACAACAGAATGCAATTCAACAAGAAGAAATGCAAAGTGCTGCACGTAGGGAGGAAAAATGTCCAGCATACCTACTGCCTAGGAAATGACCTGCTTGGTGGAACGGAATTGGAAAGGGATTTTGAAGTCCTAGTGGACTCCAAGATGAACATGAGTCAGCAGTGTGATGAAGCCATCAGAAAAGCTAATGGTACTTTATCGTGCACCAGCAGATGTATGATGAACAGATCCAAGGAGATGATACTTCCCCTCTATCAGGTGCTGGTCAGACCACAGTTGGAACACTGCATGCAATTTTGGGCGCCACACTTGAAGAGGGATGCAAATAACCTGGAGAGGGGCCAGAGGAGGACCACTCATATGGTTAAGAGCTTGCGGGCCAAGCCCTATGAGGAGAGACTGGGGCACCAGGACCTCTTCAGCCTCTGCAAGAGAAGGTTGAGAGGTGAACTTGTGGTTGCCTATAAGTTCATCATGGGGGCACAGAAGGGAATTGGTGAGGTTTTATTCACCAAGGCGCCCCCGGGGGTTACAAGAAATAATCACCACAAGCTAGCAGAGAGCAGATTTAGATTAGACATTAGGAAGAACTTCTTCACAGTTAGAGTGTTCAAGGTCTGGAATGGGGTCCCAAGGGAGGTGGTGCTCTCTCCTACCCTGGAGGTCTTTAAGAGGAGGTTAAATAAGCATCTAGCTGGGGTCATCTAGACCCAGCACTCTTTCTTGCCTATGCAGGGGATCATTGAACTCGATGATCTATTGAGGTCCCTTCCAACCCTAGCATCTGCGAATCTATGAATCACCTGGACAATGTTCCAGGTGTGGTGGCTTACTTTGAACTGCCAAAGCATGTCCTCCTATCCCCAGATGGCCAGGAGGTCAGACACCTCCAGCTGGGTCCAACGTGCCAGCTCTGAGCAGAGAGGATGCTGCCACTGGCCTCCCTAGCAGGAATTCTGGTGTTCCCTATTCAAAAACTGAATAATTCCTGAAAAAAACCCCAAAGCCACTGTGTAAAATACCCCAAAATCCATGTTTCTCCACAATTAAAACAGGCAGAGGCATGAATTTCCCATTAGGCAAAAAGAAGTGGCACACATTTATGCTGCTGCTATTTGTCCCCAGGCACACTACTGCGTGAGTGTGCTGGCATGTGGCAAATTGACCCAGCTGGGGTAGGGGATGTTGGGGCTGGCACCTGTGCTGGCATCAGCAGACTTTTCTGGGATCCTGGGGGCCTTCCAGGGAAGCAGTAGCACCAAGACAGCCTCCTGGAGTCTGGGCTGCCAAAGCATGGCTGTGGCTGGTCAGGCTCTGTTTCTGATGGCACATTATGCTGCTGCCTGTGCCACACTGCTTTTTTTAGCAGGTTTTTTTTTTCATATACCAGGATCTCCTAATGTCAAAAAACCCCACCCCGCTGCAAATTAGAAGCCTGGCAAATGGGTGCCTGTGTGCTGTGTGTGATTGGTGGCACCTTAAATGGGTTTGAGGCACCACAAACCTCATGTACACTCTCGTTGGTACATGCCCTGAATGAGCATCTCACTCTTCATACTGTGTATCTCAGTGTTTCACAACATTTTTTACCTCCTATGGCTGCATCCACACAACTGTGGATATTTGATTCCCTGGGGGCAAGAAGCAGCGGCACAACTTGTGCCACTCTTGCTTGTCTTTGGGGAATGCCTATGCCACATGCCCTCTGGTATATGACAGGCTACCCTGGGTAGGGTAAGGGAGGCTGGGGCCAGCACTGCCACTCAGAGCCTGGCTGGCAGCCAGAGTGTGGCCCTGGCGAGCAAGGCTCTGGTTTTGAGTGGCATATGTTAGCCCCACGTGCACCACTCTGCTTTTTTTTTTTTTTGGCAGGTTTTTTTTGACCCCAGGATCTTGTGGGGGTCAAAGAAAAAAAACAACCCCCCCAGCCCATATCTGCGTAACTGGGCTGCAGATATGCCGAGATCTACCTTCAGCACCATGTACTGCACAACTGTACTTGTCTGGATGTAAGTTTATATGCTAATTTTATTCCCCACTGAACTAATATTGGCTTATAATAAAACTAAATTGTGTGTTCTAAACTGGCAGTTATTTGTTTTACAAATCTGCATCTTCAAGCATGAAATATACAACTTGAGTTGTATTTTAGAACTAACAGAATAGTGAGAAATCCTTTCCCAACTAAGGTCAATGGAAAAATTACTGATTTCAGTGGGGTGAAGATTCCAACCAGAAATCTCAGTTAGAAAGAAATGAATATTATATGAAAGTACCTAAGGAATCTGAAGCTCAGAAACAATGATCTTATTGTATATGTTTTTGAAAGTACTTCATTTCTATAGTTGTTGACTAGAATTATAGTTATGACTTTATTGTATCTGTTCACTATTATCATCTTGGTGAATTAGGATACAATTCTGCTGACTCTTATTCTGACTTCAACTAAAGATAATGAGACTAATCATATGATTAACATTTTCAGGTTTGTTTTTTTCAATATGTAAAATTAACTTTATTTCCTTGTGTCACACTCTAGAAAGAACTGAATGATAAACCAGTCATGTCAAGAAATCTATTTTAGGATTTTATATTGCTCCTATCACACCATCTAAATCACCATACTGGTGTTGTAAAATTATCAAGAGTAACATTTCAAATGACAGGCAATAACTCATTTATATTACATTAAAACTATTCTTAATAACTCTTTTAATATTTTAGCTTTTTAACAGCTATTTTTATAGGTAAAAAAATGAAAACTCCTGCTAATCTGGACAATATGAAATAGGACAGAGGGTTCATTCCTGTCTGACAGCAGTCTATAGGGGTTTAGAGAAACTGAAAAATATTTACAAGAGAACACAAAAAGAACTCTCACCTTTATGCTTATTTGGAAATATGCTGTAAACTTGTGGAATGACCTAAACAGTATTGATCTGTTCCCTAGAGGTCCTAAATGCTCAAGGTTCTCAACATACTGTAGAACAAGCTATACATATGTAATGAATGAATATGGTAGTATAGTCACCTGGGCCAGGTACAGATATTACACTTATCACACAGTGCTCAGAAAGTGTACTACAGCCATAACTTAACAGACATTCACCAAACTTAGACCTCTTAAAAATGGCAGGTCCTAGTCTAGGATAGACAAGGATGGATGCAGTATCAGACTAAAGTTATTTAGCGTAGAGTGCTCTATCAAAATTCCAAGCACTTGGAGGAAAAGAGGGTGATTAGGAAGAGTCAGCATAGATTCAGCAAGGGCAAATAATGCCTGACCAACCTAATTGCCTTCTATGATGAGATGACTGGCTCTGTGGGTGAGAAGAGACCAGTGGAGTAGTATATGTTGACTTTAGCAAAGCTTTTGATATGGTCTCCCACAAGATTCTTGCAGGTAAGCTAAGGAAGTATGGGTTGTATGAATGGACTGTAAAGTGGATAGAAAACTGGCTGGAGCATTGGGTCAGAGGGTAGCAGTAAATGGCATGATGTCTATCAAGCCAGAATCAAGTAAAGTGCCCTAGGGGTCAGTCTTGGGGCCAGTTTTGTTCATTATCTTCATCAATTACCTGGAATATGGCATAGGGTGCACTTTCAGCAAGTTTGCAGATGGCACCAAACTGGGGGGAAGTAGTACATATGCTGGAGGGTAGGATTAGGATTCACAGAAGTAGGAAACTTGGAGGATTAGACCAAAAGAAATCTCATGAGGTTCAATAAGGACAAGGGCAAAGACCTGCAATTAGAATGGAACAATCCTATGGCTATAGATGGGGGCTGACAGGGTAGGCAGCAGCTCTGCAGAAGAGGACCTGGGCATTACAGTGGAGAGTAAACTAAACATGAGCCAACAGTGTGCCTTTATTGCCAAGAAGGGTAATGGCATACCAGGTTGCATTGGTAGGAGTGTTGCCAGAAGATCAAAAAGTGATTATTCCCTTCTATTCAGCACTGGTGAGGCCACATCTGGAGTAGTGTGTTCAATTTTGAGCTCCCTGCTACACTAAGGATGCGAACAATTTGGAAACAGTCCAGTGGAGAGCAATGAAAATGGTGAGTGTGCTGGGGCACATGACTTATGAGGAGAGGCTGAAGGAACTGGGCTTATTTAGTATAGAGAATAGGAGACAGAGAGGGGATTTAATAGCAGCCTTCAGCTACCTATTTGTAACATTCAAATACCGTGGGCCCTAAGGCCCACTCGGCTAACTTGTAGCCTGTATTGCATGGGGGTGAATGCTACAACAAAATACTTTGGACAGCTCCTTTAGCTACCTGAAAAGTGGTTCCAGAGAGGATGGAGCTACACTGTTCTTAGTGGTGGTAGATGACAGAGCAAGGAACAATGGTCTCAAGTTGCAGCAAAGAAAGTTTAGGAAAAAATTTCTCACTTGGAGGGTGGTAAAACACTGGAACAGGTTACCCAGTAGGGCTGTGTATAATTTCACCAGCTGTTTCATTTCAACACTGTTTTAACTAATTTTGAGCAGGATGATGGGAGGCTCCATACTGTGATATCTACTATCATTGACACTGGTCCACATAGTTATTAGGGCTGTGTGACACGGCACTGTTCCATTCTGACTTCAGTTTTGAGGTCTGGACGGAACAGTGTGTTGTATCAAATTTTGGCCTCACTGTTTCACTTCATTGAAATAGTAAGACTGTTTTGACATTGTTTCAATCATTTACTGGACTATGGGGCTAGGGAAAGGAACTTGCCCCAGCTGGGCTGATTTCTCAACCCTAGCCATGGGCAGGGAGTCGTGCTGATTGCCCAGATCATGCTGGGGGGGGGGGGGGGCGAGAGCCCAGCTGGGTTGCCTCGCCATCCTCCGCACTAGATCACTGCCTCCCTGCTCCTGGCAGGCTAGATCGCTCCTGGGGCAGGGAGGCAGCCCAGCTGGACTGACTTCCCATCCACAGCACTACAGTCAAAATGTTTCAACTTTTGAAATGTTTTGACGAGCCTCATTTTATTTCAAGGCTATTTTGACGGCCTTTGATTTGCTGTTTCAACCTCAAAATGAGTCAAAAAAGAGACAAAACAAAAGGCCGTCAAAATTTTGCACAGCCCTAATAGTTATATATGTTTGCCCTTGCCTCCTTCCTCCACATACGCACTGAATGCAAAGATCTATAAAGTTTAGAAATGTATTTGGGTACATGAAGCATAGGCAGAAAGACATTCTGAATTCATCTGCCAGAAGCACAGACTACTCTTATGTGACCATGGCACTGCAGTTAGAGGCAAAGCAAGTGTTCTATGCCTACATGATGAATTCATCATAATCACAGAGAACAAAGCTGTTTTACATAGTAAACCCGCAAATCAATCCAGACTGCTTATCCCAGACAATAAAGACAAACATTGTAGAAATCTATCAGTATACTTGACTGATAAGATCAACTGGAATATGCCTGGAAACAAACATTCTACCCAGTCAGGCCACAGTCTCCAACCCTTACCAACTAGTATTAAAACCTAAATCCTGAAAAAATGTGAGAAAGTGATGTATAACCTCCTGGTTGGCAAAATCCATAAACAACAACTTTTTCCTAATGGAAATTGGGAACCTCTCCATCAAAGTAAAACTTACAAAAGGTCTTGAAAAATATAGTAGTTTGTTCAGTTCTTAAGAAGGAAACAATCAACCCCAAATATTGTCCCTTGTTTCTAAGCATCCATGTTTTGGAAAAAAGATTAAGCAAATAGCAGCTACTAAGTTCTGACAACATACCATGCTAGCTAACCTTTTGAATACTTCCTAAGTAGGATTTAGAGCATGGCACAGCCAGAAACTGCTCTAGCAGTGCTGAAAGATAACTTTCTCAGAGCCATGAACACTGGTACGAATTCCTTTCTTATACCTGTACTTGCATACCATGCAGCTGAGGATAAACCATCTCTCAGGTTGCAGACTTTATCAGTTTTCTTGAAAAAAACCCAGCAATTCAGGACAGCAATATAATAAGTAAGATCCCCCAGATATTTTCAACATACTGCAAGTAATATCTCCACCAACTTCTAGTAAGATTTTTTTTTCAAGTACAGTACCTTGCATTGTGGGCAACAATGGAGGGCCATGTAGTTTGATTACTCATCACCATGGAGGGTTACATTTATGAATCATTGTATTGAAAGATATAAAAGAAGGCACTCTGTAGCATGTTTATGTACAAGAATTATGACAGATTCCTTACAAAGGATCAGATTCATCCTAGCTCTTATTCAGGAATACAAAGAGGTGAGACAGGGAGATTGTAAGATTTTTTATCAGTATTGAGTAGTCTGCATGGCCAAAGAGCCTTTACAGTATGGCACAGAGGAGTTATTCCATTATCAGTCTCATTTAGGAGGATAGAATTCCTCCTAAATTATATAGAGAGATGTGAAGAAACATTTTGGGCTTGGCTTTATTCCTTCCACTTACTGCTCAGCAGAGGGAGATTACCATCCAAGGAAAGGTAACCCATGTCCCACAAAAGGATATAGTAGTGGACACAGGGTGAATAGCCTGGGAACTTTCAAAGGCAGAATACTTTATTCTATCCTCCTTAAATGGTATGCTTTTGAGCTGACCCTTACTTTGTGCACTGTAAGCACATACTAATGCCCATAGCATTTTGTAGAGAGCAAAAGAAAAGGGAGCTCTAAATTTACGTAAAAGCACAGAGTGAGGGCCTAAAAGGATAAATGGAGAAGTTGTTGAAACAGGAATCCAATGTATTACTTTGAAAATCTAAAATCCCATGAGTGCTTAGAAAAGAAGGAAACACATGTTTAAATTCTTACAAACCAAGTTTTGGATAAATGTATGGGAGAAGTTGAAAATAAGAAAATGATCAAAATAACATTTTCAAAATGTGTAGGTATCAATGGGAAAGTAGGAATAAAAAACAAATATAGGGAATAATTAAAGAGAAGAAAATAGCGGGCATAGATCATTGTGCTTGTGGATGCGGAAGCTGTTTTACAGTTTTGAGGTAAGCAGAGAGAGGAAAATCAAGAAAAACAGGAATGAAAACACCAGAGAATAAAGAAGTTATTTTACTAATATTCACATAAGAAGCTGGAGGGCAGTAGGAATGGGTTTCACCCTCTTAGTGATTAAAAAAAATCATACTTTTTTAATGTGCCTAAGTATGTTTTTCTCATCAACAATTATATCTAATGGCTTACTGAAATCTGCAAAAACAAACAAACAAAAATTAAGGAAAACTTACTGGAAATAAAATGGTGCTACCCCAAGGGGAGCTAGCAGTCCTCACAGTATTACGGCTCAACTGCTCAGCTTGTTGTGTGGGAAGGGAAAAGAGAGGGCTGCCAACACAAAGGGGAGCCCAAGATGGCTATGGACCCCATCCTTCACTGCTGATTGGCTGAGAGGGATGTATGTTATGTGACCCTGCCCCTCTACACCAATCAGAAACACAGGATGGGGCCTCATGACAGACAGCCCTCCTGACCAATCAGTGGTGGAGACATGGCCACATGATGGACAGCTCTTGCAACCAATCAGTGGCTGAGGGTGGTCACAATAATTCCTGGAAAATGGCAGCTAGAATCATAGAAAGTTAGGGTTGGAAGAGTCCTCCTCAGGAGGTCATCTAGTACACCCCCCTGTTCAAAGCAGGACCATTTCCAACTAGATTATCTCAGCCAAGGTTCTGAAAACCAAGGATGGAAATTCCCCCACCTCTCTGGGTAACCCATTCCACTTTTACTACCTTCCAAGTGAGAAAATTCTTCCTAATATGTAACCTAACTTCCCTTGCTGAAACTTGAGACCATTGCTTCTTGTCCTGTCATCTGTCACCACTGAGACCAGTCTAGTTCCATCCTCCTTATAACCCCACTTCAGGTAGTTGAAGGCTGCTATTAAGTCCCTTTTTAGTCGCTTCTTCTCTAAACTAAATAAGCCCAGTTTCCTCAGTCTTTCCTCATAAGTCATGTTCCCCAGCTCCCTGACCATTTTTGTCTCCCTCTGCTGGACTCTCTCCAATTTGTCTACATCCTTTCTGTAATGGGGCCCCCAAAACTGAACACAGGACTCCAGATGGGGCCTCACCAGTGTTGAAAAGAGGGGAATAATTGCTTCCCTTGACCTACTGGCAACACTCCTATCAATGCAGCCCAGTTTGCCGTAAGCCCTCTTGGCAACAAGGTCACATTGCTGGCTTATATTCAGCTTATTGTCCACTGTAACCCCAAGGTCCTTTTCCACAGAGGTGCTGCTCAGCCAGTCAGTCCCCAGTCTGTACTGATGCAAGGGACTGTTCTGTCCTACATGCAGGACTTCTCACTTGTTCTTGTGGAATCTCATGAGATTCCTTTTAGCTCAAACCTCCAATTTGTCTAGGTCACTCTGAATCCTAGCCCTATCCTCCAGCATATCTACTACTCCCCTCAGCTTGGTATCATCTGTAAACTTGCTGAAGGTGCACTCTATGCCATCTTCCAGGTTATTGATGAAGACATTGAGCAAAACCAGCCCCAGGACTGACCTCTGGGATACCCCACATGATACTGGCTTCCAGTTAGCTCCAAGACCTGCCCATTAATTCATCCAGCTGCCTGCTCAAGTTGGGTAGACTACCTAATTATATATACTAATTTATTTAATGCATTTTTCCTCATGAAGATTTTAGTTAGAAAGCTAAATTCCTATCACTTTTTTGTAGTGATAGTTTTCTGTGAATAAATCTGCCCCACAGAAATGAAAGCAACAAAAGCATAGACGATTTTGCCTGATCTCATCAAGAAGGTAACTTAACTGAGCTTGTTAATGCACTAATATAATTGACAAAGTAAATCTAATAAATTCTACTCAAGAGCAAATTTTCCACTTCATTGAATGCTGTTAAACTGCTTATGAATTTTGACAACAGGTATCAATAGATCTTTTCTTTCCATGTTATCCACATTATAGCATTAAAGGATAAGAAATGTCATTAAGCTCTTTACTCATTTATACAGAAAGGGTTTTCCTTCTTCCATCCGTTTCTTAGACAGGACTTTCCTGACATGTAGCTTTTGAGCTAAAAGATTGAGACACTCTTCTTAGCCTTCCAGTCTTCCATTCCTGGCATAATAGCTCTTCCCTGCTGTAAGCATTAGTGCCACACTTCCAGAGGTTCAGTTTTAGAATCAAGGCCTAGGCTTGAAACCCTCCCAATCCTGTCCTTTAAAGCTAATCTGCTAATAATAATAATAAAAAAAACCATATGTTCATCAATGTTTGCTAAATCTCTTCATTGGCCAGACTTTATTCCTCAAGTAGCTGTTTGTCAGTATATGGAAGACTTAGAAGTTATTGTTTAATATTTGTAAGTACCCTTTGGGAAGTACTATTGACATTTCCTATCACATATTTCCTGCGGGCTTCTCTCCTTTCTTCACTGTGGTTCTAAAGATTTAAATATTTTGTGGTATCACTGTAAAGAACATACAACCATCCACAGTTCTTGGAAAATCTGAAAACCTTGTTGTGAGTGTCATACTCAGCTCCACCCATGGTTAATGTTGCCTTGCTCTTCCTGTTATCAGATCTTATTTTCATTCTGTTATAAATGGCAGAAATTTCATGCACTGGGCATTTACCTCTGGCTGACTTTTTTTACTCTCTAAAATGAGGATAATAAAACAGCCATTCTCACAAAGGTATTGGGAAGATGGAATAATTTATGTTTCTGAAACATTCATATGTTATGGTGAAAGCACTGTTAAAATGTCTGTGAAGACATTTGATAATTTTGTATTTGCTGTAAGACTCAAATGGCAAGTTGAACAAAATCTAGGACCTAACTTTTGGCATCCATAAAACTCTTACACTGTGTCTGTTCTATTATTATAGTTTGATTTTCAATCACATAACGAGGCTCTTATGATACTCTGGAAAATCTGTATTTATATCTGAGTGCAGTCTACACTTCTGGATCAAAAAACCCCTTCAACATTACTTATTCACGTAAATAATGGTTTCATACACAGAAGCTGAGGGGCCTGAGTACTAAAGTCTCTGTGTTAATGTGCTTCAACTAATCATGCTTAAATTCGATACTTGCTTTATGCTATGCTATGTACTTGCTTTATTCACCATTTTTAAGGCTCATTAAGGGTGCTCATGTATAGAAGTGCACCCTTAATGCATCCTAAATCAGTCTAATGTGCATTAAATGCACACGTGCAGACACACCCTATGTGTAACTAATGTTAGTCATTTTATCTAGTGCACTACTGGAAGGGATTGAGATACGACAACTGAGGAAAGTGGCATAAGAACTTGAATAGAACAGAGAATGCTTTCCTTTTTATTTAAGATTGGTTGATTTATATTTTACATAAATAGGTTCAGATTCTGATAGCCCTAAATAGATATGTTTTAATATACATGTTTTTTAAAATACCCTTAGTCTGGACATAAACATTCTTTTGACAAAGTTCTTTGGGACAGATTACTAAGATTTATTAAGAATTATTATCAAATGAAACATAATTTCTATTTTATTCCTTTTAATTTATTTACTTAACACTAATGGCTTCATCTACTTTATGTTTAATGCCTTTCTTATGATAAGTTCTTGCTTATCACTTTAATTACTTTAATTACTTGATTACTTTAAGCTCTCCATGGATAATTCAGTTTAATATGCTGAATAACTTGATTGAGGTTAATGAGCATTTTCAGTCCAATTGTGATAGTCCACCCTCAAGGGTGTCAGTTGTTCCTATTCTGTCTCTGATTCTCAGGTAATGAATGTCCACAAAATATTTAATAATGAAAAATGACTAACAAATTTTATTTGAATCAAATATTTTTCATTTATAGCATTAAGTTTACAGTTGAGAATTAGAACATCCATGGATCTTGTTCTCCATTCCCATATCTGGCACAATACCCTGAGATCATCCTATTTATATTTATATGTATGTGTTTACATAAGTCTCACACATTTTTATCTGGAGAGTGTGGGAGCCTTTGCTTTCCTTAGAATCTGTGGTGTATCTGGTTGCCACTTGGTCAATGTGGTAGCCAATTCTCCCATATCTCTTCTAGGATCAACGCTTTCCTCTGTCTTCCAAGAAATTTCTGGGGAAAAAAGACTCCAAAATCCTTGGAAATCCCTAAAAAGGGACATCTGCAGGTTCTTTAGCAACACTAACAACCCTATGCTAGCAGGTATCCACAAGCCCTAAGAACATAATTAAAAATGTATTGAAGCTGATGAAGTGAGCTTCAGTCCCTGAAATCTTGTGCTATATATGTATTTTGGTTAGTCTATATATCCAACCAGCCTTCCACTCATCTTCAGACTAACACAGATAACTAAATTTCTCAAACCCTTTCAAGCAAGAAATCCTGGTTGGATCAAAGTCAATGACAGTTTTGTTTCTGAGTTTAGTAACACTAGTACTTTGCCACAAAAGTTTCCTGGTTATCCTGTATTAAAGATTGTGCAAGTGATAACAGTAGTTTGCTAGGAAACAGGAGACTTGGGCTTATTTCCTTTCCCAGACTCAAGCTCTACTTCCCACAATTAAGGAGGATGCCCTACCACCAGGCTAGAGCCCATGTGTATTCTCTGAGAACATGCATTAGATTGGACCCCTCATATGGGGAATAAACCCCCTCATAGGGGGAAGAATGTATAATTTCTGGATTCCGATTGGACTGAGCCAAGTGCCAAGTTGCTCGGACTGATCCCATCCTAGGTTAGCTCACATATGTAGCCAGTGGAACTGTAGAGTCGACAGGTAAGTCACCCATGAGCTTAGGCACTTCTAGGGCTAAGTAGCAGATAAGCAAGGCTTTTGTGATAGTATTTTGAACTTTGTCTCCTGAATTGCACCTAAGTCCCAGATTCAGTGCTTAAATATTATACTGGGCCTATCCAAAAGGTATTCAAGTCCAAATAACTTTTTGTATAGATTTTAAGCTGCAGAAATACCATGTTTTGACCTTTGATAAACATTTTTGCATTAAAATTTTTGTTATAATCTATCTTATATTGCTATGCTAAATATTTGTAGCTCTGTAGGATTGTACAGATCAGTCATTTTGTGTTTTTTAAACATGGCTGTTTGCCATTTTTTTCTCTAAATTAAATTCCATTCTTTTGGTAATGGTAACCCATCAGTTTCCACATTTGTAACTCCAGAAATTTTTTACTATATGAATCCTATGTCTCTGGTTTCTGTTAGAAAAATAATTTGTATTCCTAATCACTTGCTACTGTTATTGACACCTCAAAATGTAAACAGAATTTCTTGATCAAAATGGCTTATAAATCTGCTACCACTTTCTGGGGCCCTGCAGTGGGCCCTGGCCACTGCCCAGGGGAAGCTCCAGGCTCCAACCACAGCTCAGCTACCAGCAACCACCATCTCTCTTCAAAAGCCAGCCCTGCTCCCTGCGCTCTGGTCATCCCCCTACTTGGCCGGTAACAATGTGAAACATAGGGAAGGCACGTGACAGCACTTTCGTCGCTGCCTCTGTCTCCCCATGCCATGACTGCTTATGCCCCTGCCCGTCCCTAAAAGCAACTACCAGTGCACCATGCTCCAGCAGGCCACTGCACTGGCCCTGCTGGCCCACCACAATGACTGACTGCCAGGTGGCCCATGGCCATCTCACCCACCCTGGATCCCCCACATGCAGTGACCACTTGCCTGCCCTCTATGTACCATCCCAGGGTTGCAGCTGTGCACCTGTCACCTCCACCGCATTTTCCTGGCCGGACCCTGGCAGGAACACTGGTAACAGGCTCCAGGATGCCACCGTAGCTTTCCTAGACCTGCAGCTCTGATGCCTCTGGGCCCACCGGGCCAGACAGGACTGGTGGTAGCATATTATCCAGCACACCTGGGATGATGAGTGGTGGCTGGAGGCCCTCAAGATGATCCAGGTCACCTTCTGGGATCTCCAGGAGCAGCTCTGGCCACACCTAGAGCAGCAGGACACTGCCATGTGGCTGCCCCTCCCCATGGACACCCAGCTTGAGTGAGCCTTCCAGCACCTCAAGCGATGCTGACACACACTCGTCACCCACCTCAAGTTCACTGTAGAGAAACTACCCAGGTCATTGTCACAGCTTATGCATGGCATTAAATCTGTGAGGCTAAGGGAAAGCTCATTTGTGAGGCTTGGGCAGAAGATGCATGACATGTAGAGGATGCCTAGTAGCAGGAGCACCACCCACAGTAACACTGGCAGTGGTGGCCTCCCAAACAAGGTCGCAGGAAAGCTGCACACCCACCAGCAGGGGTCGGAAACTGGGTGCAGAACGTGCTGGCTGAACACCTCCTCCAGCCTCCAGCACTCCCCACTCTAGCCCGCCTACACCATCACCAACACACCCCCCACCCACCCTGCCCACACCCAGCACCATGCTTACTGAAGACATATCTCAGAAGAAGTTTTTATTTCCTTCACATCCACCAGATCCCCCCTACCCTCTCCCTCCCCAACAAACAGAACCCCTCCACTATCCGACCCATCAACAATAAAAAACTTTCTTCCCCATGAAAACTATTCATAGATTCATAGATTCTAGGGTAAGAAGGGACCTCAATAGATCATCGAGTCCGACCCCTGCATAGGCAGGAAAGAGTGCTGGGTCAAGATGACCCCAGCTAGATGCCTATCAAACCTCCTCTTGAAGACCCCCAGGGTAGGGGAGAGCACCACCTCCCTTGGGACCCCATTCCAGACCTTGGCCACTCTAACTGTGAAGAAGTTCTTCCTA
>JAGPOW010003642.1:41601031-41675738 GCA_030014935.1 Caiman crocodilus
GATAGGAACCTGCGTGAACAGTGGGACTTTGCTGTCTGCGTCTCCCAGCAGATGTCTGAGTAGTTTAGGTCCCCCATGACTACTGCCTCCTTAGTTTTTGTGGTCTCCATGTCCAATATTTTTTGTGCCATCCCAGGGTGTGGGGCTGTGAGGTGCGGGTGTGTAAGGGGGAGAGCGCAGGGGTAGGTGACCAGCACCCTTGCCAATGGCCATTTCTCCATGGGTGCACATGCCATGGTGAGTATGGTGGGCTCTCCTAGAGGTGATGGCAGCTGGTGCTTTCCTGGCCATGGACAGTTCTCCCTCCAGCAGCTGACATCCACGGCCAACAGAGCCAACATGTGATCATTGTCCTATCACAGGTGGCTCCATCTGTGTGCCCACATAAAGTTGGGGACAGTGGTGGGTGGTACCTTGGTTGGGGGCTGAATGGTGCCATAACTGGACTAGGGTCTAGGACAGGTGCTACTGGATGCTGGAGGTGGTGCAGGACCTCCTTCCAGGCCCAGGCAGGGCCCTGCTTCTGGGTGGCAGGAGGCTACTAGAGGGCAGGTGGGGATAGGGTCAGGGACCAAGCAATGGCCAGCACAAAGGTGACTGCCAGGACTAGAATGATGTCCAGCACCCAATGGTCATCATCTATGTCCTACACTGTTAACATATTTGCCGATCACTGTGGGGTATGCTCATTGATTAGGGACACATTTCTAGAGTCTTTTAATTCTATCAATGTGCAGCTTGTGTTTCTGTATCTCTCCTTTCTGCAAGTCCTCATCCCCAGTGCAGCTATCTTTCTGCTCAGTTTCAGTGGGGCTGAGTTCCTCCATTCACCACATCAGTCAAATACACATACACACACACAGATTAATGTGACATGCCTAACCCGGCTGGGTTGATCAGCATGTACAGGTTGACACTCTCATATGCCAGGAATCAGTTCAGACACAAGCACTCAGGTGAACAGAATACCTCTGAATCTGGCTGGCTATCTAGCTGACACCCTCATGGGCCAGCACTCAGTTCATTAGGGCACGTCTGAGCCAAACTGGGTCAATCAGCCTATACAAGTTGATCCCCTTATGTGTCTCAAACTCATCACATCCCAATCTTTTCCCCTAACTGTCCTAGTAGTGGTAGCCTCTTGATAAGCAGACCCAACAGTATTTCTGGGCTTCACAGGGATCTTTGGCTTAAGTAAAAGAAGCATTGGTGCACAGCAAGTGGGGAAGGAAAGTAGAGAAGGAAAAATGCACCCAATTACCACCAGTTTGGCTACAAAAGTTATTTATTGCTAAGTATATGAAATTTATAATGGTACTAGTAGTAATAGACATGGAAGGGAAAACAAACAAAAACAATTACAATATTACCCTGGTTTCATTGAGTATTTGGGGAAACCTAGCTCAAGCTTAACTAATAACTAACTAATAAAATTCAGGTTCAGAAAGCTATGCCTAGAGAGAAAAAAGAAAAAGAGAGAATGAAAGAGAGCAAGAGCTGGGATCTCACCATTCCAAGGCACTCAGGTGATTTGTTGACAAGCAAAGTTCTCAGCATAATGCTTGAAGGGAAATGATCTGTTTTTCCCAGCTTCTTGAGAACAACAGCGGATGATGTTAGAGTGATTCCTCTCTCTCATGAAGCACACTGTTTGCTGCTTTGCATTTTTCTTATACCCTTAGTCTTGCCTCTTCAAAGCATTCTTTTAATTGTGTAAATCAAGAGGGTCCCAAGCCATAATTCACAGGGGAAATCCTGTTCTATAAACAGTTCAAATTTAAATGAATTACCTTTTTTAGTGACAAAGGGTCAACTGGCTTGGAACATCTCAAGAAACTGATTAACAACCAGGAAAAACATTAAGTTTTAAGGAGTAACCAGACACCTGGGAGCCATCTTGAAATTATTATGAATGTACTGGAAGAGATCTTCTTATCAGATGGCCTAGCTATGCTTGCACTGTGAGGTCAGCATCAGTGTTTTGGATTTTACCTGTTGTGAATAAGCCTCAGCTTAGCATGATTTTCATATTTTACTGCAGTCTTTTAACAGACTCAAGGGGACTAGTTGGAGTGTTCATAAACTTTGTGAGGAGGACTTCTACTAGCCATCCCAGGAATAGTATGACAGCATTTGTGGTCAGGCCTCCAACGGGCTGGATGCTATGATGAACCCTTAACCATTGTTCAAACGTTGCCCATACCCCCTCTGATGGTCTCTTGCCTCAGCATTCCCTAACCTGGCGACCGAGTTAAGTCAATCAAGTTTAAATAGGCATCCCATACAGGGATCGGGGAATGTACGACCCAAGATGCCTATTAAACTTTTCTTTTGCTTAGTTCTGAGTAGATGAGGTGTGAGGTGGGAAACAGAAAAAGTCCTTTGGAAGTCTGGCAGGCTGGGTACCAGGGCTCCCTCAGGAACACAGAGCTGACAGCTAACAGCACTGCCCTGCCCAGGACCATAGTCTGCTCTCACAGTGCTTCTGCCCCCTTGTGCTTCAGGGCCAGTGGTTGCACTTCGAATTCCTGGTCAGCCTGGTCCCATGTATCTTTCTGGGCCATGTGCTCCACCAGCCACCTGTCCTGGTGGGCTACATCTTCCACCTGCCAGGCTCAAGTAACCAGCAGCCAGGCCTCTGACGCCTGGACCAGGCAGTCCAGGAAGAGGGTACTGCCTAGCGTCCTCCTCTGGTGGAGCTGATGCATCTGTAGAGCCCTGCCTGTGGGCATCAATGACCCTGAAGCTGCATCTAAGCTACCAAGTGCAGCCTTTCCCCTGCATGCAGCTGTAGACCCTGTAGAACCACGAGAAAGAAGCTGTTTGTGAGAGTTTGCAACATTTTAGAGATCAAATGCCTTGTACCAAGGGCCATCTGGTGGCTGGCCTCAGATTGGGGGTCAGGCATGCACGGGTGCCCAGAAACCATGGTAGATTAGGTGGGCAGGCCCAGGCCCAGGCAGCTGCTGGCCATTCCCCTGTCCCCACTCATTCCTCTGTGGCTGGTGGGCTGCTGGGTGCTGGCTTCAGGCTGCCTGCCTCCCCACCCCATTCCCAGGGTAAAACAGGTCAGGATCTCAGGTCCTGAGACCTTGCTCCCTTCCCTGCCCCCTCCACTCCTGCAGGCCAGCCTGTCTCTTGTCCTGCCCCTCAACCCAGTGTCTGGACTTGAGTTGTATGGGGCTCCCAAATGACTGGGATGAGGAGCTGCCCATGTCCCTGCCCTCCTCATAGGGGACCTCTCCAGGAAGGCACCCCAGGGCCAGCAATCCCTCCATGCCACAGATGCATCCAGAGCACGTCACTGCTGTGTGGGCCCCAGGCAGTGCATGAGGAGCAGTTGGCATGGGCTGAAGTTCCTGACTCACTACACCAGGGGTGGGCATAATACGGCCTGTGGGCTAGATCCAGCCTGCCAGACCATATGATGCAGCCCACATTGCCCCTAAAAAATTTAGTAAATTAATATTTATTTGCTCCTGGCTGCCTATCAGAGATGACAGGAGCCAAGGGCAGTAGGACCCAGGGAGAGTCTCTACCCTGCTCCAGCACCATTGGCTACTGGCTGCATTACTGGACTGGGAGCACAGGGCCATGCCCATCTGGAGCGGGGGCAAGTGTGTGTGCAGGCAGGGGCAGTGTGTGTGTGCGCGTTGGCACATTTGTAGGGCAAGTCCCACATGCATACATGCACACCCCACCATACACATGCACCCATACCCTGCTCACTGCAATACATGAAGACCACCACACGCACACCCCCTTATACACCTCAACCACCACCACACTCCACAGAGCTCCTCACAAATCCCATACCCCACATATCTACACACATACCCACATGCTCCCTCACCCCACATACCCAAACATCCAGTCCCCCCAAATTTATTCCCACCTCCTCACAATATACAAGAGGAAAACTTCATTTTAAGATATTGTGCAATCACCTCTATGTGTATCGCACAAACACATGTAAATCAGGACAAAAATATTTTCTGAAATCAAATTAATGAATGTTGTAGATGTTTCCTTTTTAGAATATAATTTGGTATTTTTCTGGTTCTGAGATGGCAAAAGCCCTTGCTGAAAGGCATATTTCTGGAGGCAAGAGGAGGGACTTTGGGTGGCAAAGATCAGGGGTTAGGGGGCAGGACTTCTGGTCACAAGATGTTGATCAGGGTGCAGGGCACCTGTCAAGGGGTGGGGCTACCCATGCAGCCCTTGGAAGCGTGCCAAAACTTGGTAAGTGGCCCTCCACCTACAATAATTCTGCACTACACCCTGCTGCTGCTGATGACCATGGTGCCCTGGGTTCACCTGTGCTCCTGACATAGGACCCTGAACTATGATAGTACAGGGGGCAAGCCCAGGCTTCCCTAAAAACTCCACCACTTCCTAGAGGGCTACCTGTGGCTGTGCTATGTGTCTGTACTCTCCACTGCCAAGGAGGACATCACTACTGGCACTGATGCATTCTCTGGGGTTTGAGAAGCCCATGCCCACCCAGCTGTGGGAGCATGGACTGTTCACTAAAGTCTTGCACCATCTCCCACCTCCCTGTATTCTGTGGGGGTGAACCTGGAGACAGGGAAGTGTGGCCAGATCAGGTGTGGGGGGGGGGCAGGCAGGGCCTGGGGAGAGCCCTTTCCCTAGTGCGAGCCTTACTGTGTAGCTGGTTGCTGGCTCCATATAGACAGAGCTGTCAGCAACAGCTTGCAGCTCTAGGCGGTGTCTTTGGACAGCAGGGCATGGCAGGCAAGTGCCCAGCCATGAGCACCGTCAGGGAGGAGTTGGCACTACTGGCAGCACTGCATGGTCAGCCACATCTTGGGGAGGGGGCTGGGGTTCCAGAGCTAGTGTGGCAGGCAGTGGCCTGGGCTCCCCAAGCTGCTGGTGGAGGGTACAGCTGGAAACTCAGTGGAACAGGAAGCTGCAGGCCCAAGGGGCCCCTTCCTGGGGTGCTAGGCTGCCACATAAATGGCATGGACTTCTCAGCATTCCCCAACCAACAACTGTGTTTGGCGATGGCAACCTCCTGTGCCCGTAAAGCCTTGACCTTTATGCGGCACTGCCACACTAACCGGTTGTGGCTGCACTCCTGCATCCAGCCTGACAGTCCCTTATATACATGGTGTTGGAGTGCTTGTCCTGCTCAAAGTGCTGCTGTACCTCTACTTCATCCTGCAACCAGTTGGGGCCCCATGTGGTGGGCATGGACATGGACATGGTGTGACAGGTCGTCACTCAGGGCCAACTTCCATGGCCCCCCCACCTGTCCTTGGGCAACCGCCCGCCTTATCTCTCCTGCCACGTCTTTGATGTTAATTGGCTCATTAGCAGGAGGCTGCCCTTATCCTTGTACTGCCCCCTCCACTAGGGGGTGCTGTCTGCGGCTCCTTCCTCCCCAATACCGCAGCCCAAGCCTCGCAGATATCGCAGACCCTCTCTCGTTCTCTCTGGGCCGTCTCGCGTTTTGTCCCTTCCCTGGACTCTATGAGCCCATTCTAGGCTCCTAGATATGGCACTCCCCTCTCTGGGATCATCTCGCCCACACAGGACTTCTCAGTACGCTGCCCCCTGTCTAGGTCCTCAATACTGCCCCCTCCTTGGGGCTAACTGTGCCCAACTTGGGATCCTTAATATATGCGGCCACCTATCAGGGGCTCCCAATGTCCGCATTTGGGCTTCTCAATGTTGCCCCCTCCCTGGGGCTGTGCCCAACTTGGGCCTCCAAATGAATGCAGACCCCTTATCAGGGGCTCCCCATGCCCGCACTTGGGCTACACAATATCGCCCCCTTCCTGGGGCTGGCTTTGCCCAACCTGGCCTTTCAGCGTGGCCCCTTTCAGGCCTCTCAGAGTGGCCCCTCACGGGCTTCTCAAATATGGTGCTCCCCTCTCTGGGGCTCGCTGTGCCCTGCCAGGGCTTCTCAATACAACACTTCCCTCTCCGGACTCGCCTCGCCCACCCTGGGCTTCTCAATATGGCGTTCCCCCCGCTGGGGCTCACCATGCCCACTCTGGGCCTCTCAACCCTGCCCCCTTTCTCTGGGGCTTGCTGTGTCCAGCTTGGGCTTCTCCAAATGCCCCTCTCAGCTGGGGGTTACCCCTGAGGATATCGCACCCTCTCTGGTGCCTATAAGAATACTGCACCCCCACAGGTGCCAGGATGCCTACACTGCTGGGGTCCCTTTATGAGGTCTCCTCCTTCCCCTTATAGCCTCACCCAAACCACCGGTCATACATAACAGCAACAACACAAACACAAGCCTCTGACTATAACTGAAAACATAAGGCACCCGGCCACAACCTCATTGCTCCGGCCTCTGGAGCTCTTGTGAGCTGTCATAAGCTGTCCCTGCAGACAAGCTTCTTCCCATCTCTTAGCTTAGGGAGCTTCTGCCTCTCCAGCTGCTAGCAGAGAACTGTCAGCCTAGCCCTAGCTCCGGGCTTTATAAGAGGCAGGCCCTGCCCCTTAGGGTCAGCTGATGCTCATTAGTTGCCCTTGCAACCCACAGCTGTGCTGCTTAGTCACTGCTAGGGCTCCTTTCCTAGCAGTTCTCTCCCTTTAAGGCACAGTGCACCTTAGTGCTCTGTGACACATGGGCAGCTGCCTGCAACACCCAGTGCAGGCTCCTGGCATGGGACTGACAGCCACACTGCTGAGGCAATACTCTGCAGTACCTGCAGGCTGGGGCAGGCTGCTAGGGATGGGCTGTGGGCAGGTGGAGCTGGCCTTGGCAGTCAGAAACTTCCTGCAACTGGGCCTTGGTGCTGGCAGACATGAGTGGAGCCTGCAGCAGCCTGCAGGCCGGTACAGCATGGGCCTGCCTGGCACGCGTGCAGCACTGCAGGGCTAGGCAGCAGCACCAGGGTGCAAGCAAGCAGGTGAGGCTAGCCTGTGGCCTGTCTAGGGGGACACAGGGCCTTGAGTTCCTCAGGCTGCCTGCTGGTGGGCCCCAGGGTTCAAAATGCCTGCAGGCTTTTAAAGGTCTCAGGCAGGGGCTGCTGTAAAAGCAACCCAGCCCTGGGGCAGGGAAAGCTCCCAACCCAGAGCCTTGGTGCTAGCCTCAGGCCAAACCCCTAGTTGCCGGGCTGATCACGTGGCAGCAAATTTGCTTCAGGGTCACACCTACACATGTGTTGCTGCACAGTAACTAATCACGTGTAAATTTGATACCTGCATATGCAAATGCACAATTAGGGGTTTTTACTGCACAGTAAGAATGAATGCATGTATACATGAGCACTTACAGTGCTGTAAACTATGCTGCTGTGCAGTTAAGGGTCTCATGTAGACATGTCCAGGGATTATCAAAAAATCCTAGTGGACTTTAGATTCTGAGCACTGTACTGTTCAAGGACAACCACCTTAGGGATGCAACTAAGCCAGCAAGTGCAGAGTAACTGATTCAGCAGTTGTTCTGCAAACTAATAAGAAAAATCAAAGCCAAAAGGAGATTATAGACTGAGGTCAGACTTGAATTCTGGTGCAAACACATCATCCATATTCACAACTTGTTTGTGTGATCCAGTCAGCTATCTCAGCATGAGAGTTTTAAAAAATAATTTTGAGTGATATACTTTTAATACTTCTTTCCAGCCTATACTATAAATTTTGGTTATAGCTTCCCTGGATGTACATGAAAAATCTATACACAAAACAATAAGCGTGCTGTTTCTAGCAATTGCCTTCAAGTTAACAGTATTGTCAATATCTCTGGGATTTAAAAAGCTTGTTTCATACATATTTTTATCTCTTTACATGGTTTGATCTTTTGAGAAAGGCTTCTTTTTATTAAACAGATTTCCAAAAGATCTCCTTACCCTTGTACTTCTGCCAGTGTTGGTATCAGTACCCAGAACCTATAAAAGTAATTGGGAAGCCTTTAGTCTATTCCCAAATTTAAATTACAAAAATGAGGAATTCACGTATGTCTCCCATACCATAGGTTTTACAGCATTAGAAGGGTATAACAAGATGGTCTCATTTTCTATGGAGCTTGTGAGGGGAACACAAACACTTAAACATATATTAAGGCAGTCTCTAGGGCAGTGGTTCTTAACCTTTCTGGATTCAGGGCACCTCTCCATAACTTTTGAAAATTTAGAGGCACCCCAGTTGAGATCCCCTCTTGTACTATCTCAGCAGCCCTCTATGTCGTGCTCCTGCTGCCACTGCCACAACTGCAGCCAAGTGGAACTTCCCCATACATCTTGTGCACAGCCAGAATGGGAAGGATTATGTGGCAGGCCTGGGTGCTCCAGCTTAGTGCATGCTTGCGTTGCAGCCATTCTCTGTTTAGCTGTGCAAGAAACACATGAGTTAGTTCTACCTGACCATGGCGGCACCCATGCCACAGCAACCTGATTGAATACCACTGTTATAAAGTTCTCTTAACTGGTGTTAAGAGCCAATCTGGCTGCAGGGAGTCCTTAGTCTATAAAAACACACATTGCCTTCCCATCATCCTTTTGTTAGTTTCTGCACTAGCACAGAGATCAATTCTATCCCAACAGCTGGTTTCTATATATACCTACACTTATCCAAGATCTGGTTGCACATCTGAAAATGAGCCATGTGTAAATCTGGCAACAGTTTATCAAGTTCCTTATTTCATCTCTAATGCCCTTTCCTCCCTACTTACAAAGTTATTTAAAATGCTCACCTTTCTGTTAAAGGCAGAAAGCAGCACAGGTGCACAGTAATAGAGGCCTCAAC
The DNA here is from genome assembly GCA_030014935.1 of Caiman crocodilus. Lineage (NCBI taxonomy): Eukaryota > Metazoa > Chordata > Crocodylia > Alligatoridae > Caiman > Caiman crocodilus. Next base: position 41,609,753 of record JAGPOW010003642.1, read on the forward strand.
TATATAATATGATTCTGGCTGGTGATTCTTTATGTTTATGAACTGTCTCACTACAGTCAATGTATGGTTTTCATCTGCCTGCATAGACCAGAATATAGGGTTTATTACCATCATACCATAATAAACAATTGGAAAATTGTTCTTTGCAAGCTTTTGGGCTAATATGCAAAATACAGGTCTATGAAAATGCAAATACATAGTAGTGAGGATCAGAGGGATAGGAGACAACAGATGTGAGACGGGTAAGGGGGGAGGGGAAGGGGGAATGTTGAACTGGTGATAGAAAAATGTAGCTGGTAAAATGCAGACAGATTACCTGGGGTTATCAGATGTCAGGCAGGGTATACTGTGCCATAAATCCATTATCTATATTTAGTCCATGTTTTTTTTTTGTATCTAGTAGATTTATGAAGTAATATTTGTAAGCTGATCCTCCCTGCCACACATTTGCATTTTTACAGACCTACCTTTTGCATGTTGGCTTCTATTCTACCCAGGAAAGCATGTGATTCACCAAGACTGTCTCTGTGCCTGAAGAAGGGTGCTTGTGCCTGAAAGCTTACAAAGAACATCTTTTCCAACTATTTAAGTGGTCTAATAAGGGATATCACATCTATCCAAAGAACCTTGCCTGCCTATTTCCTTAGACTAACCCGGCTACAACCCATAATAATAAACAATGACGTTTATTAAAGCGGGTTTTTTTTTCAGAAGATTGCATTTTGCAATCTGGTTAATGATGGAACTTGGCTAGAAAGACATTGTGTGTCAAGATCAGGGAGATATTTTCACTCATAATATGTCAGACCAAATCTCCAAATTTGCATATACCTGAACTTTGGAGTTTTCAAAAACTGCATCCAAATATTATGATTTGAATGTATTAGTTGTTTAGTTAGTAGTAGGTGTTTCTCTTTCCCACACAATACTGAATACTTTTTAATGTACCATTCCTTTTATTAAAGTAACCCCATAATCTGTTTAACTATATATAGTTTTAAACAACCCCAAAATTGTCAGTGCCTCAAACAAATTTCCACCCTGATTCCTAACCACAAATTGTGGGATAATGATTATGTATATCCCAATCACAGAAAAGTACACAACTAGTTTTATACTTCATATATTTAATCAGGTTTACAAGGAATGGAGAGGTAAAATTCACCTAGAAAAGATACAGATAATTTAGATGAAGGAGGATAACAACAAATAAGATGCATTTGTGGCAAAGTGCACAAATATTTTAATTATCTTTTATGAAAGTTATATGTGATTCTGTTTCACCCTATAATTCATTACTGTCTTCTTCAATGTATAAAATTATGTCAAAGGAGTAGAGTTTGTAAAGAAATTGTTAAAGAACCTAGCAGGAAGAATAAAACAATGGCCTGGGCAGGTCAGCCTCAGGCACACACTATCAAAAGAATTAAGATAATAATAGTTAGTTCCATCCAGACAAAAATAGGTACCCTTCCAAGGCCATGGATCAAAAGGAGATCTGAAAATAAAATTAAAAAAAAACCCAACAAACTAGGTGAAGGAGAGGTTTTGGATGAGCTAGAAGTGGCTGCCCTAGCGTCAGTGAACAAAAACCTGAGAGGCTGGGGAAAATCAGACAGACAAGTTGCCTACTGGGAGGTCAATTCTCCAAACTCAACTGGACCAACCTGAGGTATGGATAGTGAGCTTAAACTTAGTCCTAGACACACATTCCTTTACTTTTTTTTAACTTGTCTGCTGGTTGATTGATTTAATATCTTGGGCTGCATGCTCTGTATCTGTGTGTGGGAAAGTAAATGATGCTTTGAGGATGTTATTTGTGAGTTACATTAAACATCTGATACCACAAGCCAAAGTAAGGAAACCCTGGCAGGATTCAATAAGTTAGGCACATTGAACTACTCAGTGTTACGTCTCAAGGGGATTACATCCCAATTCTGGGATAATAAATTATGGAATTTCATTCCAAGGGATAGAAAAACCAAGTGTCTGATACTTGCAGTTTGTGAAAACTTCTTTGAGAAAGGCATATTTGTACAAGAAAACACCACAAAATTAATAGAATACAACAATTATACAGTCCTAAACACATCTCATAATTTTGTGAAATCACTAAGTTATAGTAATTTTTCTGGTGTTCATCACAGATATGTGGAAGGTAATCATTTTGTCTGATGGACTGTCTTGAAATAGTGACATGTGCAAGGAATAAAGCAGTCTAGGGATTACCTGTATTTCTGAATGCTGTTAGTAGAATGTAAGCAAGGGTTCCATTTAGCTTTTGTACATACTGGCAACTTGTTTTATTCTAGTAATTTAACATACAACATATGTTGTTGATATTAATTATTACCAGTATGTATTGCTGTGATACCTAACGCCCCAATATTGGATCAGTGTCCCATTGTGTTAGGCATTGTATGAATACCTCATAATAAGTAAGCCTTAATTTAGAAGGCTGGTAGCAGAACAAACCTGCTTCCTTTTTTCCTCACCCAGGTCCCTAGATCCCGAGAAGTTAATAGCCTTTTTTCCCCTTTTTTCTTTTAGTGCTGTGCTTATGTTCAATGATTCATGTATCTCATTTGAAGTCTTAAGAACAATATAACAGAAAGAGATCTAAACAATTTACTTGGTATAGAAAGAGCTTTAAGTGCCATTTTCCCATTTTTGTATAAACGTAGAAAATAACTCCTTATCATTATACTTTTTTGAATGAGTTTGCCTAGAAAATCATTCACCTTCTTCACAAATCATCATAGGGATATAATATACTATATCAAAGCTAACTATTAAATAATATGGATCTAATTAAAATGTTAATTTTTTTTAATAAAAAGTGATGGAATTTTCATCCAGAGGCAACTGAGAGCAGAATTTGGTACAAAGGGTGCTATTAGTGGTGTTTATAGTGCTAGTAGTTGAAATATGTTCATAGCACAGGTCTGCTTTTTCTTAAGTACGCCATTAAGTGAACTAGTTACTCAGCAGAAATTTATTGGCTGCCAGCCACTTCTTTGGATCCCTGCCTCAGGTTTTTATTTTGATAAAATTAAGACAGTAACTTTATCACATTTACAGCCCAATTTTTTTCCTTAAAGACTGCCATTCAAGAAATGTATCTATTGAATCATTCTCAGCTTGTCCATATCCTACATTTAAAACTGGGTGTTACAGGTTGCAAGGAAACTTTTGTGCTTCAAGATAGACATGATGAATTACTTCTGATAAAATACCTTTGTCAGAGGGTGCGTCTACATGTGGAATTAATGTGTCTGAATTTTCTTAGCAGGCTCATTAAAGTGATCTGGAGCACATGTTTATATGTATACTCCCATCTGGACCAAACTGCACCAGACAGGAGCAGCCCAGTCTACAGCTGCTCCTGCCCTGCTCTGCTCCCCTGCAGCAGCCTGGGGCTGGCAGATAGTATGGGGATTGGTCCCAATCCCCATGTGGCCAGGAGAGTTGTCCCCACTCAGATGGGTCCCAATCTCCACATAGATGGGAGACAGCTGCCCCTGCAGCTGGCACAGTTCCCCACCCCGAGCATCGGGGCTTAGCCAGTCAGCAGTGGGTCCCCAGCAGACAGTTTGCTCCTGGTCAACATCTACATGTGCGCTATTATGCAGTAGCTAATGCACTATTCATCTAATACCTATATTTCCTGGTACTAGGAAACAGCATATTAGCTTAATTTACTACGCGGTAAATTCTATTCACGTGTAGATGGTGAAACTTTACTGTCCATTAGCAATAAAGTCTCAGGTAGACATGCCCAGAATGACACAATATCAGACTATCCCACCAAGAAAAGGCCTGGCTGTATTTACGCTCATTGATATGTGTTGCAAAGTGTAATTAGGACAAAGGATTGCAAGGATAATTTACTTGAAATCTCATTATAATGTCATTATCTTAAACTGAAAATAACGCAGGCCTTAAGTGTTAAGCCATGCAATTGTGTGGGCCACTAATATTGAAGGTCAAAGTATACAGTGAAAAGAGAATAAGGTTCTGAGATCTTTATTTGAAAAAATTTCTCAAACAAAACATTTTATAAAAGATGGTTAACTTTCTAATTTATATCCTACTGTTGAGGTGTTTTATCCAAAGGACAAATGACTTATAGAAAGCCAATGGCACAGCTTGGAAATAAAGGCCAGATGTGCTGACTACTATTTAGGATGTGATTACTCTTCAGTCATAGTCAGATTGTGGCACCCAAACCAAAAGTTGGCCTTAAACTTACTAGCAGCTGTTCTTCACAGAAAATGTTATCTATGTTGTTCGTTTTTTTTCTGTGTTCATGAGCTACATGTGTGCCACAAGTCGCGTAGACCACTTCTGTGTGGCATGCCAGCAGGTGAGGGAAAGGGTTAGCAGCATAGCAGCAGATAGGGCAGGAAACAGAAGGCTGGGCAGAGAGCACAAAATAGGGAGCAGAAAGCAGACCAACCAATTGGGCAGGGGCAGGGGATCTCCATGAGATTGGGAGGTAGCTGCCCACCCAGCTGGGACAACTCCTCCCTCTGCTCAGGGCCAGTCGCATCTTCCCCTAGCTGGGCTGGAGCTGCTCACTGAGCTGGGACAGCTCCCCTTCTCTGGGGATAAGGGCTAAGCCCCTGTGCCCCCTGCTAGTCCGTGGTTGACACCCAAGGGAGCCTGGAGCTCCACCTGACTGCTGCACGGGGCAGAGCAAAGCAGGAGCAGCCCTGGATGGGCTGCTACTGTCAGGCTTAATTTGCTCCTAATGGGGATGCACATGTAGACAGAAAATTCAGGAGCATCAGTTGCACGTGTAGACATGCCCAGTGTTAACCAATACACTCCAGATTGTTTTTCTTTCCACCTGAAGTGTTTGCTACAATTCACTTAGGCGTGTGCCTGTTTTTGTGGCTCCTTCATTATCCCTGATTGTTCCTGTGCCTTCTGAACCAGTCAGGATTTCCGTTATGGACTTCCTCCATGTCTCAGCAGTGAATCCTTAGACAGCATTGCTTCTGCAGCGTGACAGACACCAGCAGAGTATAGGTTTAAAATTCATTAAGCTATGGGAAGAATGCAATGTAAGCTAGCATTCACATAGGAATACAATGGAAGGCTACAACTGGACACCCTCAACGCCACTTCACCTAGGAACTGTGGCCTTCCCTGACTTGAGAGTTCAAAGCAAAGGCATTGGTTTGTGATTTGTTTTTTCCATGAGTGAACCTTCTGCTCCTTATAGCTTCATACAAAAAAAGAGCTGGAAGAGAGGTCATCTAGTCCAACTTCTTGCTCAAAGCAGGACTAGCCCCAACTATATCTATCATCCCAGCCGAGGCTTTGTCTACCTGGGCCTTAAAAACTTCTTAGGATGGAAAGTCCACAACCTCTCTGCATAGCTTCTTCCAATGCTGTACTACTCTCCTGTCAGAAAGTTTTTCCTCATATTTGGGGTCACAGGGAAATTTAAACTTTCTTTCTGTGATGCACTACCCAAGTTGTAGACTATCAGAGTCTAATATTTAATAGTATGCATATATGTGTGTATATGTCAGATAAATATATAACTATATCTATTGTATCAAACCCTTGCAGTATCACACACAATCACTACATACATTACACTATAGACAGATATATAGATATACAGATATAATCAGGGTTGTTGACTGTAGCTCTGTTAGTCTAAGAACATAGTCAAGGCAAGGTTCTTTGGGTAAATGTGATATCTTTTATTAGACAAACTAAATAGTCGGAAAAAATGTTCCTTGCAAGCTTTCAGGGACAAACACCCTTCCTAGGCATTGGGAGAAGTGCATGGGTGCTTTATTACTTCGGAACAAGCTATCCGAAGAGGGTCTAGAATTTCCATCGTTATAAGTTTTTAAGAGCCAGGTAGACAAAGCCTCAGCTGGGATTATATAGTTGGGGATAGTCCTGCTTTGAGCAAGAAGCTGGACTAGATGATTTCCCTTCCAACTCTCATTTTGTATGATGCTATAAGGAGCAGAAGGTTCACTCATGGAAAAAACAAATCCCAAACCAATGCCTTTGCTTTGAACTCTCAAGTCAGGGAAGGCCACAGTTCCTAGGTGAAGTGGCATTGAGGGTATTCAGTTGCAGCCTTCCATTGTATTCCTGTGTGAATGCTAGCTTATATTAAATTCTTCCTATAGCTTAATCGATTTTAAACCTATACTTTGCTGGCCCCTGTCATGCTGCAGAAACAATGCTGTCTACGGATTCACTGCTGAGACATGGAGGAAGTCGATAAAGGAAATCCTGACTGGTTCAGAAGGCACAGGAACAATCAGGGATAATGAAGGAGCCACAAAAACAGGCACACACCTAAGTCAATTGTGGCAAACATTTCAGGTCGAAAGAAAAACAATCTGGAGTACATTGGTTAACACGGAGCACGTCTACACCTGCAACTGATGCTCCTGAATTATCTGTCTACATGTGTACCCTCATTGGGAGCAAACTGAACCCTTCCTCAGGCTTCGGGACAAGTGCATGGGTGTTTGTCCCTGAAAGTTTGCAAAGAACTTTTTCCTAACTATTTAGCAGGTCTAATAAAAGATATCACATCTACCCAACGAACCTTGTCTGCCTAGATATAATCACATTTCATAATTCAAAAGATGGGCGTGAGGCATTTCAGGGTGCAGACAGCAAGGTGGGCAGGGCTCAATTAACCCTCGAGTAGGACCTAGGCAAACAAACTCTTGGACCCGTACTTAATACTGTATATATTACTTTTTCACTCGAGAATTATAATATGTAATATAAGCACAACTGGGCTCCTTCTTCACTTGGGACCCTAGGCATGTGCCTAGTTTGCAGTATTGCCAACTCTCATGGTTTTTGGCCTTGTTCTTAAAGTCTATACTTTGGGAATGTGAAAAACATAGCTCTTTCTTCTATCTATCCATCCATCTATCTATCTATCTAGGAAAGAACTAAGTTTTTCACATTCCTGCATGAATAATGTGTGCCCCTGGAGGCTGGGTGATCGCCCCACGGGTGGCAGTGGTGTCAATGGTAACTGGGAGTGGCGAGTACTGACGGGTGGTCGGTGGCGGGGGTGGCGGGTGGCAAGCGGTGACCGCCTGCAGGCACTGCCAGCAGCGGCAGCCAATCGCAGGAGGTGTATCGCCAATCTCAGGGGGTGCACATGCACCTGCGTGCACCCCCTACATGTTGCCAATGCATTCCTGAAGCATAGGTTTGAAGACCAACACCAAAAATAATGAGAGTTGGCGGTGCTGCAAACTAGGCACATGCCTAGGGCCCTATGTGAAGTGGCAACAGTGAGTTTGCCTATGCATTCATCCGGCCCTGCAGGTTGGGGGGCTACCTCTCTCTCTTCAGGGGGACAGCAGCCATGTGCCGGGCAGCCTGTTGCAGGTGCCCTCCCTGCCTGCTGATCCGTGCCAGGCACAAGCCAGGCGGATCTAGGACTGCCAGGGTGTCACCGCCACTTCTTATCAGCCTGGCCCCGAGAAGCACAAGCCCTGTGCGAGCAGCCCTGGACTTTGCTCGGCGCAGAGCCGGCCGCGCCGTGTCTTGCCGAGTTCAAACGAGTCCGAGCCCCGCGCGCAGCGGCCCCGAGCCCCGCGCCCCGCCGCGCTGCGCTGCGCCGCGGCGGCATGCTCCGACTCGTTTCCACACCCAGGGCGCTCCCGAGCGCGACGGGAAATACCTGCCACGGGTTGTGTCTCAGCTTGAGTCCCAGCCGCCCGGGGTGAGCGCGCGGGCTCGGGCTGGGGAGGGGGAGAAACTGGTGCGGGAGGCAAAAAGCCAAACCCCGAAAGCTTCAGAGGCGATTTGCAGCCGCGGGGAACTAGCACCGTAAGTGGGGGCTTTTCTTGCCCGCTGGCCCGCGGCGCCCGGGGAGCGAGGCTGCGGGAGGCGCGGGCGGGAGCGGTGGTGGAGGCGGAGGCGAGGGTGGCGCGGAGGGCCGGGGTCCCCCCCACGCCAGTCTCCCGCTCTTCCCTCGCAGGAGAGGCGACTCCCGCTTGGCAGCCGTCAGCCCCGTGCGGCTAGAGCTCTGGACTCGGGCAGCACTTGGCGTTTCTTCCCGTTTCCCGCTCCTCAAAGTGTCCTGGCTTACAAAGTTTCTCTTCCCCCTTGTCTGGCTTTGCTACAGCTCTTGGATCCTGGGGTGTGGGAGAGTTGCCTTGGGCAAGGGGACTGCAAGCTCGGGGCCCCACACTTTAGCAGCTCAGATTTTGGTGGGGGGGGGGTGTAGTTTTTGCAAGGAAGTGGCTGCATTTGCATTTTAACACTTGCCTATTTATCTGATTCCCTCAAAGAATAGCAAAAAGAGTCATGGTGCAACTCAGGTAATATTTACCTGAGCACATACCTGGAAGGAGCCCCAAATGACTCTCTTGCTAGGGTGGGCCATCATAGAGGACAATCCGGTTGTCCTCTGTCCCCAATTGACATGAAACCAGATGCCTTTATGTCCTCTATTATTCTCTTGAAGAGAAAAATAGAGGACACAAAGGTGTTAGGTTTCGTATCGATGGAGGACAGAGCAGCAGAAAACCAGAATGTCCTCTGTGAGGGCCATCCGATCTCTCCCAGGGCCCCAACAATCCTAAGGCCACCACTGCCCTGGGCCACAGGCAGGGTCTGAATGCTGGGGGAGCTGGAGAGTGGAGGCTGAGCCCCCCGATAAGAAATGAAAGCTCTCTTATAAGATTTGAACATCCTAATCTGGATGGCAGGGCTTGACATGGGTATGGGCAAATGAGGCGGCCACCCAGGGCCCAGGCACAAAGGGTGCTCCAAAATGTTAATTTAAAAATTATTATCATCATTATCTTTGGTGAAGGGGAGCCCGATACTAAAAGTTCACCCCAGGGCCAACAGGAGTCTAGGTATGGTACTGCTGTGGGGACGGGAGTCTCCAATTGTGTTAGGGCACTGTGATGGGCAGCATAGTTTCTTTCAGACCCCCCCCCCCCCCAAGAGTTAAAGTGTAATTCAAACCCTGTGCCACAGGGATTGGGAAGGCAAGTGTTCCTGTGCTGTTTCATGCCCCTGACACCTTTTGATTGTGACTATAGACCAGAGGGTACATCAAACCCTTGTTAATTCTGTTCATGACAGGCTGGACAAGGCCCAAGGTTCTCACCACACAAATCAGAGGTGAGTGGCACATTGCTGGAATAGCCCTCACATACACACATGGGAGAGAGGGGGCAAGCCACAGGTTTGTGCCCGCTGTGTCTCCTTCAGACCCACCATTTTGCAGCTGGGTGTACTGTCCTATGAAAATGCTGATTTCACCAAAATGGATACATTTGGCAGGAACGTGTCTGAAATGTATGTCTTTCTTGGGGAGGGCAGAGAAAGAGAGAGAGATGCTTGCTTGTACCTAGTTGTTAAGCCCTCACTTTGGATATAAGAGATGATATGCTGGCTGCATTGGCAGCAGATCAAGGGAAGTGATTATTCCCTTCTGTTCAGGGCTGCTGAGGCCACATCTGAAGTACTGTGTGCAGTTTTGAGCCCCCCACTACAGAAAGGATATACAGGAGGTCCCCAGTTAACGAATGTCCGAGTTATGGATGTTCTATACTTACGAATGGTGCGGGCTGGAAGGGGCGCGGGGTCCCACTGGGTGCTGCCCCCACACGGCAGCGCCGGGACCGTGCTCGCGCTCTGTGGCGTGGGCCGGGAGGGGCGCAGGGTCCCGACTTGCATACAAAATCAACTTAAAGACGGTCTCAGGAACGTAACTCGTTTATTAACCGGGGACCGCCCGTAGGCAAACTGGAGAGAGTCCAGCAGAGGGCAACAAAATGGTTAGGTGTCTGGGAACAAGACTTCTGAGCAGAGGCTAAGGGAACTGGGTTTATTTAGCCAAGAGGAGAGAAGACTGAGGTGGGATTTAATAGCAGCCTTCAACTACCTGAATGGGGTTTTGAAAGAGAATGGTCCTAGACTGTTCTCAGTGGCGGCAGATAGCAGAACAAGCAGCAATGGTCTCAAGGTGCAGCAAGGGAAGTTTACGTTAGATATCAGAAAGAACTTTCTCACCAGAAGGGTAGGAAAGCACTGGAACAGGTTACCTGGAGAGGTGGTGGAATCTCCATTCTTAGAGGTTTTAGAGGTTGTGGAATCTCCATCCTTGGAGGTTTTTAAGATCCAGGTAGACAAAGCCTTTTGTGGGAAGATACAGCTGGAGCTGGTCCTGCTTTGAGCAGGGGGATGGACTACATAACATCCTGAGCTCCCTACCAACCCTAATGTTCTATGAGTCTATCATTCTGATTTCAAATGACTGTTCCAGGAAATTATCCCAATTTGGAAGAGGGGCATTTTTGAAATCTTGAAATTCTTTGTGGGATAGGAAAATCATTTCCCACCCATCTCTACCTTAGTGTATAGAATCATACAATCATAGAAAATTAGAGTTTAGTGTATAGAAGTTAGCATGACTAAAGCAGGGATAGAACTCTTGACTTTTTTCCATTGGGTGTACTTGTGGCTGTCTATCACTCATTTGTCACCATTTTGAAAGCTAAGATGGTGTGGAAATTCATTCCCACAAAGACACAATTCTACTTGCCTCCCAAAGTGCAGGTCTTTTCTTGCTATATTCCTTGTATCAGCACTGGAAAGGGCAGGGCACATAGTTAATATAAAGCAAGTGATGAGCAAGTCTGTGCAGGATCCATGCAGAGCTTACCAGCTGTTTTAGCCTGAGCACATGCTCTGAAGCACAAATCCTTTCGTCATTCATTTATATGCACATTTCAGCTCTGTGGGGGAAAATACTTCTTTGGTCAACATTATATTTATAATTTCCACATCTACAAAATGAAGATGTCTGATGCAGTGGACATGAGGATTACTTAAATCAGTAGTTCTCAAACTTTTTAGACTATGGCACCCCTCAGACTTGAGGCTTCCCTTTGAAAATACTAGCTCTTAGTTTTCACTCGTTTTTTGAACATGAAAAAATAATTGAGAAATTTTTCTGTTGCAAAGAGCTGAGAAAGACCACAATGGATCAAAATGTTTTTAACACTAAAGAGTCCTATTTGAAATCTCTGGGTTTATCTTGTGAATCATGGTTGCACACCTAACAGCGCTAACATTGCTTTACTTGGCACCCCATGACACCCTTGAAAGGATCTCAAAGCAGTCCAGAGTGTTATGGCACCCTAGTTGAGAATCTGACTTATACAGATATAGTGAAAATGTTGGAGTTAAAAAGTAGTTGACATCAAATTTCTAGCAGCTGGTCAACCATATAAATACATACATGAGGTCTGCAAATTTACAGTCACGACAGCACCTACAATAAGCAATAGATGGGTGTAAGTAGAGTACTGAAACCTCAAACCATCAGCCTGATTCTGCCAGAACCTTACTTATATTAGTAGTAATAAAACTGCTGACATAAGAAAGTATTAATCTGGAGAGTATATGTTTCAAGAATCAAGCCCGCTGTACAAAAATCAATATACATGATAGAGACTTGAAAAAGTTAATATAAAATTAAAAATAGAAGACAGCTCAAAAATGTAGTAAACTTTGTTTCTTAATTGTATCTCTATCATGAGTGATAGTAAAAAACAGCCCTCATAAAGACAGCTAAAATATACCTGTATTTTATTGTGAAATTTAAACTACAAGACACAACAGGTACAAACCAGCTACCTAATTCTCCTCATTCTCTCTCTGTTTTACCTTCTAATAATTATAAAAGTTCTATTAGGATATTGTTTCAACACAGTAATTATTACTTCCGAGGGAAGAAAATAATGGTTTCAAGAAGGTTGGATCTTGTACCATATTTATTTGATACTATTACTTCAATTTGAGATTTTTTTTACTAAATTCATGTACCATACCATAGAGTCATGTTCTTAATTCAGCACTAAAATTTTCCATACATTTGACCTGTCTTGCAATCTATCTTTTTCCTGATAATGAATAGGAAATCTTGGTTCTCAAATAAATATATACTGTTCCTGATATCTTTTGCAAGCAGAATTTGTTTTCTATGGAAAGTAATTACTCTCATGTAGGACAGAGTTCACTAAAGCAGAAGTTTGTAACTCTCCCTGGATAAAAAACTGTATCATATTCACATCCTTCTTTCATGTCTGAGTACAGATTATTTCATTTGACCTGGGTGCCACATTAAATGTATTCACTTTCTTTGGTAAAAAACCGTAAGCCCAAGTCAATTTACTATGACTTCATTTAAGATTTTAAAATAGGGAGATATATCATCCTGAGGTTCTCTTAACTTCAATGCAGTATTACAAATCAATACCAAGTGAAGGTATAGCCCATTAATGCTTAAGTAAAAAAAAAAAAGAAAAGAAAAGAAAACCAAACCTTCAGTGAAACCCCCCGAACAGGGGCTTCATATACAGCATATCAATCACCATTCCTGGAGTACCCAGAATAAGTTGAATAGCAATGGATGCCAACAAAAACAATTTAAGATAGAATATCATGCCAAAGATTAGGGCTGTAGAGAAAATATATTAGCAGAAATATAAATGCTTGACTTCTTGCTGGGTATTACCAAGTTAATAATTGCCACAATAGGTATGTAATGTAAAATAGATTTTTTTTCCCACACATCTTTGCAGATTCAGGCACAATCACGTTGCAGCTCATAAAATCAGTGGCAAAATTCCCACTCCCAGCAGCACTATGCCGCAGTATAATCAGATCTAGAAATACTAGAGATTGACTGACTTCAGTGGAAACTGGATTGGATCGTAAATATCATACAAGAAGTGGATTTCTTGTAGAAGAGTTTTATAGGTGATCAGCTTAATATCCATTCATTGCTTCATCAGTACATTGCCCAAATACTGAGTCCCGTGTGTATGATTACTGTTTTCTCAGTCATTTTTAACTCTTAAGTCTCAAATAATTTTGAAACAAACTGTTCTAATTAATTCATTTATGAGGCATTGTTTTCAGTATTTCAATATTACAATTTCATTCCATGTTTCATTTTGTCCTTTTTAATTACTGTATTCTTTCATGCACCACAGAATTGAGTCTCCACCCTTTACACCCTGTATAATCATCTGCACACATGTAATGTGTATGTTAATGCTATTGTGCATCTTTCATAACGTTTTGTACTTGCTTCATATGTCAGTGAATGGACAGATCCTCTAACAGATCCAAATTATCACTCTGGAAAGCCATCAAGCCCCCTTACTTTGCTTGCTTGATTATAGTAGTAGACAGAAATGTTCCTTCCTCCCAGGCTCAGGAGCAATCTTTTTTCCTACTGGCTCAGAGATATGATTCAGATTTAATCCCTCACCTGAAAGGTTGATGGCAATATCAAATTGGCCATTTCCAATTTTTTTTGGTTAAACCTCAGACTTTGCAAACTCTTCATCAGTGATCTTGGCTGAATTTTTGCTCTTATCTTATTCTTAGCTATTCAGTAATTTTTTTTCTCCATCACAAGACTTTGGGTGTAGGAAAATCCACAGACACAAATATCCAGAATTGACAATATATTTGAACATTGAATTGGATTTTGGAATTCAATGGAATTCAATTAACTTTTTACAGACCTCTGTAGAGAGTTTTTTAATGTTTTTTTCCCCATCAGGCTTATTTTAAGTGTTAAATGAAAGCAACTTCTATTTCATTTAATATTGGTTAGTATATTACCAGTATGAATTCCAGATGAAAATGCACATTTCACAAATTGTAACAACATCTTTGAAATATCTGCATATAAAGAGAAAATATATTTACACATTGTGTAAATGTATTCAACATGCCTAAATGATTTACTATTGCAAAATTGGCTTCAAATGATGGTTTTTATATTAATGTTCTATTGGTGCTTGTGTATATGTATCCTAATTTGCTTATCATACACTGAGGGAAGAGTGGAGCCTTTCTTTAATTATTGTTTATTGGATCAATTATATAGCTGGGAGAGATGTCTCTGTTCCCCTCAGGATAGCTTTCTCTGAATTTCACTATGAGGTGAGCTCCCATGTCATTGTCATTGGCAATAGGAAGTTTTTTTTCCATATAGTTTCTCTCTGTTATGCTTGGCAAATTCTTTGTCATTCTCACGGAATTTCCAGATTTTTATTTATCTCCATGCAGTGCAGTGTGTGAATGCGGTTAGACCTTAGGTTTCATGCAAATTGTGAAATTACAAAAATTCAGTGGCTCTTCATGTAGGTAAATGAAGAAGGATAATGTGATCCTTTATTCCTGCACAGGTTTGAGTTTTTAAGTGGGTAACACCAGCATCCCTTTTAAATTTAATTGAAATAAAAAAAGGGGAAAATCTCTTTTCTTCTTCTTCTTCTTGTTCTTCTTGGTAACATGGTAAGATAAAAGCAGGAACTCCACTGAGTGAGCTGGGTGGAAGCTAGTGACCAAATCGCTGATTCAGAGCCTGATACAAGATGTGGGAGGAGAAACTTCTTTGGAGTTCCTCATAACTCATCGAAGTGAGGCAGGCTAGTCCCAGTTATAAGCAACACAAGGATTAGCTCATCATGGGAAAAAGGAGTAGATAAGACAACGACTGTGGTTTCAGAGAAGCCAAAGAGGAGGTATGTGTGTGAGGGAGGAATGAAAAACAGTGTAAAGAAATGGGAGACAGGCGAGGGTTGTGAAACATTTTTCTTGACTATTCTAGCAATGTTCAGATTACCACAGATAAAGTTTTGAAACGTATTAAATGAATGCTAACTGAATATATTATCTTTTCATAGAATGTGGTTTGGTTTATAGAACTGGGAAATCTGGGTTATAGTGTCAAATCTACCACAGATTTCACATATGAACATGACCAAATCACTTAGCTATTTTCTCCTTCAGTAAAAAGGGACAAAAATACCTACTTAACTTGGGTCTGAAAAAATTACTTCAAGACAGCTTTCAAAGGATCTTGAAATTCCTAGGTGATCTAGAGAGTTTTAATATAATATCATTAGAATCATACATTGTTACATTTATTTTTATATTTCTCTGGATTGTAAATTAGCAAAGAATACTCTGTTTTCATTTTTTTATATCCTTTTAGATACATTTCATCAGTACATGAATGGAAGTTTAAAAGGTTTGTTGCTAAATATCTGTGAAAATGGAAACCTCATCTTTGCTTTCATCCCTACATGAAGACTGCAGATCAGAGAACTACATTGAACCTCATTACAAGGAATGGTACCGAGTAGCCATTGACGCTTTGATTGAAGGAGGTTTAGAAGCCTACAAAGAATTCCTTTCCAAGGAGAGATGTACAGAGTTCCTTGCAGATGAGGAAATTAATTATATTTTGAACACTGTTCAGAAACTTCCTCCAAACACTGTTTATTCCTCTGACAATTCAGTGGATGATGCTTCTTCCTCAGGAACTTATTGGCCTATTGAATCAGATGTAGAAGCTCCAAACCTGGATTTGGGTTGGCCCTTTCTCATGCCTGGTATTTCTGGTGGCACAAACATTGATCTGCTTTTTCACCCACCACGAGTACAGCCTTTCACAATAAAGGAAACCATTAGGAAGATGATAAGAGAAGCAAGAAAGGTAAGGAATCTATATTTAAAGACTATGGCAATAAATACTTTGGTCAATATGTTAAATAATTTTTTCTTTATAATATCAGTAGAAAAAAATCTCTGGCTGCACGAAAAGTTTGTCATGGAAATGTAAGGTTGGAAGGGTCACCTTGCATCATTATTTCCAGTTGCCTGTTATCACAGGCCACATATCCTATAATCCCACTTATAAAAGGACCAAAAGAAGATGGAATTCTTGTAATGAGACCCCTGCGCGATGCTGATTAATGCTTGTAAAATCCATAGCTTATTGGTGAATCCTTGCTTTGACCTCAGTAGACATTCCTGCCTATGACTTTATAAAAACAAATTGGCCTGATTCTCAGTTGGTGTATTTCAGTCTAGCTCCAATATCATCCCACTTTCTTCCCTACCTCCCCACTGTAATTATAGGATCATTCATGCATAGGATTTGTCTGTTGGCCTGTTTTTATAAGCAGGCAACATTTTCATGTTCATTAGAGTACTATATTTCAGGTGCTCAAGTAAGACTTCTTTATTATTTTCATACCAGCCCTGGTCACAGAAACAGAGCAGAAAAGCAGAAAAGAGAGGTAAATATAAACAGGATTATGTTAATATGAATTTAGGAAACAGAAATGATAAAATCTGGTATCCTGCCTCCAGAAATACATGAGACATCAAAGAAAGTTGAATGGTGTTCTGCAAACTGTCTGATCTACTTTACAGTGGGAAAAAATACTTCCTGATCCATAGACAAGATTCATCAAGTAGTTGCATGTAAAACAAAGGAGGGGAAAAAACTACTGCTTATTAAAGGACGTTGTTGGCACCAGAACAAATGCTTCCATTTGCTGGAAGTTAAAAAAAAATTTCTATCTCAGACCAGTTTGCTTCTAGAACAGCCTTCCCATGAGTGTAGCAGGGACAAAAACTTAACTAGTTTTACTAGAGTTTGATCAATGTACAGCAAGGGACTGTACTCGATGAACCAGGAGATTCTTTCCTTTCTGATGGTTCTATGATTGTATTGTGTATTGTAGTAATATTATAGAGAAGTACCTGCACAGTATAAATTGCTTACAGTTTAATTAGAGTCTTTAAAATGAAAGCAGAGACATAAAATGCTTATGTATTTAAGGTGTGATGTATAAGCCTATCAAATGTTTTTTTAATGGGTAACTTAAGAACAATGTTTACACAAAAGTCATAACTTTACGGTCCTCTGTTTGTATTAATTATGTGGCATGTGCTTCATGCACAGGAGGGCACCAAGTCCAAGCTGGAGCACAGCCGTGCCTGACAGTCAGACTAAATACAGACAGTCAAAAAGTCAGAGCTTGAATTGATTCAGTTTTTGCAAGGTCATCTAAACTGCATAGTTTGAACCAATAAGCAAGTGAACAGACATTCACTTCCAATTCTGGAAATGCAGCCATATTCTGGTTCAGGCCAGAGGCTGGGGGGTGCTAGAGCAGGCCTTCCAGCCATTGCCATAGCCAAACCCCAGCCTGGGGCCAGTATGTTGAAGCCAGGGTGAGGGGGGCTTTAAACTCCACTCTCTGTCCCACATGGGCCAGGCTTATCCCCATGTCCTGGCCCAGGCCAGCATGCTGAAAAGGGAGAGTGGGAGTTTAATCCCCAGACCTGGCCCACAGTGTACCCTAAATGGGGGCTGCCTGCTTGCGGGGAAGTGGGGCAGTCCCTGCCAGGCTTTTCCCCAACCTCAGGCAGCAAATGTTGGGGGTGTAGCCATATGTTGGCCCAGGTCTCACACACTGAGGTGGGAGAGAAGTGAGTTAAACCCCTCCCAGTCCACATGGGACCCCAGCCAGGGTCTGATGGGGGCAGCCTCTGCCATGCTTTTAACCCCACCCCAGTTTGCACAGAGATTGGGGCATCTGGCCAGACTGCGGCCTGAGGCCAATACTCTAAGGTGAGGCGGGGTGGGGTTTAAAACCCCTCCTAGGCCCTCACAGGACCCCAGCCCCTGTCTGCCTGAGGGGGCAGCCTCTGGCAGACTTCTGTCTGCTGCTGCCCACCTAGTGGGGGGCAGCCTGTACTAGGGATGTGCTCCTCCCTTGAGCAGGGGGTGTGGGCACACTCTGGCCAGCAGCTTTCAGGCTGAGGTGGAGAGGGATGGGGTTTAAACCCTCTCCCTTACTCACGAAGATAACAGCCTGGGTTTGTTTAAGGGGGGAAGGGGTCCCTGAGGTCCCTGCCAGGCCCCTGCCTGCACCCCTAGTAGAGAGTGGTGGGCATAGTTGCACCCCCAAGCCAGGAGCTCACAGACTGACTGGGGGAAGGGGATTTAGGCTTTTTCCCTCCCCTCCCTACTCGCTCTAGTGGAGGAAAGGCATGGCTACACCTTGGCCCGGGGCTCTGATGCTCAGGTGGGGAGGGAGTGGGTTTTAAAACATGCCAGCCCCAGGCCAGGACATGGCCACAACACCTGTTCTTCATTTGAGTGAGAGAACAAACCATGTCAAGAGCTGCCCTTTCCCCTCCTTGAGCAGAGAGTTGGTGGGAGTCGGCAGAAAAATTGCAGGGGCTGTCCCCACCCAGGACAAACCCTGGCTGGCTGCCCCCACCCAGGACAAACTCTGGCTGGGGTATATGATAATTTGCTATATGTTTGAAAGAGGACCTCCAGTTTCAAGAAAGGGAAGAGTTAGGAAGCTTTGTCTATCATGGCATATTTTTTCTGAATTGCTCCAAATTTTCATCAGGATTTTCTACTGTATATATTTTAAATAAATGCTGCTAAAAGCAATGACCATTGCTTTTAGCAGCATTTATTTTGCCAGCACACTCTATAAACTGCTTCCCCCATTAGATGCTTTGTGCTTTATACATGTTCACCTTAGGGAGAACCATTGACAGAACAGTTTGCCATTCTACCAGGTCTGGTCTATCATAGAATTATAGAACAGGTTACCCAGAGAGGTTGTGGAATCTCCATCATTGGAAGTTTTTAAGACCCAGCTAGACAAAGCTTTGGCTGGGATGATTGAGTTGGGTATGGTCCTGCTTTGAACAGGGGGTTGGACTGGATGATCTCCTGAGGTCCCTTCCAGCCCTTATTTTCCTTTTGAGGAAGGTTTGGGACTCCATAAAGATATACTGTCTATAATCTTAAGCTTCAAAATCACAAAAGACAATGATTCTTGCAGTAAATTTTCTACATGTTTTCTGCCTGCCTACAATTAATTCATGCTTCTTCCACTCCTCTTGTCCTATGCAGGAAATGCTGCCAGTTGAAGGCTCAGTATTTTCTGGGTGTTTTATGTTTTATTATATAGGAAAGGTTCAAAATAACCTTTAACCTTTTTTAAAGGAGATAAAGTTCATAGTATTTTAGACCTTTTATCTAAGTACACAAAGGCAAAAAGCCTGAGGGTGAATTGATTGAGGGTTTGCAGGGTAGGTGCAAAGCATCTTGGGATGTTGGAGGACAATGAATTAACTGGATTCTGGAAGGGACCTGGGATAGATGTTCATTAAACTGATTTAACTTGAATCAGTTCAATGTGATACTACATCTATCCAGGTTTATCTTAAACTGGCTGTGGTCATTTTGAAAGTATTTTATGTGGACTTAACTTCTGTTGTTACATATTGAACCAGTTTCTGATCATTTATATCAGTTACATTTAATTTCTGTCCTAATGTTTTATTTAGGTCACTTCCATGTTAATTAAGAGAATCATTTCTGGTTGGTGATGGCATCACCCTGCAATGATGAGACAGCAGAATGGATTTTAAAATCAACCAACACATTACCAAACAGTAAAAATGAAATAGCAGCTGTATAAAATTGGGCTCTTGTGGTGATATGGATTGGTTGCTTCAGGAGGACATTATTTATTCTTGAAAGCAGCAGTGATATTTGACTGTGTCTTTTGGTATTCACTGATATATGTCAGCGGAGCATCAGGCTCAGAGAGTAGTAATCAATAGCTCGATGTCTAGTTGGCAGCTGTTATCAAGTGGAGTGCTCCAGGGGTCAGACGTGGGGCCGGTTTTGTTGAATGACTTCATCAGCGACCTGGAAGATAGCATAGAGTGCACCCTCAGCAACTTTGCGGATGACACCAAGCTGGGGGGAATAGTAGATGTGTTGGAGGGTAGAGCTAGGATTCAGAGTGACCTAGACAAATTGGAGAATTGGGCCAAAAGGAATCTCATGAGGTTCAACAAGGACAAATACAAAGTCCTGCACTTAGGATGGAACAATCCCATGCATCAGTACAGGCTGGGGCTGACTAACTGGGCAGCAGCTCTGCAGTAAAGGACCTGGGGATAATAGTGGACAATAAGCTGAATATAAGCCATCAGCATGCCTTTGTTGCAAAGAAGGCTAATGGCACACTGGACTGCACTGTTAGGTGTGTTGCCAGTAGGTCAAGGGAAGTGATTATTCCCTTATATTGACAACTGGTGAGGCCACATCTGAAGTACTATGTTCAGTTTTGGGGCTCCCATTACAGACAAAATGGAGAGAGTCTAGCAGAAGGCGACAAAAATAGTGAGGGGCCTGGGGGACATGACTTATGAGGAAAGACTGAGGGAACTGAGGTTATTTAGACTAGAGAAGAGAAGACTAAGAGAGGATTTAATAGCAGCCTTCAACTACCTGAAGTGGGGTTTGAAAGAAGATGAAGCTAAATAGTTCTTAGTGGTGGCAGATGAGAGAACAAGAGGCAACGTTTTCAAGTTGCGGCAAAAGAAGTTTAGGTTAGATATTAGGGAGAATTTTCTCATGTGGAGGGTAATAAAACACTGGAACAATTTACCTAGTGAAGTGGTGGAAGCTCTATCCTTAGAGGTTTAAGACTTGTCTAGACAAAGTCTTGGCAGCGATAATCTAGTTGGGAGTGGACCTTTGAGCAGGGGGTTGGATGCTCTTCCAACCCTAACTTTCTATGATTCTATGATTCTATGTCACATACACAGATAAACTTAAAAGGAAGGTGGATTGCAGGCAAAGTACTCAAAACATTTCTATTGCAGCTTATCTCACACAGTTTGCAAGAATTAGACTACTGGACAAGGACAGGGCAGTTTGCTTCTCTTGAGCAAGCTATGATGAGGTAGTTGCATTGAAATTAACTGTTTGTCAGTCAGTGAGGGAAGAAGGGGGCAACAGTCCACAGGGGGGAGTTATAAAAGAAGAAAGGAGAAGTTAAACACAGTGTTCAGTAAACTCCATACAACTAAAGATATGTATGGGGCCTCATGCCACTGCTGTTGAAATTAATGAGAACATCAGATAACCTTAGTGGAAACAGAAGACATATTCAACAGAATTCTATTTCAACTAGTACCTTCTATTATAGCAATATGTGTATATGTGTGTGTCTCTCCAAAAGGTGATCATGTTCCTAAAACTGGGGCACTTACACATCCATGAGGGTAATAGAATTGCTACTCTACTTCATTCAGGTAACCCAGAGTTAGTCTCAAACTGTACTTTGGTCATCCGTTAGGTGGAACAGAATTCTGCCCTTACCATTCAGGGTATACTAGCCCAAGGAATGCTGATTATGATCACTTCAGCAAATAACATAGATTCTTAGAAATTGTGGGATGCTGTTGATGACCTTTAATAGTGAACTCATTCTTCTGACCTCTTTCTGCAATGCTTGATGTAAAAGGTATCTCCTTAAAATGACTAGCATCTGCTTTTTTTTACAGAGGTATGTTTAGTAAATAATGTTAGGCAGATTGCTGACTGGTGATGAATCAACTTAGCTGGAGGAAGATATCAAGCTGTGCTAGAGAAAAAACAATGCCTATGAAACGATGTCAGAAAAGAATATTGCCAATAACTTTTTCCTTATCAATGCAACCTATCGCATATGATGCTAAACATCAGGAATACTGTGATTGTAATGATGATGTTTGTGTAACAGAATACTTACTATATTAACATGTTGCAAAATAGTGAAAATAGCTATAGTAAGGAAAATTAGAAACTCAGCTTAATGAAGGCTTATATATTTGAGCCTTCCTTTTAGACTTATTGTGGGTGGAGAAGGGGAGTTTGTGCATTAGTTATAAGCTAGTTATTTTATTTCTCTTCCAAAATGGGTTTCTAATATTAATGAAAGCTAAGTAATTCTACTCTTTTTAAAACAGAGCTATTTATGGAAAACCCAAATATGAATTGACTTTGGAGTCCCAAGTTTGAATATTGTGACAGTAGCTTTCAGGTCTACCTTGGTAAGGTACCGGGTAAACAAAACCAAACCGGATCCTTAGAAAACAGTTGACTTCCACTACAAAATGATTTTTATAAAATTGTATGGGACCCATGATGAATGAAAGTAAAATGAACTGAAACACAAATGCCATCTTTGTTGACCTGCGGAAAAATACTAGTATGCACAAAATATAGTTGTCAGTTATTCTGTCTTCCAGTTCACTATGCTTAATTAAGTAGACCCAAGCAATTGCAACATTTTATAACCCTGTTGAGAGAATGTATATGCTCTTTATGTTATGAGAAGAACTGATTATTTGCTGTTCCTTATCGTATTTGGTAATGCATGTGATTATACCAATAGTTAATATCACAGGCTAATGCAGGATTTTTTCTGAAACTTAAAACAATAGCAAATTCCTTTGCCTACCTATAGGAAAAAGAAAAAAGATTATAGCATAAGGGCATGGGAGACTGGACTGAGAAACTTTTTTAACCTCTCAACAATCTGCTTTGCCAGCTGCTTTGAATAGAATTAGGGAAAAAATACTAGAATGGTAGTAAGGAACTGAGCTTGTGGGAATGCTTGTCTTGGCTCATTAATTGCAAAAGTTCAATTACATGGGAGAAAGATGCCATTTTGATGGTTCATGGAAGATATGGAAATAGACTGAATATAGTGAAATTAATACATAAACAAGCTAATCAGCCAAGTGAAAAGTTCTCCAGTTTTTTTGTACAGTATATAAGAAAAACTAGTAAATTTATCTTTACCAGATGGTTAGTAACAACTCTTACCAGTATTGCAACTGCCATTGCCTTCAAATGAGGTTGATTTAATGTAGGCCAAGTCGAAATTCAACTCAATTAAAAGGTTCCAACAAGTAGATTCAACTGCTATGAAACATGCATATTAAACATGTATTCACCACTCAGTTCACCTCTCTTCTACTAAATGATTTGCTGTTTTTGAAAACTGACATATCAATCATGTCCCCAGCTTTCAGGTAAAATGTGTATTGTCAATGTTTTCTAGAATTTTGCGATGCTAGGAGGGAGAGAGGCTTTTCTAGTCATTTAGCGTTATATTCAGTCATTGGATAAGGTCCCTCCATCCTGTTCAACCCTTACAGTACTTCTCCACAAATTGAGGTGATTGTGGGGCATACAAGATGCTGTGAAGCTGCAGTTTGGTAAACAATCATTTCAGATTTGTCTATGTAGAATGGAACAGTGTGCATGGCTGTGCTTAGGTGGCTACCATGGTAGGAAACCCTCCTTGAAGGAATGGAGTAAGCCCCCTACCTGGTTGTCATTTCATTATTCCCTTGTATACTCTTTCAATTACATTGTAAAACCTAGTGGGCCATGTCCTTTTGAGACGTCTGTCAATATTTAATTAAGAGGTTGCCTTCTAAATAATAGGAGTTTCTATCTACTTAATTTCCACTCAAGGCATATCTAAAACCCAATGCACAATTACTCAGGCTCTGTTAAGAAGTTGGTACTTCCTCCCTGGAATATTAGGCTCTATTTTATAATTATAATTTTTTTAAGTTTTTGGAAAAAGAGTTTATCAGCTATTCAGTTCCTTAGGTATCTATTTACCTTCATCCTCCCCAATGATAAACACTTTTCAGGCATTTTGTCTGTTTTGATTTGTTTGTGCTATCTTGTCAACTGCCCATTGTTGTGAATACAAAACTAATAGTAACTAACAAAAATTTAGTAAATAAGGATGTATCTACATGTGCAAATGCTCTGAGGTAAT
Organism: Caiman crocodilus; assembly: GCA_030014935.1. Lineage (NCBI taxonomy): Eukaryota > Metazoa > Chordata > Crocodylia > Alligatoridae > Caiman > Caiman crocodilus. The sequence goes on from JAGPOW010003642.1 coordinate 41,633,281, forward strand.
TTACTCCAGAGTAAAAGCACCCTAGGTAGGTGTCAATATGTGCGGGGAAGCAGGATAAAATTTGCTACTGGCAGGGATCAGTCTGCCCTTGCCTCTACCAGCCCTGCATCAATCCTCTCCAGCCTCCAGGGGGACATTGTCCCCACCTGGGCTCTAGTGGTGGAACCTGTTCTGGCAGCAGGTAGCTCCCAAGGGCAGAGAGCAATCTGCCATCCCCTGCTGAATAGGTGACAACACATGTCATACTGCATAGCATGAATGAAACATGCCCCCAGCAGCTGGGGGGCATGGCAGTGGCAGGAACATGGCAGGAGTGTGGCGGCAGCAGCGGTAAGCAGGAGCTCCTACACATGCTACAGTGTCACTAATCGCCCACAGATGCCACTGGCAGTGTCGGCAGTTGTGGGGGGGGTGGTGAGCGGCTACTGCCTGCGGGAGCTGTTGATACTGCCAGCAGCACCTTTTTATAGAGGGTGCACTGCCATGCTCAGAGCGTGCACGTGCACCCTTTACACATTGCCCCTGCTGTGCAGTAATTACTTCTGAGTAAATTTGCTACTTGTATTTGTAGGTAGCAAATTTACCCATGATTAGAGCAAATTGCTGTACAGTAAGCATCTACATATGTAGAAGGTGATGTTTACTGTGCAGTAATTTGGTCTAATTTCCAGTAAAGCAGCTCCTCTAGATGCACCCTAAGTAGACCTTTGTAATTGACTGTCCAAAAGGTAAGGGGAGAATGAGGAATTCTCTATCTTCTAAAACTTTCATTATGATACATGGGACTTTCTGGCTTGGTTGCATTTTTTAAATACCTCAAGTATCACCTGAATATACAATTTATATGACAGTTCTGAGCTATTAGCTCCAAAAGATGATTCAACCACACTGGAATAAGAAAGTATTTTATTTAAGAGCCCTTGATGTGAAAAGAACGTAACCACAAAATTTAATTTTTAACAGAAGATTCAAGAAGAATTGTTTGGGAAAGCTAGGAAGCTTGTAAAATGCTTTCTCTGCCTAATGTTAACCTCATAGTTTCTCCTGATAATTCTTTTATTATGTGGGAAAAGGTTTAGGATATAATGTGGGTGGATGATACTATGGCTTTTACTAATGACTATCTCTAGAGTTTGAGGTGGCAAGAGGAAAGGTGTTGCTGGGATGTATTTAAATAATTGATTTGCATTATGATTTAAATCGTAGTTTTTTGCAAGTCATTCATTTAAATCAGCGAATGTTTTAAAAAGTATTTTTAAATGTATGTTGTTTCTACTTCCAACTAAAATGTATAACAACCTAATTTCTAGATAGTGTTATATTTAAATGCCAGCATCTTATCCCTATTTTATAGCCTTAGTTTAAAAAATAAATAAATAAATACCTGGAGGGGGAGAAGGAATAAAGCCTTGGACCTGCAAACAGTTAACTTTATTAACATGCATATTCAATTCAGCCATTGCAACTACTCATATGATCAAGGTTAATAAGCCTGTGAACAAGTTTTACAGAAGCAGGACCTAAAATTTGTTATGTATTAAACAATCTTTTTTCTTTGAGTCATCATGGTCATCCAAAAAATCTCTGCTACTAAAATGTTATTTACAGCTAGCAAGGAAATATACTCTATCATATAATCAAACAGTCCTTAACTCTAGGATAGAATCAACAGTTTGTTAATACCTAGGAGATAACAAGTTGATAAGGAAGAGCTAACGGATTTATTAAGTGGAAGTCATGCTTAGCCAACCTGATTTCCTTTGACAAAGTGACAGGTTTTGTGGATCAGGTGATAGTGGACAAGATACATCCCAGCTTTAGAAAGTTTTTGACAGTGTCTTCCATGACATTCTCATAAGTAAGCTAAGGAAATAGAGCACAGAGGAAATGAAGGTAGGTGCATGACAGGTTGGATAATCAGATTCAAAGAATAGTTATCAGTGTCTCATCGTCAAAGTGGAAGAAAGTTTCATATGGGCTTTTTACAGCTCTGTTCTTGATCCAGTACTATTCGGTATCTTCATTTATGAGTTAAGGGATTAAATTGAGTGTTCACTTTTTAAATTTGTGGAAAATGCCAAGCTAAGTGAAAGAACAGACAAGGAGGACAGGATTCCCAGTTGAAATAGCCTTGATATATTAGAAAAGTGGCATGAAATAAAATAAAATTCAGTTAAGACAAATGCAGTATGTTACATGTAGCAAGGAACAAATCAAAAGCACAAAAATAAAGAGATAACAGCTGGCTAGGCTGTAGTGCTGCAGAAGAAGGCCTGGGAGCTAAAGGAGATCACAAACAGAATATGGAATATTGTTACCAAAAAGTTAATAGTATAATGCAAATCATGGGAAGTACTGAATCTAGTTTGGGGCATCACTCTTAAAAAAAAATGGACAAATTAGAATGCCAAGAGAAAAATAAACTGATCATAGGTCTAGAAAAGATGATGTAAAAAAAGAAGTTGGAAAATCTGTGATTATTTTGTTTGGAAGCGAGAAGACTGAGAGGGAATGCAATGCTAGCCCTTAAATACGAAAAAAAAAAGTTGTTATGAAGAGGACAGTGATCAATTGTTTTTGTCCATAGGGCACAGGACAAGAAGTAGCAATAATTTGTGCACTGGATCAAACTACCTAGAGAGGTTAAGAACTCTTATGTGCTGAGTAAATAAGCACTTGCATGGAAAGGTTTCAACCAAGGTGATCCTGTCTCAAACAGGTAGCTGGAGTACATAAATTCCTTAGGCCCCTTCCAGCCAAGTTTTCGATGATTTAATTTGGGCTTTTAGTGCATTGAGTATATTAAATTTTATTGGATTTTCGTACACATGGTAAAAAATATTGATCTTTAACTTATTTTTAATCATGACTTTTAGTCTCACTGGAAGCTGCCCTGTTCCATTTAACACTTCCATTGCAGCATTTCTGCTCTATTGGGAGAAGGAAGTTAATACATGTAAAGTACTATGGTCTTTTATACTTTTCCTCCTTCTCCCCATTTTTCTTCCTATTTTCTTTCCTTGCAGAGGGAACAGTCTGACCCAAAGATATTCTGAACTATAAGTAAGGCTTCTTCCTTTCCCTCTTGCCATGAGTCTTTTTGAACTCTTGTAGTCACCTTCTGTCAAGAAAGCAATGCTCTGGGGAAACACACTTGCACAATGCATATTTTAAATCCATTTGCTGCTTACAAGCACTTCCATACTACATTGATGCACTTCTTAGAATATCAAAGATTAAATTTAAAAACAGTTTTGCTCAGTATCATACCTACAGCCTAACTGTACTAATATTTGCATAAATCAGCACAGCAGGGAATATCTGGAAAATGGTGTATCACTGAAATAGCGAAAAATATTTCTGGAAAATAGGGAGTTTCACAGTACAGAATCTCCCATTCTGCTTTTGAAAGAGAGAGAAAGTGATTATTGATTACATGATAACATTGAATTCTTTTTATTATGTTTTCTCATATAAAAGATCATGTCACCAATATCTTCTTTACTTCAAATTACATCAAAACACTGTCCCAAGATTTATTCTGCACACTGCAAATACTCCCATGCAAGTAATACAAGAGTTCAAATCAAATTGCACTCCAGGGCTTTCCACGTTAAAAGAAAAATACGTTACCATTGATTACCATGAACCCAGATTTTCACCTTTAGTTTATTAGTAAGAATAAAATATACTGGTACTACTACTATTAGATGTTACTCTTTTAAGTAAATTTAAAGTATAGATTTTTCAAAAAATATGCAACGCAATAGGAACTGTTGAGTCCTAAGCTCTTTAGAAAAATTTCACCTTACATTTTTTATCTTAGAAAAGAGAGTTCAGTCAGCAACCGTAATGGTCTAATCTTGCAACACTTCCTGGTGTAAGCAGGCTCATTGCTTTCAATGGAGATTACCCACATTAGTAAGAGCTACTCAGAATAATAAACTTTGCAATATTTGACTGTCACATTGAATCATTTCTATATTGTACTTCCCCCACATACATTCCTGCATGAATTTTTGTAATTGTTGTTTTTATGTTCCCCTCACCCCCAAATGTAAAGTTACTGGGGCATGCATTATGTCATTCTATAAACAGATGAAGAAGCTACTGTCTTGATTCTTATAGGATTCTTTTAGTGCTACTGGAATATAAATGGTAACAGAGCTTACACCACTGCTTTTCATCTTTAGATATCAGTAGGCATGTTGACATACATGCATTTACTATACAGTAACTGAAATTATTTCATTGTATGGGCACATGTCTACACACACATGCCTGTACTGCGCAGTAAATATGGTGACATATGCTGACTTGATGGTAAATTTGATACCTGCATCATGAAGGTATCAAATTTACACCTGAGGAGTTACTGCGCAGTAACGCATGTGTAGATGACTTACTGTGCAGTAACACTGTGTGTGTGGATTGACTTGAGGTTAACTTTAGTCCAAAGTCAATCCACATACAGCCTTAATACGCTTTAGTGCCTGCATGTGTAGTTGCCTACCCATTCCCACTTACTGTGCAGTTACTTACTACACAGTAACTTTAAGCCAGCATAGATGCACATGTAGACACACCCGGTGTGTTAAAAAATCCTTAAAAATCCTTAAAAAATTGAACCACAGAACCAAATCCTTAAAAATTGAACCACAGAAACATTCAATGAACACCTATAACTTTCAATAGGAATGAAAAAAATGTAAGCCAAAATCCTAAGCATAATTTACATTGACAGCTTCCATGGGGGGAGGGGATTTATATATTTGTGTCTGTAATTTTAATATACAGCCAGGCTTTTCAACAAGTATTTACAACATAGAAACCCGAATTCAAATAGGGCATCAGTGTCCCTTCAAAACATTTAAATTGGTGCTTGACTGACTTCATAGTGCTTTCCTTTCATAAGGTTTGTGCAAGTATAACCTCCCATCTTATCCTTAGATAGGTAGTACTTATCAGGATGGATGTGGAGTTTTCTGGTAACTTTAAGTAACTGTGATTGCTTAAGCAGTCTGTCTGTCAGGAATGCTCACACTAGCTGCCCAAAGGGTGAGGTATAAAGGAATCAGCACAAATTCTTATAGACAGGGCATGGAAAAACCTCGTTTTCATCAGGAAAACATACAGGCAGAAACCTGGCTGTATTGCAAAAGCATTGTGAATAACAATATGCCTCTTGTCCAGGATTTTTGCAAAGTGTAGCTCCAACTCCTCTTGGACACTTTTCATAGGTACATCGTATTCTTCTTACTATATTTTCTTAAATATAATATACACCTTCCCCTCTCCCCCCGATTTGGGGTGCATGTTTTAAGTGGAGGAATTGATTTCTTCACTAGAAAAGGAACATTCCTGAACACACTGTGCAGGAAATTGAAGATGCAGAGTCTTGTGGTAACCCTCTTACAGCCAGAAAGTAACAAAGGCCAGCCCCAGGGTGGCCTTGACATGCCCTGGTGGCCACTTAGTCCCTGTTTCACCCTATCCTTTGAGCATCCTGGCCCAGGGATCCCTGAGCGAGATCTCATCTGCTCATGAAATAAGGCAGTGAGCAATTTGGCCTGAAATTGCAATTTGGCAATTTCATGGCCTCCTTGTCTCCCCTTTTAGCCACACCCAACCATTGCAGATGTTTCCTGTCCAATCAGTCTCCCTTGTTGGGAACTTGGCTCATTTGACTTCTGCCCCTTTTTTCTTGCTGGGCTACTTAGTTCTGATCTATTGTGTTAGACCAGGCTTCTGGGCTCTAGTACTAGTCCTGCCCTGTTGGGCTCTGGCTTAGCCACTCTCTGATTTCAGGTCCCTGGCCCTTGTTCTTGCCCCTGTGGGCACTGGGTTCCCTGGCCCTGGGTCTTGTCCTTCCTGGGCACTGGTTCTTCCTGTCTCAGGCTTCAGGTCTTTGGCCCTGATCCTAGTTCCTCTTCAACACTGTTCCACCCCTCTAGGGATTTGAGCCTTTAGCCCTATCAACAACCCTCTTGGGTGGTGGGTCCCTGCCCCTGCTTAGCCACAGCAAGTGGCAGCTTTCTCAAATTTTGGCTTCACCCCTTCTAAAATGCCACCAGTCAGTACCCTGTCTGGCCCCTGGCTCAAAACAGTCATGTACCCCTCAGGCATCACTGGGACATCCAAAACCACCCCTCACAGTCCAACCCAAACCATTGGTACAAACTATAAGAAAGGAATAAATTCTCTGGCTATAACACCAATTAACCCACTCTGAATCCCAACATAAACAGTGGCTACCTGTCTGTACAACAGGGCTACGCCTTATGCCGGGTCATATTCCTCTGCAAGGCAACTGCATTTTGTTTGTTTCCCCCAAAGTACCACCGCTGTCAGCTAGGAGCTGTCTTGGCCTCTCCTGCTCTGGAGCTCTTTCCTCTGTAGACTCTAGGGCCAGATTACTTATATAGGCTCAGGCGGTGAGTTTATATGTACACTAAGCCCTGTCCTCTTCTGGTCAGATGATTCAGTAGCTATCACAGGTGTGTTCAGTTTTGGACCCTAAGGCCCTGCCTGCTTCCCTTGTAGCTGTTTAGCTTCTGTTTGCAGCGCTTAGTCCATGAGAACCTTGTCTGTCTTTCCCAATGCCTGTTACTGCTGGTTTTTGGCAACATCTCAGCTAGCAGGTAACTAGTTCCTTACCTGCTATTCTCTGAGCCAACTCACCCTGCTGCAGTTTCCTTCTAAGTAACAGGAGCCCTCTGGCATGCTGTTACACATAACTATTGGCTGAACAGCATTGCTTGTGCAACAGGTGAGCTGTTGGTAGTAACTTCATGAAGTTTGTGATATTGAAACAACACTTTATATACCAGAACTTGTATAGAAAACTACTTACAGTAAAGAATGAACAGTCTTGCTACTGCCTTTGGAATGGTCTGGGGCCTAAGCTTACGTATAGAGTTAGTCCTCCTAGAAAATATGGGCTAGGGACAGACGTTACACATAAACTGGTTTAAGTGATCAGAATTTGCTTTAAACCTGTAACAGAACAGACATTCACTGCATATAAAACAGTTTCAAAATGGCTGAAACAGGTTTGAGATAAACCTGGTTGAATGCAGTATCAGATTTAAGTGATTTGGCTCAGACTGGTCCAAGACCCCTTGCTGTTTTAAGATAAACCGGAGACTGCCAGCATCCTGGCACGCTCTCTGCTCCAGCTCAGCCAGGCTGGCTCTGCAACTCTGCTCACCAGCCTGAGCATGGACAGGCAAAGGCAGGGGTCTAGCCAGAGAGGGGTTTAATTCTACCCTCCCTATGCCACCAGTAGGGACCAGAGCCAAGTCTGCCGGTTGCTCCGCTGTCTTTCCAGCAGCATTGGGCACCATGGCCCCTGAAGTAGAGGTGGGCAGGGAAGAGAGTTATTTTCCCCTTTACCCACACTGGCAGCCAGGTCTGCCGGCTGTTGCCGCAGCACTCACTCCCTTCCTGGAACAGGCCCCCAGCTTCCCCCTCACTGAAGGAATAACCCCACCTCCTGCACCCCCTGGGGCCCTGCCTGGCTGTGCCCCTCCATAGCATATGGAGCTATGCTCCATAGCAGCCCTGCCAGTCCCACAGTATGCTCCCTCCACCACAATGGGAAGGGCTTATGTTCTGGGAAGCTGTGATGGACACCTGCCTGTCACCTCACTCACTGCTCGCCAATCCAGCTGCCAGCTGGGGGCAGGGCCTGGCCCCTGCCACTAATTCTATGCTGTGGCAGGTCCTGGAGGGGTTAACTTGCAGCCCCTGGGCTCCCAGCTGTGGCTGCTTCCCTTCATTATTTCCCACCAGCTTGCCCTGTGACTGGACTGGGCAGACCCCCTGTGGTGTCAGCAGCTGAATAAGCAGGGGCCTTGCCCCGAGCACAGAGAGGCCATTCACATTGCTGTAGGGCTGCAGCTTGGGGCTGTGCTCTGGGCTGGTGGCTGAATAAGCCCCTTCCTTCTGAAAAGTTGGCCCCAAGCAAAGAGCGACAGTGGCCGGGCCAGGCAGACTCCACTGCGGTGCAAGCAGCGTCTCTCTGCTTGGGACAAGCTCGCCCCCAGCTGAAGGGGGCTTATTTAGCTGCTGGCCCTTGGCACCACAGCAGGGTCTGCCTGGCCCAGCTGCAGCTGCTCTTTGCTTGAGGCCAGCAGCTGAATAAGCACCTTCCTGCTGGGAGGTAGCTGGGCCTGAACCTGTGATGTGTGGTAGCAGGGGGAAGAGGTGGCAGAGGGGCAGGTACAAGCAGGGAGCAAGCTGTTTGGCCTTCCCACAGCACCTGCCCCACCACTACCTGCCCTACTGCAGTGGTGGGGGATGAATTAAAGATGACCCTGCAATAATTAGATTTTATACGTGGAAAATTACAACAAACGTATCAATTTTCCATGTATAGAATGTAATTATTGGGGGGGGTTGTCTTAGATTTGAGTTAATACAGTATTTACTCAAATACATTATTTTTCAAGACTAGGTATTAAGGGTCAGGCAGTCTCTTCCAGTTGATGTCAGGTGAGGTCCATGTACTAGGACTGTCCTGTGATAGTCTTCATGTAGATATCCCTGGACCAGTGGATAGTGTTGGACACCATGAGGCACTGCATCAGCTTGGCATAGTGGTGTGATATACGGCAGGTGCACAGGATGCTGTCATTTCTAGGGTCCCATGCTCCAAGTGCCCTAACGATCAGTGCCTCAACCATCATGTGCTACATTTGATCTTAGAAAAAGGCTGAGATGCTGATGGGAACCTTTTTTTTCTGGGGATTTTTTTTACAAATTTTATTAAAAATACATCTATCACCCTACATTTATAAAACTATACATATGAAACATACTTGTTTTACCAAGATTTCATGACACAGAACCAACTACACATCAAAAATGCACTGCTGCATATATTAAACCCTTAAGCAATGTACATCAGCTTCCCACAAAAAAACTCGTACAGAAATCTTTTTCCTCATTCAAAACCCCATGAAAAAACTGTTACCTCAGTAACCACCTGAAACTCCCTTTCATTCTCATCAGTCCTCCATTTTGGTTTAGTGAAACAAGTGTCCAGTCCTTTTTCCTTCGGTTCTTCCTTGCCTCTTTTTCTCCGATTTCTTCCATAGGTTTCTTACTTTCCATAAACTAGTTTTAACACATGCTAATGAAGTCCTTAATAATGTTTCCTACAGTCCCTTTGTTATGAGTACATATTGTACCATCTCCCTTGTTAATGACAGGTTTATTTTGGTCACAGAAAACTATGGACCCTTTCCCACACCCCCTTTGCGTGATTGTACATGCGTACAGGTTTCCTTAGCTTTATGCTGTACATGCATTCCTGGAAAACAGTGCATAACTGAAATTTGCATAAAGGGAACCCACTTTATAACGTAACAAATAAGGATCCATTCTAAGACCTCAACTACTGATCCCCAGACCCATTTCTACTACTTTTAAAATACAATTTTGGTAGTCACCAACAGCAGACAGTACACACAAGCACAGGGTACTATCATAATGGGGATGGCAACTACAGAAACGTGTGTGACGGACAATGAGCAAGGAGCACAGATCCATACAGAAGACTATATTTTGGTATGCGTCACTCCCACAATGCACTGCACATAGCAGCTAACTGTGGGTTTCCACCATACCAATAGTATAAGAGTGACTTTACCTTGCATATAACAAATTTTTGGTATAAAAAGTGTCATTGCAGAAAAGCAAATTTGCACATACAGATCCCGCATAAAGCGATGGAAACCTGTACACCATTGCTTCTTCACCACAGCTCTCCCTTGGGCACCTCAATGAACTTGTCAAGCCCCATCTGTGTTTCACTTCTCTCATCAGCAAGATATTTCATACAAACATCCATGTTTAGCCAGCATGCTCTACTTTTAGTTGTTTACTTGCCACTGGTCCCTACATCTTCTTCACCTGTCCTTCTGAAAAGTTTCCCACTTTCACTATCCCTTAGTGCTTTCATTAATTTCTTATGATCCTTGAGGACCTCCATCCCTACCTTCTCTACTTTATACCTCTGCATGAATCCTTCCATCCTAATGTAGTGAATTGTTGGTTGCCACACCTATGGACTCTTCAAAGAGGTCTGATATACTCCCCATTTCCTCAAAATTGAAGCTGTGTGAAATCAGGTGATATGTTGTTCCCTCTCCCTCCATTACCGCTTTGTATATCATGCTTACATATTTTGCATAGGTGAACAATCCCAAGTCCAGCAGCCCCCATCCCTCCACCTCTCTGGCTTTGTACAGTTAGGATCTAGCCAACTGTTCTCTTTTGGCATTTGAGAAGAACACACATATTTTCTTCTGTATTTTTGCTATCTGCTGCCACATCAAGGGGAAACAATTCCCATATATATAATAGTTGGCAGTATCACAATCTTAACTGTCACCAGCATACTTCCAGACCATAACCAAAATATTTGCTGGAGTTTTGCTGTCACCTTTTCCCATATTTGCCAGTCTTGCTGTCACCTTTCCCTTCAGCATTCATTAGGATCTTAACACTCGTGATTCCTCTCTCTCTTATTTGAAGGCCCAACTTCTCCAAGTCCTTCTAGTTTCCTACTCCCATTATAGTGCTTTTTGATCTATTTAGTTTAGCCCCTGTTCCTTTTCCATAATCTGTTGTATGCTTTCCAGCTTTAGCACCCTTTCCATCGAAAGATTCTAACTGCTCCATTTATATCATCCATGTATGGTACACATTTTAACTCATCCATTCCAGGTATCTTTACTTCACTTTTGACCTTCTCTTTTCTTATTCTTTATGTAAATGGTTTCATGCTGAACACAAATAGCTGTTGCAATGGGAGGCATCCTGTCTCAGCCCTATATGGATTTTAAAGGCCCCTTTTAGGTGACCATTAATTTGGACTTGACTGTCTGCTTCTGTATACATTAACCTTATCCAACACATAAATTTTTCTTGGCACCCCATTTTTTCTAGCACCTTGAATAAGTAATTATGATCCACTCTGTGGTATACTTCTTTAAAATCTAGGTCTGCTATAACTGTGTTTGTATTCCTCTCTTGAATGTGAGACAGTGTATCTCTGATCACTCTGATGCTTCGGAGATTTTTCTACCAGGTTCTGAACACGGTTGGTCTTCATGTATTATCTTTTGGAAGTTTTTCCTCATCCTCAAAGCCAGCATCTTGGCCTTTAACTCATAGTCCATATTAAGGAGTGAAATCAGTCACCAGTTTTTCAGGAGTTCCTTTTTCCCTTTCTTGAAGAGTATGAGTACAGCACCTCTTCTAAAAAAAATTCCCTGCCACTCTTATTTCTGCTATTTCTTTGAACTCTTCCATTATACCCCTCCCTACCCATGTCCAAAACTTCTCATAGAATTCCTAGGCAGTCTGTCTGCTCCTGGTGATTCCCTTCTCTAAAAGGTTTTTAAACACATATCTACTTCCTTTAAACATATGTTTTCTTTCATATACTTTGCTTCCTCCACTTCTATTTTCTCTTCAATCTCTTCTAAGAAATCCTTCATCTTTTTCCTTCTTGTTTCCTTCTTCTGGTATAGCTCTTTATAACATCTCCTCATTGCCTCCAACATCTCCTCCTGCTTTTTTCACCTGGGCATCACCTTCTTCCCGCACTGCTTTTACCTCTCCTTTTGCTGCCTTTACTCTGGCCAATAAGTATCAGGGCCACTCTTTCTTTTCTCCCAACCAGGGTGCTTATACTAAGAACTTTTTCTCCCTCATCTTTTTTTTTTTTTTAAACAGCTTCCTAACTCTTGCCTTATTTATTCTATGTCTTCTCATATCCATCTTCCTTCTGTGGCTTCCTTTAACAGCTTCTGCATCTTTCTTTGCAGCTGTCTTAGCTCTTTTGTTCTTTTCCCTTCACACCTTTGGCCTTCCTTTCTAAAGGATTATCCTGTTCTCTTCTTCACCATCATAAACAATTCTCTGGTACTTGCAAAATATTTCTTCAGTGTTTGCCACCCCTCATATTGCCTCATGTATGTTTGATATATCTCTTCATCTTGTAACAGCTGCACATTTAACTTCTACAGTTCCTTCCCAGTCATGGGGCATTTACCAAGATTCATTACCACCTTTAGCATCTGGTGATCATTGAAAGCCACATGTATGGTTTCTTTCTTCTTTATCCATATTTCTTTTGAAACTAGCACAAAGTCAGTTCTTAATTGTTTCTTTACACTGGACTCTGTTATAGTGAAAACTTTATTTCCTGTCCATGCAACTCTTCTTTCGTTATATTTGTGAACAGTCTGGATGAGCAGTGTAAAGTCTTGTTTCCTTCTTCACCTATTCTGTTGCCCACTTTGATTATATAACTGAAATCTCTCACTATCATGTGTAGTCTCCCTCCGATCACATAAACTGCTAACTGTCTAAGCTGTACATTCCTCCCCTCCCTCTCTGGTGGCGCATATACATTAAAATTTTCTAATTCTGTTCCCCTGATTGCTAGTATTATTCATTGCAGTCTTCCACCGATTACTTTTTCTTCCTGTGTTGCTCTCAGCTCTGTGTTCTTGAATAATATTGCTAGCCCTGCCACTTTTTTCTCATTTGTCCCTGACCACCAGGTTGGTCCCGATCTCCACCTTTTCTCAAAGTGTTTATAATCTCTTTCCTCTGGTTTACCACATTCTTGTAGGCAAATTATGTCTGCCCTTACTTGGTTCAACACCAGTTCAATTTGTTCCAATCTTTGCCTTGTTAAGGTATTCCTGACATTAAGTGAAACTGTTGCCAATGCCATTTATGGTTGTTTTAAAATAAGCACATCTTTCCCTTTAAGGTTCATCTGTGCTACTGCTTGGGGTGGTCAACTCCTTCCCCTGCCTCGCTATCATTCCTGTAGCTTTTGCAAGCTGCCGGCTCACTTTCACATTTAGGAAGGCTTGCGTATGCCTACCTCCCTGCCACATCCTCCCTTCTGGTCTCAACTCTGGGCTGTAGCCCAGAGGTGTTAGCAGCAGAAAATGGCTCTTTGGCTCTTCCTCTGATTCACCTCCCTCATTAGCAGGTTTCTTCTTCCTGGTCTTCAGCCTCTGCATTTTCTTTTCTTTTGCTGACTGGTCTCTCTTGTTCTTATCTTGCTGTGTTTCCACTTCTGTTGTCTGTAGGGTGTCTTCTTTCTTCCCCACCCCTACATCCATATCTGAGCTTTTTGGTGTATGTGCCTTCCCTTCCATTCCATCCATCTCCTATCTTCTCCTCTAATGCCTCAGTCACAGAAATTTTGCCTTCCTCCTTCTCTGTTTCACCCTCCTGCAGGGTTTTTTCCACTACTTCTGCCTCAGTGTCTAACTTCTCCTTTTTTCTGCTATCATCCTCTGGGTTTTCCTGCACCTCAGGGGTCTGATTATACTTGTGAAGGTTTTAGGGCACCTACAATACAAGTGTCCCTCTTCCTTACAAACAGTGAATTTTAGGGACTCCTGGCACACTGCTGCTCTATGCCCCATCCCATCACACCTGTAGTACATTGTGAGGGGACATTATGCAGACAGCTGCCCCATTTTCCTGCATTTGATGCACCTTTTTGGTTGCCTATGGTACATTAAAAAACCTTGATGTGCCCCAACCTGGATCACTGATGGGAGATGCAGCACCTGACCTGAGCTCTATTTGTCTGCTTGTAACACTACTCATGCCCTCTAAGACAGCATCCAGATAACATATTTGTCCGTTACTTTCTCTACTGACATGACTCTTGCCATGACTCTTCTGATGCACTTTTCTCCCCAGCTTTCCAGGAAATTGTATCTGTTCATTGTTGATCCAGTCTGCATCCTATCACCAGTTAAAGTTGCCTTTATCCACAGCCTCCACTCCTTAGTTTTTCTTGGTGACTCTTCTGTGTTTTCTTGCTATGCCACTCCCACTGGGCCAGCCTGTCATCATGCTCCTGCCATCCTCTGCTTCTCGCCTGATGTACCTTCTCCTAATGCTCCTGATCTGTCTCACATTCTCCTCTGCTCCTGTCTTCCTTCTGGCATTATCACTCTCATCACTGTTGCCCCTGCCATTGCTCCTGCTGTCACCTTCTTTCTTCTTTCTCTACTTGTGTCCACTCTCCATCTGTCTCCAGATATTGATTTCCATTCTTCAACTTTTTTTCCCACATCATGCTTACTTGCCACCACTGCCATTGTTTTGATATTTGGGTCTCCTTCTTGGACTCCTTACACCTCAATGGTCTGTTGATCCCTTTCTCTGCTTTTAAGACATAGAACAGGCTTCCACTACTTTTGGAATCTACCCCAAGGATAGGTTAATGCATCCTATTTGTATAAGATATCTGGTATTACCTATTGTGTGTCCCCTCAGTCATGATGAACCACTACATTAAGTATATTTTGACTTCTTCTTTGTTTCCACAGCTGAGCTATGCCTTTCCCATTTCCAGTAATTCCTGTTTCTTCACTAGCCTTACATATCTGACAAACATCACCAAATGGGTCCCCAAACAGTTCACCCAGAATTGCTCTTTTGCCTGTTATCTCAGCCTATTGCATATGATTACTGTGGCCCTGCCTTCCATGATGTGGAGCTGGACCTGGCTGCCCTACCTTTCATCTGCATATACATTTTTAGACTGGTCCTGGGATTCATGATAAGAACATCCAGTTCAAGTCATGAGTGGGAGACTATTGAGCACATGGTTCCTTTGCAAGGAGGGATCTGGAGTACACACACATACTGAAGAGTTTTAAGCTGTGGAGTCACCTGCTGAGTCCCAACCCAGTGAGCTATATGATAACTGATTAGCCTTTTGGCTTTCAACTAATATCATCGTTAGTGGGTGTGTCTGCACATGTACTTTAATGAATAGTAGCCTATTTTACTGCGCATTAAAGCAGAGCATAAAAAGTCATGCTGCTAAACTAATGCACAGTAAAATAGGCTACTGCACATTAAGTATCACTTAAAAAGCATGCACTTGCACTGCTGTACATCAGGGCAGCCTAATGTTCATTCATGTAGTACCTCATACTGGAGGTACTAAATTTAATATGCATTAGGAAAAGTGCATTAATGCACATGTACATGCTCCTGGTTGTATTATGTATATGTAGGTTCAAAAATGCTTTTTAAAAGTGAGTTTATAGAATACCTGTGCTAAAACTTGCAGCAGTTTCAAAAAAGATGAAACACCTCAATTATGGCTGAACTAAATCTATGGGTATTTGTATTTGCCTACATGCAGATTTCTTCAGACATGTTTATTGCCTGCAACAAATTTTTCAAATGTGTTCCTCACTTCCATGTTCTTAGGGAGACCAGGGTCTGACAGTAGGGAGGAGGGGAAAGGGTCATTTTATATTTGAGTAAATATGATATATATGTGTT
This sequence comes from Caiman crocodilus, assembly GCA_030014935.1. Lineage (NCBI taxonomy): Eukaryota > Metazoa > Chordata > Crocodylia > Alligatoridae > Caiman > Caiman crocodilus. Next base: position 41,648,635 of record JAGPOW010003642.1, read on the forward strand.
GTAATGATTCAGTTATCCATTTTGTTCATGGATTCTAACCCTACTGAAATCTGGTGAGATGCAGCTGTTAGAAACTAGTAATTAAACTGTTTATTTTCTTTTTGCTTAGTTCAACTTAAGTGATGAGATTGGTGTTCTGATCTGAAGAAAAAGTGTTGCAGCATTTTACTTCACATTTTAGGAAGTCTTGCTTATATTACTCCCATACATTTGAAATGCAGAAGGAGTTAAAGAACATCAGGATGACAATCTCATAGAAGCAATTATAAACTTCTGTTTAGCTAGGGCTTTAAAAACTTTCTGAGGAAAGGCAGGAAGGATTTGCTAATCTTGAGACACTAAAGGCCCTTCTAAATGTTCAGGTAAAGGCATGATAGGATCTGTTACATGATCTGCACCATCGTGTCTCCTGCCATGCCATATGTGCATGCGGGACTACAGGATCAACTGTCAGTTCTAGGATTTTGATACTGGGTTCTCCGTGCACCAGCAAGTAGCAACTTCCCATGGCTGGGAGTCCTGCAGCTGACATGACCCATGGCAGCAGCAGCATTTCATGTGTTGCTGCAGCTGCAAGCCCCTCAGCTATAGGATTCACAGCAAATGGTTCACCTCTGTATCTGGGAGTCTCATCACCTGATTGAGCTCTCAGCCAGGGGGGATCACCTGGCCACATGTTCAATTAATGGTATGGTAAGAGCAAGCTACAAAGTTATTACACATTTTTTGTGGAAGAACATAGTGGCTTATTCCTTGTTTTATCATGCCATTAATTGATTGAATGTGTGGCTGGGTCACAACTTAAGATGTCATTTAATTTGTTAATCACATTTTAAGTGTAATATGTAGAGGGAGCTTAAGATGCATGGTAGAGGAGCAGACATCTTTACTACCCATAAAACTGTCAGGTTTCTGATTAAGCATCTGTGTGATAATGCCATTGAATTATTATTAATCTCTGTTCCCTGCACTTCCATTTACAGAAGGGTGGAGTCAAGAGGCAGGTTGAAATTACTGATAATATGGATTTCTTAAGAGCTATGCTGCCAGATCATAACAGGCCAGATGGCCAGGATGATTCTCTATTCTTTAATATCAGTATAAATCAGTAGTAACTCCATAAAATTCAATGTAGGTGAGAAGAGAATCTCACCCATTGTGCCTGAATCCTGTCGTTTGACTGATCTATAATATAGAGCTTGATTTCTAAGCCTTACCCTCTAAAGAGAGCATACTGAAGCAATTCTTCATGGAATTTTGTGTATAGTTCCACCCCTCTCCCCCATAAACAGCCAAAGATAAGCATATAATCTAAAGCAGTGAACCTGTAGCAAGCCATCAGTATTACAGTCATGACTTGGAATTCTTAGCTAAATACCTACGGCTCATCCAGATGGGTGCACGCATATGGTTTGTAGCACTGCAAACCTGTCTGTGGCATCACCTATACACATGTTTGCCATGCTGTTAATTAGCAGTGGCAGGTTTTTTTGACACTGGTGATCTGAGTGCCAAAAAACCCCCAAGATTCAGGAAAAAGTGGAGTCCCCACCCTCACCAGAAACTAGATAGCCAGAGCCATGCTGGCCAGACTGTGTGTGCTGAGATCACCACTGCTGCAACCCTGGGAAGCCCCCAGAATCCCAGGTTAGGCTGCCAGGGACAGCCCAGGTGCTGGCCCCTGCGTCCCCTGTCCCACCTGGGGCATCTTGCTGTGCATCAGAGTACTCATGCAAGGACATTCCCTGGGGACAGCTAGCAGCAGCACAAATATATGCCACTGCTAGTTGTCCCCAGGGAAATGCATGTTCCTGCTAATGGGAACATGCCCTTAGAGTCCAAACACATGTTCACTAGACCTATCTCAGGTTTAAAGGGCTGTCGGGTTTGCCACATGCAAGTGCTACTTGCTGGGAGAAGATGTGGGAAGCTGGAGGTAAGTAAGATGGTGGGATGGATGGGTCTACAGTGGGTGGGCTGGTGGATCCATGGAGAGGGACTGGCAGGTCCAGGGGAGCTGGCAGATCTGTGAATGGGGTTGGCTGGCCTGTGGGGGTGGGATCAGAGTTGCTTAATCTAGGAAGTGGCTAGCTGTTGGGGAGGAAAATAGGTTGTTCATGGTTAGGGGTGGGAGGTTGGCTGTAAAAACAATACAGCCCCGGGGCTGTGGAGAGCAGCTGGGTTTTCACAGTCCTTGGGCTCTGCTGGGAACATGTGCTGCAAACATTAAGTTGGATTAACACATTTTAGGTGAGGTTAAAGTCAGGGTTTGAATTATGGGGGAGCTCACAGGGGCTGAGCCCCCCGCACCATGAGAGACAGCCCCCCATAAGAGATGAGAACTCCCTCACAGGCCAGTCACGCCCCAGCCCACCCCATGCCTTTCTAAGCAGCCCAGGTGGCAGTGGTGGCTTCTTCCAGCTGCCACTGGCACCAGCCCCATTGTACTGACAGGGATCTGTGCACAGAACCCCGAGTCTGGCCAATTGTTTTTGCAGACTCCGGCAAGAGTCAAGGTGTAATTTGAACCCTGGTTAAAGTTGGCTTTCATTGATGAGAACTAACTTTAGATCAGGTGTGCTATTTTTAGGGCAACATAAACCCTGCCAATTCTTGTATACAAGCCATTTAGATTTAGTTAGGGTCATCTAATACTCACAGACTTTTACCCAGTGCTTTCTGGTGCTCTAGTAGCAATTGCAATTATGTTAGTTTGGATATTTAAGTAAATATCTTGTAATAAATACTGAACCAAAAAGGGAATGCTTAATGATGGTCTTATTTATTTTTGCAGTATAGTGAAATTTAAAATATTATTTGCTACTTTTAATCTGCATATAAACTGTAAATTTAGTGATAGAAATTAATTTAGCAAAAACTGAAATACAGGAATTATTTTACTACAAAAGTTAATTGCACATAATTGATTTTTCAGCTTTTTATGTAATGGAATCAAATTTTGTTGTGTATCTAATAAAGGAAAAAAACATTTATACACATGTGATGACAAGTAGTGATTTTTATCTTTACCATGCAAAAACACTTTGCTTTAAAAAAAAAAGTGTCTATATTGCAGGGAGGGGCTTTAAGTATGCCAAAATTTAAGTACATGAGAAATCCCATTGACTTGTCATGCCTAAGGGCTGGAATACATAATATCAGGGGTCTGGTTGAAAATATTTTAATGAAATCCTTCCCTTAAAACATGTTGCTATATTTTGTATTCTGTTTCCTGGGAAATGAGTAAGAATCTCAGGTTGATTACACCAGTATAAAAAGTTAAAAAATAAATAATTTGTTACTGGTTTGTGGCAGTTTCACACTGGAAAATTAAATCTAACATTGGACAGCCTACTATTTTTCCCATTCCCTGTTATTGTTCTACTGTTTACTACTACTTTTCTTGCAAACATTTCATAATACAATTGAATAAATGTAAGGCACATGCAACCATTGGGGAAAATATGCCATTTCATTTTTAAAAGCCCAGCTCCAGAGTCAGAACCATAATTTTCAATGTTAATTGTACTGAGGAAGGAAGGAAAGAATTAAAAGCAAATATTCTAATGCCAAAACTAACTATATATGGTCTAACTCAAAACTCCTGCTTTATATTTCAATACTAATTGTAATTCATACAAAGGGAGACTAAACAGACTCTATATAGCTGTGTTAGCATTAATGGTTATATTCATTTAGACTAACTGAGGATCTAAACTGAAACTCTGAAATAAATTAAATGATCTGTTTTGAGGTATAAGGTGATCAAGAAAGAAAAAAAATACATTTTAATATTACCTTTTATAGCTAATGTAGTATTAATTTTAGGATAGCAGACCAAGTGGGATAACAATTTTATCTCATAATTCCAAGAAATACGTATAACCTTGAAAATGTTACAAGAGGTTCAATTATTGACATTTCTATGAAATGTCTTTAAATCAGGTATAGATGTTCAGTTTAGGATCTTGGTCAATACATCTGATATGGAACCTAGGACTGTAACTTCAATCTGAGATGTGCAATCTTAGTCCACTTTGTTGTATTTGGAGCACAGTCCCTTTAATTAGTTAGCAAACTGGGGAAAAATTTTAATTTTTTTTTATACTGTCAGCAAAAATATCAAGTTAAATGCCATACCCATTTTTGTTCCTACTAGTTATCTGTTATAAAACATTATGCACAAATATGAATAGATCATGCTGTGATAATGAGAGGTGAGTTCTTTTCCTTGTAACAAATACGTTATTTTAAAAGTGATCCCATGCAGATTAAAGGCATAAACAAAGCCCCACTCTCTGGTCTTGCTTTGTAGGCATTTCAAACATAACATGAAATTTTGCTTCAGTTCACATCACTTAACCCTAATTATCCCTTTTGAATTTGCAATACAAAATATCCAGAATAAAATTCAGTCAAAGCTGCATCTGGTTTGCATGGGAGGACAGACATCTTGCATATATTAAGAGATTTTCCTAAAATTTGGACTATTTTTATTCAAAATTTAGCCGGGCTATTCCCAAAAGAACTTAAAACTTTTTAGTAAGCTTTTTGACAAACCTGGACTGAAATCAAACTATGCAAAATGCCTGATTTAGCATTTCATTTTTAAAAATCTGTGCCACTTTCTTCTTCTGTTGTGCGAAGAACTGCTTACGACCATTATGATAAGTACTTTTCTCTGAGAAAGTTTTAAAATTACAGCAAAAATAAATGAGATTCTGTTCTGATGGTATGTCTGAAGCAGGAGGGAAATCAGTATAGAGTGGAGATTAGCATTGTTTATAAAATCAAAATAGCAGTCCTTTTGAAGGGAAAGTTCTCATTGACATTAATTATATAGTAAGAGTTTAAATTTCTGCATCTTACTATATAAATTTAGTCTTGTTTTCAAGCCAGCACATAATTTACAAGTTTGCAAAATTAGTAAAGTCCGTATGAATTTCTGCCTATAAAAAATGGTTTTAACTGTTGAATTGATGGAGTCAAGGGGTACCTATACACGAGCTGTGAGGCTGCTCTGACACGCTGTAATTACAGTGTCAGAGAAGGCTCTATTAATTGTGTCTGCTGAAATATGGTAATTACCACGCTCCAGCCAGCCTCTGTGCCTTGTGTATCAGCATTCCCAAACTTCACAATGGTGGTGGGGGCACTTTAACTAAAGTTCATTTGGCAAGCTTTAGATAAAGTGCCCTGCAGCCATTTTGAAGCATGGGGATACTGATTCACGAGACGTTCCAGGTGCTCTTATTAAACTGATCTCCCCCACCAGACCATGTGTAAATATGCCCAAGATTTCTAGCCTTCAGCATTAAAACAAAAAACAATCTGAGTATTTAATTCTGTGAAGATGAACTATCTCAACAGAGGAAATCTACTTGCTCAACAAAAACTGATATTAAATCATTCAAATCTGTCTGTGCAAACAGGTTGCATGGCATTTGACCATGTGCATCCTCTGGGATTTCATTAAAAAGGTCACATAAAGCAGCTGCAACAGTGCATGTTACTAAGCATTTGCTGAGATGCAGAATACCTATTGACAGAACATTTGTTAGAAAAAAAATCTGACTAGGTTGATTATTACCATTCATTAAACTGAATTGGTATATTGTGTAACTTCTGTAAAATTCATTTTACTCTAAATATTTACATAATTTGTAATCTATAACCCTGCCTTTTAAAATATCACAAATGAAAATGAGAATGTAATTTCAGTTAAGATATAATCATACAGATTTAGCCTTAATATATGTGTAATTCCTGACAAGGCCAGTGCTAGTGCTGACTGTTCAAACACAGTAGGATCAATTGCTTGCACAGAAGGATATTATTATTACTTAGTGGCCCATGCTGTCATTTTTATTTCTTCTCTGTGATTTATTTAAAAATCCACCAAGAAAGAAAATCCCAGAGTAAATATTTTATTTCTACTCAACTTGCCTTGTGTTTTTCAGTACTTCATAGAATCATACAGATTAGACACAAAAAAAGAACTCTTTGTTCATCTTTCCACTTATCCAGGGCTCTTGCTTCAGTAAAGGTTTTGCTTGCTTTGTCTGTTTTGGCTGGGATTTTGAATGGCTTGAAATATGGGAACCTAACTCCCTAATGCTCCTTTTCAAATATCCTAGCCTTTACATTGTAAATCTCTTAGTTGTGTTTAGATGTACCTCTTCCTTCGGGAGACTGATCCGAATACTACATAGACATGCTTATGAGTTCTGCTACAGGGTACCTGCCCCTAGAGGTCTACTAGTACCTGCATCCTCTCTTCTCTCCCATATTCAGTAGTCTCACCTGCCATGTCTTGATGTCAACATTAGTATGGGAGGCTGCACAGAGGGCAAGACATGCTTTTGAAGAGGTGGGTCCTGTCTGCTCCAAGGCTTCCCCCCAGCCTTGTCCCAACTTTACTTTCACTGAGCTGTCTAGCTCAGGGGCACTGTTTAGAACCAAAAGCTCCTAGCTCAGCTCTGATCATGCCCCATGACCACAGGTTCCAGAACCCACAATATCTGCTACGTAGGTATCTAGGGGCCCTCAGTCCTGTTTTGCCCCTGCTACCTCCTGCCTTATAGTCCAGGCAAGCTCAGTCTCATTTGGCCATACAACATACTCTAGTCCAGTGATTCTCAACCTGTGGCCCATGGGTCACATACAGGCCAATCAGCACACTGCTGTGGCCCATGTAAAATCTTGTTAAAACATTTTTTAAATGAATACAAACGAAGTAAGTTGTGTGGATGCAGCCCACATAACACATTCAGAGCTGCAAGTGTGACACACTATGGCAAATAGGTTGAGAACCACTGCTCTATTCCTTATCCTCTGTCCACTCAGTGGAATTTCAAGTTTGGGTGTTTCCATCCACCCCCTTTCAGTGGCTTCCACCTCCCCGACAGCCACAATCTGACCCTCCGGGAGAAAATGAAACCACCAAATATAAGCATCAGTCCTGGTTGAAAGGAATGTCCCTCACAGGATTTCTCACACCCCTTGGTGGTGGGCTCCAAGTAGGAAGGAAACAGAACAGAAAAAGTCCGGGGTACTTAGCTTGCTTTCTATATATGTCCCCAGCGTCTCTTTACTCAGCGCTACCTCCTGAGTCCTCCTACCACAGCCTCCAGTCCTCATGCCCTTCAGAGAAGGTTTTGTCCCCAGTAGCTTCTACAGCCAGGCTATCCACCCTGGCCAGAAGCTTGGGCTTATACAGGGCTCTCTGGGTCATATGTCCACACTTCTGTCGCTTGGGTCATCAGGCTCTGTCTGCATCTGAGCCTGACATCTATCTTGCTTCAGGCTCCTGTGCCTGTGAGTTTGCCTCCAGCAGCACCACCAGGGCACAGGCAGGAGACAAAGAGGAAGTGGAAGGAAGCAAGGGGGGAGGGGGGAATGAGAACCACATAACCAGGAAAGCAGGGGGTGCCCAATATATGAAATCCAGGGAAAGGATGAACCAGCAAAACACACCAAAGGTAAGAGAGGACAAGGTAGATGGAGGGGGAATGAAGGAAGGGAAAAGGGCCAGGTGCCCTTGGATCCTCTTCCCATTCTTGTAATGGGGTACAAAATATAGATTTTTCCACTAATATTCAATCTAGACTTATTTTTTCTTTTCTTGATTTTCTCCAATTACTTGCACTGTTTTATAATCTCTCTCCATAGGAGCAGTCATATAATTAATTTTTAGGTATTAATCATAACTGATTCCGGGAAGACATCTTACAAACTGCTGCTATAATATGGTTTTATCTTCAATATTTACAGCCATTAAATTCTTATAGGTTATTATTGATGCCTAATGTTTTCCTGGTAAGTCTTTGTTTAATCATTTCCAGAGCCTAACATCAGCTCAGATTATTTAGGTTAGATTCATAGATATATTTTTGTTAAAACAGAGGGGACCATTGTGATCATTAACTCTGACCTCCTGCATAACAGGCCTTAAAAATATCATATCTTCAAAGCTTGTATCACCAAAAATACATTTGATCTCATAACATTTATGTTATCACTACTGACTACTAAAGACAGGTATAAAAATATACCATGCCAGATGAACATAATCAGTTGTCAGGCCTCAGGTATTTCAGAACACTAAACAACTGTGGGCATGAATGGATGGGTTTTTTTCCCAAGGACTGATAAGCCACTACATGACTAGGATCAGTATCAGCTGTACTGAGGGCCTTACAGACTCACATCTGTAATCAGCCAAAATAAACACCTGATAAAGTAGGCTGTTGCCTACTAAAGCTCATGCCTCTCTGAAACAGTTAGTCTTTATGGTAACACCTGGCCTACCCTCCCTTCTGCTTGGTTTTAGGTACATACTTTCTTTCATATGAAATTACAATGAGGTGAACACACTATGTGCAGGTATTATGAATGCAAAACTGTATCCTGGGTTAAAACCTCTTTTACTAGTTGCCTCTAACTTCATAACCTGCAACACTGTATACATATAACTGACAGCAAAGTGAGTCCAGTAAATAGAATACAAGATAGAGCATCAAGAAATCCTTGTTCTTCACTTTGTTCTGCTACTGACTTGCTATGTTAGTTTATATAACTTGCTAGTGCTGTCACCTATAGTTTTTTATTGTAGTCAATGAGTATGTTATGTGCTTATTAAGTCGTTAACCTCCTATGAGTTTTCAGTTTTTTCACCTTAAAAACATATAATACTGTTTTACTAATATTTATAAATTGAGTTCTGCAAATGAAAAGCTCCATGTATGTTCATAAAGTGGTATATATAATTTAAATAGATTAGGAAAATCTGCTGTTTTCCTTACAGATTTTTTTCTGAAACTTTTATAACACTGGAAGAGTAAGATAGAAATCTGAAAAAAGACTTTTAAAAGCTTCAAATATTTTTGTTATTCTGTGAATGATCTGATCTGAAAAGCCATAAATAATGTGTACCCTTGTAAAAGATCTATTTCTATGCTAATTGGTTTTGGGGCTAAGCTAACATTATATGTACTTCATATACCATTTCATCTTGATATTTAGATACAGTGTTTTGCCATCCATCCATATATGTGGTTGTATGTATATGTATAGGTGTCTGTGATAAATATATATCTCACACATGCACATGTATACGTACACACACACACACACACACACATACAGACACAGATTCTGTGATGTAATACATAACAAACATACAGTTGTACAGTTCTGTGCAGTTGGTTCCTACTTTGAAATTGAAAAGTAATGTGGCCAGTGACTAAAATGTTAGTTTAGGTCATGGGATCCCTGTGTTTGAGTGCCTATTCTGTCACAGACATCCTGCATGGCATTTAGGATGTCACTTAAGCCCAGAATTTCAAAGATATGCAGGTATCTAACGCCTATTGAAATGAAGTGCACCCAAGGAAAACGATTTGCCTTAGAGAAGTCAAGCAGAAGCAATTCAGCAATTTTAATATATGAAATGAGCAGCGAGTAATACATTTTTGTCTATCACTGAGACCTTTTTCAAAACTATGGTTCCATTAGAATTCCTTTGATTTATCATCATCATTATCAACAACTACCAACAATAATAGTTATTATTGTTGTTATTTAGATTTATATCCTGCTAATCCTATTAGATTTATATGCCCTATCCAGAAAGGCTCAGATATTGGCTTACAATGACAAAGAACCTCCATGATAAAGTGCAACAAACTCCCTAGTCAACATCCTAAAACTTACAGTTCCACTCTACTCCATCCATTAGGCCTTCATTCAGGAAAATACTATTGTGTAAATGCCATGGAAATTAAACTCACTTGAGTTGCTGTACTGGTCCAGATTGTTGGACCCCTTCAAGGCCAGATCCATATGTGGTGGTAGTGGCAGGTTAAACAACAGCATTGGGGTTAACACAGCTATCTCTCACTCTCTCCCTTCTCCTAACCCCACCACAAATATGGGTTCTGAGCAGGGCTCTGTAGCTGAGAATGTAGTGGTATGCCTGCCCCAGCTTGTCCTATTTGCCAATTCCTGGCCCCTCCTGGGTTGGGCCAGATGAAATGGCTATGTGGTCTGGATCCACCCTGTAGGCCATATGTTGGGCACCCCTGGTTTCTATTATAGTTAATATAGTTAAACCCAGTAAGAATATGGACAGACATTCATTATAAGTACTTCAAATTCCTGCTCTAATTTAGAGTATATCCCTTCTTTGCCATACTCCCCTCAACTCTCCCCTCTGTTGGAATACATCAAACTGATTTTGAAAGCCTGTATTGGTGGAGCTGGAGAGCGGGAATCCCTACCTGTCTCTGTCTTTGAAGGTTCCTGAGGACAGCCAAGCACTTATTGGCAGTCCACCACTCTGCCTAATCCTTTGCTCTCCTGCATGGGAAGAGTAGGGAGCAGCATTCCCTCTAAGCTATGTGATGTGTAGCCATGCAAGTGCACCTAGCAGCACGGCATGAGCCACCTGTGCAGCCATGCATGCCACACAGATTAGAGGGAACCCCTTGCCCTGGGCAGGAAAGAGCAGGGAATTGGACTTGATGACCTGCTGAGGTCCCTTCCAACCCTAACATCTATGAATCTATGAATTACTGCCCAAAAGAAACGCTTCAATAGTGGTCAAACTGCCTCTTTTAGAACATACTGCTTTACTATGCAGTAACACTGTGTGTGTGGGCATACAAAGCGCTAATGAACTTTAATGCCTTCATGTATAGATGCCGGTCTATTCCCTCTTACTGTGCAGTAAATTTAAGTCTGCGTAAATGCACGTGTAGACACACCCTCAAGCACTTCCTTATATTTCTGTCCAACTACTATACAACTGAATAACAGAGATGAAATTCTGAAATGACTCTTGGGAAAAATAGTCTTCTGGTTAAGCTAGATCTAGAATCTACTCCTGGTTCACCATAGGAAGGTACTGTGACCTTAAGCAAATTACAGCTTTAATGTACCATTGCAATACTGAACTCTTATGAATCACTTCTATACTGGTCAAAAGCCAACTATATGCCAGGAGACATCAGTGGGATTTTCAGCAGAATCTTATCTGAACTCTGCAAATTGCATATAGCAGAGTATTCTTCAGTACCTCAAACATGACACGACTTTGATTTGTTCAGATTATATAAGCTGGGGTGAGCAATTATTTTAGATGGAGGGCCACTTAATCAGTTTTGGTGAGCTGTTGAGGGCCACAAGGGTAGCCCCACTCCTTGACAGGTGCCCTGCTCCTGGTCACCATCTTGGGCTCTGGGGTTATGGTGTGGAGTGGGAGAGTGTGTGTGGGAGGGTTATGGTGGGGGTGGGGTGGGTGGGTGTGTATGTGGATATGGTGGAGGCTGGGGAGTGTAGGAGTGTGTGTGGGGAGCTGTGCGATAATGGTGGGGTGTGGGAGTGTATATCGGGTCTGTGGAATGGTGTGTGTGCTTGGGGGTATGGTGGAGGGTATGGGGTGTGAAGGGGCTGTGTGCATTTGTGTGTCTGGAGGCAGTACTCGGAGTCCCTAGAGTGTGCGAGTCCCTGGAGCTGTAAATGGTGGCAGCAAACAGGGCCAGCCCCATGGTGCACAGCTCCCCGCACTCACACCAGTCCCCACTACAGGTGGCAGCATCATGTGGGGCCAGCCCAATAGCACTCCTGCCTGAGTCCCCAGCTGCACATGGTTGCAGGGTGTGCAGCCAGCTCCACCCCACCCCATAGCATGAAGCTCTCTTCCCTGTGCTCCCACCCCAGATGCTAGCTGCAGGTGAGAGCAGCATGTGGGTCCCATCCAGCCCAATAGTGCTCCCACCCAAATCCCCAGTCGCTCATGGTGGCAGCATGCAGGCCCAGCTCCACTTGTCGACATAGCATGCAGCTCTGCTCCTGCAGCATGAGCAGCTACCCCAGCCGGACTTCATAGCACGTGGCTTCCCATGCTCCTGTCCCCTTTCCCCTAAATGGAGTCCCTGGTCCCAGCCTTGTAGAGCCCCTACTTGCATTTCCAGATCACTTAAGATCTTGTATATTATAAATCATTACAAGAGAGGATTGAAATATCTGCCAGTTACCAAAATAGTAGTCATTAGTTCATCAGATATGTAAGGAATTCTGAAAGCTGCAGACAGCCTGCTTGAAATTCAAAGAAATTACTTACAAAAATGATTGCTGGAGGGTTACACCAAGTGTGTTGCAGTGAATACTGATGGCACTGATGCAGTAGTTAAAGAATGAAAAAACAGAAAGAAAGGGGAAAATGAGGAACAAAAGAGAACATTTAGAATTCACAGTGCCTTTTATTAATTAGAATAAGAATGATATTAAACGTATACCAGAATTTAATATCAGTTATCCTGTGCCTTTGGCCAATATGATTTAGTGGGAAATTCCACATAGAAGGACAAATGTATTTCTCTGGCAGATTGATGTTTTAAGTGTCACTCCAGGTTTAAGAACTTTAGGGGTGCAACTATGGAAAGGATTAATGGCCAGGTACAATGTAAGGCTTATCATAAATGTAATTTATCACTTCCACGTAGTATGGATACTGATGTATGCGTGTGTATATGGGTGTGTAGAGAAATACATCGACACAGGTACATTCATACTTATTGCTTAAAAATGGTATATTGCTCATGCATATATAAGCAAATACATATATACTAATTGTGCAAGATAGGAGAAGTTTTGTAATGTCATTGGTTTGAGATGGCTGAGTTACTCATGAGATTATATATCTTCAGCTTAGAAAACCCTTTCAGGAGAGAAAATGTTTCCTTAGAAGGACAGCGTTTGCATCAAAAGACAGCTATTTCTAAAATATTCTTAAAATAATATAGTTTCCAAGGTATTTCATTTTCTCATGTCCATGCGTATGTCCAGTTGAGTTCCATGTTGAGTACTATGTTATTCTGTCCATTCATTCAAGAACAAGTTTCTAACAAAATGTACAAAAATGTAGCTCAGTACAAGTCCATGGCTGGTTTTCTCTGTGTTGCTGCTACTTTTGTTTCTTATGATTACATGAGATTTTCTCTTTGAAATGGGAAAACTAGTAAATAGGTTCCAGTCCTTGTCTTCCCCTCTCTGCCAGGGCATGCTTTCCTGAGATACGTATTTATTCAATATATGATTTTTTTTGCGGTAGCAGCTTTTTAATGTAGGCAACAGATCTATCACAAAACTATTTTAGAATCATATTTCAAACTTAATAGATGCTTTTGGGATGAGTTTTCTCTTTCTTCCATGTGATTCCTGAGATCTTTTGAAAGAGAGTGGACACCTCACAAACAGGACGCGCAAACAGGTGCACTTCTGGGCCTGGTGTGAGAGTTAGCACAGGAATTCATGCAGAAGCATGAGCGGGAGGGTCCGAGGCCCTGCCAGTGAGCCCTAGGGAAGGTAGTCCAATTAGTAGCTGGCCTACCAGTGGCACGATGTGGATAGGCACATGTCACACCCAGAGGGTACCCTCGGAGTCTGAGGCCTCCCCATCTGGCACCTCAGAGGCCTCCACCCAGCTCTTGGCTTTAGGGGCTGCCTGGGACATTTCCAGGCTCATGGGACTGGGAGAATGGCCACCTCCCCTTGTGAAGTTTGCTTCACTTCAGAGTCTCGGGAGCACCAAATAGAGGAGCTCCAGGTCGCAGTCCAGAGACTGTGTGCCATCAGGGATGGTGAGCAGGAGATAGACTCCTACTGCCAGGCCCTTCACCCCCTGGAGGTGGAAGGTAGACCAAGGTCGTCCTCCAGGACAAGGGAGGTCTAAGGGATCTCCTCCCATACTGTCTAGCCAGGGGGTTGGACCAAGGTGGTCAAGGGCCCCAAAGCCTGGCACACCAAGGTCCCCTTCTCTCTGGGGCTTTGCAACATGTACGAACCTCTTGCAGCCCCATTAGAGCCTACAGATATGCCAGCTTCTGCAGGCAAGGGAGGATTACCCATCCCTACTCTCCCTAAGATGAAACACAGACTAGTCATCATGGGAGACTCCCTCCCTAAGGGAGACTGAGGGGGCAATCTGCCACCCTGATCCCCTAGCCAAGGAGGTCTGCTACTTCCCGGGGCCCCGCATCCAGGACATAGCAGAGAGGATCCCAAAGGTTACCCAGCCCTCCAACCACTACCCTACGTGACTTATCCATGTGGGCATGAATGACATGGCTCGGAGCAATCTCAGCCAGGTCATGAGAGACTACAAGCTCTGGGAATGGGGCTTAGAGGACTGGGGATGCAGGTGATCTTTTCCTCACTCCTCCCGGTTGTGGGTAATGGGCTGAGGAAGGAGAGAAAGGTTGAAGTAGTTAACCAAAGACTGTGGCTCTGATTTCATAGTATCATAGTAGTATCATAGTATCTAGGGTCAGAAGGGGCCTAGAGCAGGCCATCTAGTCTGAACCCCCGCCAATGGCAGGAATGAGTGTCAGGGTCACAGGACCCCAGCCAGGTGTCAGCTTCCATGATCACAGTCCTCTCTGATGAGAGAGGTGGTGGTCTGCTGAGGAGAGATAGCCTCCACCTCACTCCACTGGGGAGGAGGCGCTTCTCAGCCAGACTGTCTGACCTGCTTGACTAGGCTTTAAACTAAGCCACCTGGGAGATGGGGGAATTACTGCCAATGCAGGCACACTGGACAACCTTTATAAATCCAGCAGGCTAACGCACTTAAGGGAACCCACCCTTACCCTAGCCCCAAAATGATCTCTGGGGATGGCAAGGGCCCCCAATCATAAATGTACACCAATGCGAGGCGTTTGGGGAATAAACAGGAGGAACTGGTAGCTCTGGTAACTGGTAGGGGTGTAGCTCTATGTCAAGGAGAGCCACACATCCCTGTAAATTGACACTGGCACCCAGGAACGATGACTGGAGTCTGTCTGGGTTAAAATACATGGGGAATGTGGCAAAGGGAACATCATGATAGGGGTCTACTAAAGACCTCCTAACCAGAAACAAAAGCTGGACCAGGAATTTGCCCAGGAACTGGCTGAGGCTACATGCCTCAGTCCATCGTTGTTATGGGAGACTTTAACTACTAAGACATCTCATGGGAAGAGCACTCAGCCAAATCCAATCTGTCGCAAAGCTTCCTCACGTATGTGGATTAGCCCTACCTGACTCAAGAGGTCTATGGACCAACAAGAGCTAAAGCATTGCTGCACCTGGTACTGGCCAAAGGGGATGACTTAGTGATATAAGAATCGATGGAAAGCTGGGTGACAGTGACCATGAGCTGATCACCTTTACTACCCATCGCAAAGCTGTCAAGTCAGTCAGCAATACAGAAGTCCTCGACTTCAGGAAAGCTGACTTTGACAAGCTCAGGAGGCTCATTGTCAAGGCCCTAACGGACCAAGATTTGACAGGAAAAGAAGTCCAAGAGGAGTGGTTGCTCCTCAAGGGAGCGATCCTGACAGCACAAGGGATAGCCATCCCATCTCAGAGGAAGGGTAGCAAAATGGCACAGCAACCCCCTTGACTCAGCAGGGAACTTGAGGACCTCCTAGGCTTCAAAAGAGAAATGTATTGTCAGAGCTGAATGGTTAAACAGGTGCCTCGGCACAGCTGTGTAAGGCACATTGTGAGTCCTGGGTGCAGGGATTTTCCCTGTAAGGCGGGAAAAGTCCATAGAGCAAGATCAGAGCCTACCAAAGGTTTGCAGCTGCACCAGTGAGTGCATGCTTGTGATTGGCTTAGACTAAATTATGCACACATGGCAGTCAGCGATTGGCTCGCTGGCCACATAAAAGGCTTGGTTGATACCTGCCCAAATCGGAGGAGTGCTCGAATGTGCATGAGCCATGCAGGAGGCCTGATCACCCACCATCGACTCCCAGTCCCAGTTTTCCATGACGTATCCCGTCCCCATATGAGTGTGAGCAACCGTGTGCCTGTCTGCTGTCTATGAATTGTGCCTACACTGTATGCATCGATGAGAGTCTGTGTACTACAGCTTGTAAGTAAAGTTTTTTTGTTGCAACCCACATTTCTCAGCCCCCACATGTATAAAGAATGAAAGGCTGGAAGGATGAAAGGCTGGAAGTACCACCAAGGGGGAGTACTCAGCTCTGGTCTATATCTGTAGGGAATGAATCAAGAAAGCCAAGGCTGCAACCGAACTCCATTTGGCCTCATATATCAAGGATAATAAAAAGTCCTTTTTCAGGTATGTATGGAGTCGGAAAAAGAGCAAGGGTAATGTTGGACCCCTGCTGAATCAAATGGGACAGCTGATAACCGACA
This sequence comes from Caiman crocodilus, assembly GCA_030014935.1. NCBI lineage: Eukaryota > Metazoa > Chordata > Crocodylia > Alligatoridae > Caiman > Caiman crocodilus. Next base: position 41,664,844 of record JAGPOW010003642.1, read on the forward strand.
CCCAGGAAAAGGCCAATCTGTTTAATGGGTACTTTGTGTCAGTCTTTCATTAGTCCAATGGGACCGCCCTGCCTAGTAAGATGTGGGATGGCCAGGGTGAGGGGTGTATTTATACCCAGCATTGGTGTTGATCTAGTAAATGATCACTTTGAGAGGCTGGACGTCTTCAAGTCAGTTGATCCTGAAAGATTACACCCTAGAGTACTTAAGGAGCTGGCAGGTGTCATAACCCAATCACTGGCAGAAATATTCAAAAACTTGTGGTGCTCAGATGAAGAACCTGAAGACTGGAAGAAGGCCAATGTGGTACCCATCTTCAAGAAAGAGCTGAAAGTAGATCCTGGGAATTACAGTTCAGTCATCTTGACCTCAATCCCTGGGAAGATTCTGGAGAAAATTATCAAGAAGACCCTTCTGGATAAGGTGGCTGAGGGCAACATCCTGAGGGACAGCCAGCATGGATTTATCATGAGTAGGTCTTGCCTGACCAATCTCATCTTCTATGACCAGGTGACATATCACCTGGACAAGGAAGAAGAGATTAACGTCATATATCTGGACTTTAATAAAGCCTTTGATCTGGTGTCCCATGGCCTCTCATGGAAAAAATGGCCAACTTTGGTCTCGCTACACCACAATCCAGTGGCTGGGAAATTGGCTTTGAGGTCAGACCCAGAGAGTAGTGGTTGATGGTATCAAATCATTATGTCGCTCTGTAACCAGTTGCATCCCCCAAGACTCTGTCCTTGGACTGGTTCTTTTTAACATCTTTATCAATGATGTGGACATTGGCGTCAGAAGTGCATTGGCCAAGTTCACCAATGACACTAAACTTTGGGGCATAGTGTCCACACCTGAGGACAGGCTAGTGATCCAGGCTGACTTGGATAAACTTAGAAAGTGGGTGGATACAAACCTGATGATGTTCAATACCAATAAATGCGAGGTACTCCATCTGGGGGGAAAAAAACCTGCAGCATACTTATAGGATTGGCAATGCTACCTACAGTTGCTAGCACCACTGCTGAAAGAGACTTGGGGGTCATGATTGACCACAAGATGAACATGAGCCACCAATGCGATGTCACAGCTGGTAAAGCAAACAAAACTGGCTTGCATCCATAGATGCTTCTCAAGTAAATCACAGGATGTCATCCTCCTGCTGTACTTGGCCTTGGTGGGGCTGCAACTAGAGTACTGCATCCAGTTCTGGGCTCCACAATTCAAGAAGTATATCAAGAAGCTTAAGGGAGTCCAGAGCCACGCTCATGATCAGAGGGCAAAAGAATAGGTCTTACAAAGAGAGGCTGAGAACCATGGGACTCTTCAGCATGGAAAAGTGCAGACTCGGTGGAACGTGGTTGCTGCTTATAAGTACATAAGGGGTATACATCAGGATCTGGGAGAACGTCTGTTCACCAGAGCGATGCAAGGAAAAACAAAAACCAGTGGTCATAAACTCCTCCAAGACTGTTTTAGGTTGAACATAAGGACATTTTCTTTACTGTCTGAACCCTCAAGGCCTGGAATAGACTCCCTCCAGAAGTGGTGCAGGCACCTAGTCTGGAGTCTTTCAAGAAACACTTGGATGCTTATCTTGCTGGTATCCTTTGACCATAGCTGACTTCCTGCCCCTGGAGCAGGAGGCTGTACTTGATGATCTTCAAGGTCCCTTCTGGCCCTAATGCCTGTGAAATCTATGGGCTCTGGGGTTATGATGTGGGGTGGGAGAGTGTATGCACCCTATTATCACAGCAATCACAAGCCTTGCCTGCTACCTCAAGGTATGTAGAAAAAAACTTTTAAAGCTATGTCTGTGTCTGAATCTCTGATTCTCCAAATCAGTATCAAATCTTCAGATTTGGATTCAACCAAATCAAATCGGGGGCAACAATTTGAATCAATGATTTAAATCACTGTCCCTGATTCGGGCCAAATCCAAATAGAATAGGACCTGCTTCACACACCCCTATTGGGTTCTCATTTACGTATCACTTCTGGTAATAACCTGCTTAAGGCACAGAGTACCCTGAGAAGGGTGACATATTTATTTTATTTTCCCTATTTACTCACCTACCAGACATGCCTTTTTCACAAAAATATGTCTTCCAAAACTAGAGTATGTAGGAAAGCTGAACAGAAGCACAGGGCATTTATACACATGCTCCAGGAGAGGGAGGGGAAGGAAGGGGCCCTTGGAGCTTCTTTAATTAAAGCACACAGAGCACCTTGTGTATGTACATCCCCGCTCTTCAAAATGGCCATGGTGGTGCTTTATCTAATCATCATCAAATGAGCTTTAGATAAAGTGCCTCCACCACCATTTTGAAGCACAGGGACACTAATACACAAGGCATGGGAGGTAACGACCATGCTCCACCAGACTTGATTAATCGATTAATTACAGCACATCAAAGCAGCCTCCCTGCTCTTGTGTAGGCACCCAAAGAGACCCTGTAAGATGGCTGCTCTTTCTTTTTCTATATTCCTCCCTCAGCAGCCTCCTAGAAGAAAGAGTGGAGTCTAGTCTTCGGCACCGAGCTGGGTCACAGACAGAGGCTAATCTTCAGCTCACTCACCATCCCTTTCCTGCTCAGGCAAAAGCAGCCTATTTAGGTGTAAAAGGGTTAAAACTGTAGCTTTTGCCTGAGCAGAAAAAGGAGCTAAAGATTGTTTTCTGTCCCTGCTGAAAGCAGCCATGACGCTGGACAAAATATTTTTTTCTTCATTGTGTCTTCTAAAAAATAAGATGTGGGTCTTATTTGGGAGCAAGTGGTATGCCAAAAAAAATATAGATTGCCTATTCTTTGGCATTCATTACTCTAATATCTGCTTTCTCACAATAATGTTATAAGGGAAAAAATATCCATTTTTTTTTACCAATAGGGAACATGAGACATCAACTTAATGAAGATCACACTGCTAAGTTTCAATTTTAGATCTAACCACAGGACCAGTTCTGTACACAACATCATACTGCAACCAGCAATTTATAAGACTTGGATGGGCAGAAAGATACATCTAGCTCTTTTTGATCTAGGTTTGTATCTAAATAATTGATTCTTAGATTTTAAAGAAGGGAGCTATATAACAGTAATTATCTACTCTGACGTATATACTCAGGCAAAGAATATTAGTTTGTAATTTTGTATAATTAAAGTAAAAAGTTACAAATGATGAACCAGATATGTTCATTTTACTTCTAGTGGTATGCAGCTGTGTAAATATCAATGGAATGGAATTAAATGCCATGTCTAGCAAATGCAAAAAAAATAAAATTATTATTGTTGTGCTGCAAAACTTGCTATATGATAGGCATGGCCACTCAAAATTCAGATCACACTAAGATCAAAAGATCAGAAGAACAAAAACCTGGTATAGCAAGGAATGGGTTTAAGGGGTTTTTTACATTTTTTTCTTCTCTCTTGTCCTTTTCTTCCAGCAGCTCTCTTACCCATCAAAAACAAAATCAACCAGAGAACTTGAACCTCTAGGGAAAAACTGATCACCTTTCCTCACAAAATCCTACAATACACTTTAAAATTGAAAATGTGTTTTCATAAAACTTTAGTTAAAATATGTTGTTTAAAAAAAATACTAAGCTGCATAAGGTGGCTGAAAAACTGCTTGCAAAATGGTTTCTCCTCTTTTGAAGAATCTTATTTTAAAATGCTACTTATTGGGCACGTCTACACTAGACACCACTTCACAGTGGTTACTGCACATTTAAATACATTTATAAGCAAGTACTAAATAAATGCACAGTAACAGGAGTTACTATACAGTAGCGCCGGTGGATGTCTTTTAAGTGATGCCACTGTGCAGTAGCCTAATACTAAGGCACAGCAGCGTATTAGCACTGTTAGTGCTATGACATGCTACTGCTTAATAATATTCAGCTCCTGTGCAGTCAGCTTTTCGTGTAGACATGCCCATTGACCTGCAAACTGGATTTTATTTAGTTCAGTGTTTAGCTGTTGAGGGACTGCATTTTACTCTACCTTCCCACTTTTAGAAATGAGATACTTAAAACCTAACAAAGAATCTTGAATTGCCTATTTGCCACATTTCAATCATCCATGGTATTTTCAAGAAATTCAGAGTTATTTTTTTTATCACTAGCTAACTCAAAACTTTTATACACATTTTTGTTGGTATGTATAAAAAAATTGATTTTTTCTGAAAAAAAGCAAGTGTTATCATCAAAACTTCCTTGTCTTTAGGATATGTTGATGCTTTTTGATTTCTCTGTAATTATTTTTCTATTACAATTCTGTATGTAATAGATAACTTGGCATTTTCAAACAAGGATCTCAAAGAGGCTTGCTGACAATTCTCAGCTAATTAAGTTGTACCAGTGCTCTCTATCACTGATGAAGATTAATCAGTGCAATATATTAGTGCTATCATTGTATGATTCTAACCAATCTTTAGAGACAGGTAAGAAGCATATAGAGATCTTACTTTGCTTACCACACTCACTCTACAGTACTACATAGTAATTTAGCAACATACACAATGTCCATAGGGCCTGATCCAAAGTGCATTCCTATCCATGAGAGTAATTAGTGAGGACCCTTAGACATTTCCTTTTAGCACCAGTAGATGAAACTAGACAATGGCATGCACTTGACAATTCATCTAGCATTTTCTAAGGTGAGGTACAGACATTACACATAAACCAGTCTAAGTGATCAGAAATGGATCTAAACGCATAATAGCACAGAAGTTTGGCCCACATATGCTGGTCTAAAAATGACAGAACTCAGTCTAAGATAGATCTGGTTCTGTGTGCAGTCAGATTTCATTAATTCAGTTTAGAATGGTGAATTGAACTTCTCAACCCAGTCCTGGCTCCAGCACACCCAGCCAGGGACCCCAATGACCCTGTGCTCAGACAAAGCCCCATGAAGCCTGATCCTGGCTTCTGCACACCCAGCCAGGGAACCCCATTCCTCCATGCTTGGGCGTATCCCCACAGAGCCTGACCCTGTCCCCATGCTCAGGCACAGCCCCATAGAGCCTGACTTTAGCGCCTACACACTACATCATACAGGCCACAGACAGGTGCCCTGCCACCCAGACCCCAACATGGACTCTGCAACCCTGAGCAGGCCAGTGTGGCCCTCTCACTGATCAGGGTAGTAGAAGGCAGAATATTGAAACTGGTTCTACACAGAGGTAACCCTTGACCTCCACAGCTCAGCCACTGCTGGCAGATACCCAGGCTGTGGGTACCTGAGGTACTGCAAGGCTTTTTTGACCCTCAGCCAGTCTTAGCTCAGGGCAGGTGGGTGGAGGCCTATTTGCCCATTTCTGGCAACCAGTCAGAGTTGATGATACATTTGACTGCATTCAGTAGACTCTGGCTGGCTGGGTGGGGGGTTGTGGGGTATGCTCGGAGGCATGTGGGAGTGCTTACAACCTGCAGGCCTCAGCCAGTAAAGGCATCCTTCTTTCTCACCCACCCCTGACACCCATGAAAGGGCAAACTTGTATACTGTTCACTACCAATCTAACCAAGGCCACTTACAGAAAAAACTTAGGTTGAGTTTTCCGTGGGTTTTTTGAATGTCTGTACTTAGCCCAAACATGTGCCACTCCCACTGAGTTGTAATTTCCTAGCATTTACAGGATCAAACTTAATCACACAAATCTTTTTGACAGTCTGAAACATAAAGGTCCTGTTCTTGCCTTCCTGAGCCAATGGAGAGGAATAAAAATGGGTGGGGAGCAAAATGACTACCAGCACAACTACATCCAGCAGATTTCCCTTTGTCCAAGAGTACAGTATTCAGATATCTAACAGCTATATTCCAGAGCTAAAAGCTGGATTTAGAACTGATGACAAAAGTTCTTTGTTTGAGTCAGAAATATTTTTGGTTTTTATATCTATGTGTATCTTATAAAGGCCACATTTGCTGACCATTAACTCATTAACTGATTGGAAAACTTTAAAATGTGATCCCTTTATTGTTTATATTGTCGGGACTGAGTAAGGCTGGAATAAAAAATAAGGAAACAGCTTGAGATTTATGTTGTGTGTTTATACAACAAAATGGGTTTACAGATCATTTTGTTTTCAATTTATTATCTCATAACAGACACATAGCTCTGAAATGTAAAATGACTGTAATCATTGCATACATTAGGGCTGGAAGGGACCTCGGAAGATCATCAAGTCCAGCCCCCTGCCTGAAGGGGGCAGGAAGTCAGCTGGGGTTATAGGATCCCAGCAAGATAAGCATCCAATTTACTCTTGCAGGTGTTCAGTGTAGGTGCTTGAACCACCTCTGATGGCAGGCTGTTCCAGACCTTGGGGGCTTGGACAGTGAAGAAATTCTTCCTTATGTCCAACCTGAATCAGTCTTGGAGTCGTTTGTAACCATTTGACCTTGTCATCCCTTGAGACGCTCTGGTGAACAAACATTCCCCCAGATACTGGTGGTCACCCCTGATAAACTTACAGGTGGCCACCAGATCACCCCTGAGCCTGCGCTTTCCAGGCTAAAGAGCCCCATGGCTCTCAGCCTGTCATCGTAAGGTCTGTTTTCCTGACCTTTGATCATGCATGAGGCTCTTCTCTGGACTCTCTCAAGCTTCTCCACACCCTTTTTGAATTGTGGAGCCCAAAACTGGATGCAGTACTCCATCTATGGTCTCATCAAGGCCAAGTACAAGGGGAGAATGATGGCCTGGGATTTGCTTGAGAAACATCTGTGGATGCAAGCCAGTGTTTTGGTTGCTTTACTAGTCGCAGCACTACATTGCAGGCTCATGTTCATCTTGTGGTCAATGATGACCCCCAAGTCTCTTTCTTCCATAGTACTAGCCAGTGTAGCACTGGCGAGCCTAAGGATGCTGCAGTCTTTTCCTCCCAAGGTGGAGAACCTTGCATTTTTTAGTGTTAAACACCATCAGGTTCTTGTTTGCCCATTTGCTGAGCCTGTCCAGGTCAGCCTGGATCACCCTCCTGTCTTCTGGTATGGATGCTTTGCCCCAAAGTTTGGTGTCATCGGCGAACTTGGACAGTCTGCTTCTGACTCCAATGTCCACATCATTAATGAAGATGTACAATAAGTCAAAGACCTATATTAAGATCTCATTATACTTTTGAAAGTTTGATTCAGTCTCAAATATAATTGGGTTGATACTATACTTGACAGAATACAGGAGAAGAAATAGAAAAGAAAAAGAAAAAAAGGGGAAAAGAGGTCAGTAAGAATAAAAACTAGAAAACAAATATGGGGAAAATTTAAGGTATCTGAATGCTAAGGAAGGATAAGTGGAATGGAAAAAAATGAATAAAAGTAAATGTAATATGTAACATGTGTTTAATTTTAGGCAAGTTCTTCCATCTTAATACTGAGCACAAACTTCTGTTTAGTTAGACGTACATTATATATAAGTGGTCCTGGGTATGACTGTAAACTACGTCCTGTTGGAGGGCTTGGTGGCAATGCAGGGCTACTCATGGTGGGGTATCTCCTATAAAATACCACAATGTTGCAACCTCCACAATAAGGCAAGTATATGGCACCTCAAAATCCTAGCCTTCCCTCCTGCCCCATCCACTTATGAGTATTCTTTGGTTGAAGAAAGGCTAAGGGATATCACCCTGACAGAAACACACCCTTGTTGATGTGTTAGGCAGTCAGCAGTAGAGTTCTTATCTGTTGCTGTCTGGCAGAAGCTATAACCACTGGGACACTGAACATCTGGACTTGGCCTGGCCTTTGGATTCTGTCCCAAGGATCAAAACGGAGGGATAACAGGTCTTGGACAGCCTCCACTCCTCTATACTTTTGTCTAGGCATACTGTCCAGGGGAGCTGGGACACCAAAGGAACCCCAAGGCAGCAAGGGGTCCTACTCACCTCCTGCAGGTCCGGAAGAGCCGGGGGAGGCATGCACGCCAAAGACACCGGCGCGCGTAGTTAGCCGGGCATTTATCCAGCTGCAGCAGAGCAGCAGGGGCAGAGGACACCTCCCAGAAGGAACAAAAAGCGGACCCGCCGCAGCAATGGGGCAGCTGAGGAGGAGAGACCACAGGAGGGAACTCCAGCATGGAGGAGATCAGCTGCCGCTCTTGGCTGCAGCGAGATCAAGAGCTGGAGCCAGGGCAGGCTCCAAGGGAGCCGGCAGCACAGCTGACAGTGGTGCCAACGGCGGGACTGACTTCAATGCTGTCTGCAAAGCCAGAGGTGAAATTGACTACAGCCCAGACAGTAGAGCCACTGGGAGGACCGGCGGCATCTAGGGTAGCAAAGCCCCGGAGGAAATTAACGACGGTTTGAGCAGCAGAGCCGGTGAAGGAACCAGCAGCATCCTGAGCAGCAGAGCCGGTGGAGGAACTGGCTGCACTGCAGGCAGCAGGGCCGGTGAAGGAACCAGCTGCTTCAGAAGCAGCCAAACATGGGCTGGGACAAGCAGCCAGATTAAGGAAGGAGCCAAGGTGGAAGGTCTGGGCTGGCGGCCCCGGCAGACGCCATATCGAGCCGGAGGCCAGAGTAGGCAGCTGGCAGGTTAGGAGGGAGACAACGGAGGGCCTAAGACATCAGGGAAGCCCAAAGAAGGTAGAAGCACAGATGGTGAGTGGCTGGGGTGTAGGGAAGGACAGAGCCCCAAGACCGCCCGCAGGGGACCACGCCAACTCTGATGGCTACCCCAAGGAAGGACCCCCACCACTGCGATTACATTCAAAGTCATGGCAGGAGAGTTCAGGGATCCTGCTGACATCAGCATAGGTAGACACCAGGTTCCACCCGTAAGCCCAGGGCCCGTAAGATCTTACGGGCCCCGGGCGAAGGCGGCGTGGGAACACCTACTAGAGCGTAAGTGGGTACACATACACATCTAAAGTCTTGTAGTAATGGTCACAGGACTCCATATAAATGGATTCATCAGGCACCTGACTGGGTCTTTTATTCATACAACATGATTCAAAGGATTGACAATTGCCTAGTATTACAATATATAAAATATAAAACCTCACTGCAGAAAAAAATGGGTTTAAACTGAAGAAAAAATAAGTTTAAAAAATAAGCTCAAACAATTTTTGCAAACCATTTGAATTCCAAGATTTAGGAATCTGCAAATCCTTGAGCTCTAGGTTTTCTCTATCTACCTTGTTCATGTTGGAAATCATCCCAAAACCTATATAAAAATGGGGAACATAGTTCCTTAAAGTAAGTCAATAGAATTTAAGGCCAGAAGAGATTGTTAGATAAAATAGTCTGACCTACTGTTTGAATTTATTAAGTCTGACTAATTACTAACATGAATTTGGCTAAAACATGTCTTCCAGAAACATATTCAGTCTTGAGATGAAGAAATCAAGGGATGGATAATCTAATACTTCCCTTGGTAATTAGTTCCAGTGATTAATAATCCTCAGTTTTAAAAAGATAACGCTTATATTTATATACCCAAAAATCTCCAATCTGTTTTTCACAGACTCATATTACAAACTAGTGTTTAGTTGTTTGCCTTTTATGACCCCAAGATCTAATTCAGAGTCATTGCTTTCTACAATATGGTTCCCCTTTTCTAGTCATGGCCAAGATTTCCTGTATCTGAATCAGTGGTTCTCACCCTCTTTAGTTTGAAGGCATTCTACCATAACTTTCTGGAATTTGGCAGCACCTTGGTTGAGAACCACTGTTTTACTGCCACAGCTTACCTCTGTAGTTCTTAACCAAAGTACAGCTGCTGCCACCACAGCAGCAATGTAGAACATGTCTTGTAGCACCAGATTGGAAAGTGGTTGCAGCTCGAGTGCATGTTCCTACCTGCATTAGGGTTATGTAATAGCCTCCTGCCATAGCCCTCCCCAATCTGATCCATCATGCACCTCCCAGAAACAGAGGACACTTCCACCTGCCCCATGTTCCTGTGTTTCTGGGAAGAGTGTGTGGTTCTGAATCAGTGCCTACGTCCCAATGTACCTCCACAGGAAGCATGCAGAGTAATTATATCTGACCATGGCAACCCAGTTGAGAATCACAGTTCTAAATTAACAAATTTACATTCATCTGTAAACCATTTTGTTTGAAGGGATCCAGTTTACCAAATGATCTGCATTGTATTGTATAACCATCTTTGTCATTATTTGCTGTTTTCCCATTCACTGTGTCATTTTCAGTGTCACCAGCAGTGATTTTACATTTATATCCAGATAGGTGCTGAAAATGTTGAAATAAGCTAAGTACCAATCCCATGAAATAAAATAAACCCACAAGAAATTCCAATGTACTGATGATTATCCATAACAGCCAGTTTGGAGATTTGAGCCAGTTAACAAAGGTTCTGCTGGCACTGTACAGTGCCAGTTTTTAATCAGGAATACATTTAGTACTAAGTCAAACATATAAAAAAGATGTACTAATAATGAACATCAGTAGGAAGATATTTTTTCTTTTAGGCCTCTTAGTTTCAAGGTATCTGGTCCTTGAAATTTTAAAATGTTTATCCTTAACAGACGTTGTCAAAAATCCTTGGTTTCTAATGGACCAGAAATATATTAATCTTTATGTGAAGCAATCATATATTTCTTTTTCCTTTCAAAAACAGAACAGAATATTTATTTTAAAACTATTTTTCCTGCTTCATTATTTTTTTTGAACTGTTAAAGCTCTATATAATTGCTACAATTTCTGTTCTTCCTGATACACTTATGTGGCCTAGGTGTACATGGGTTTGTACTCCCCTCTTCAGTTGAGAAAATTATTGGCAGGGCAGTGTGCTGCGAAGGGACACTACAACCCAGCTCCCACCTTCATCCCTTATGGAGTCAGGCCAAGTCATAGTATCATAGTATCTAGGGTCAGAAGGGGCCTAGAGCAGGCCATCTAGTCTGACCCCCTGCCAATGGCAGGAACGAGTGCCAGGGTCACA
>JAGPOW010003642.1:41687497-41740964 GCA_030014935.1 Caiman crocodilus
CTCCGTTTACTGAGGCTGAACAGGTTCAGGTCCCTCAGACACTCCTCATAAGGCCTATCTTGCTGCCCACATATCATTTTAGTGGCCCTCCTCTGGACCTTCTTGAGGCTGTCCAAGTCCCTCTTGAAGTGCGGCACCCAGAACTGGACACAGTACTCCATCTGTGGCCTGACCAATGCCGCGTAAAGGAGGAGGATCACCACCTTGGACCAGCTCGAAATGCATCGTTGAATGCACGCCAGGGGTCGGTTGGCCTTCCCAACCACCATCTGACATTGGCGGCTCATGTTCATCTTGGCATCAACAATGACGCCAAGTTACCCACCACTTTCACTAGTGTGGTAAGGGAGCTATTTATATCGTAGTCCTCCCTTCACCCTAGTTCAGTAGAAGTTGGTTGATTGGGTCATCATTGGGCACATCTACATGTTCTTTAATGCACCTTAGATACTGAGCATTTAGTTTAATAGTTCCTTAATAAAGTACTAACTAAACATGCAGTACCTAGAGTTACTGTGCAGTAGCACCGGCACATGGTTATTTAGTGATGCTTATTGTGCATTCGCTTAATAACACCCTGCAGTAGGCTGTTAGCACGGTTTGTGCTGTGATGCAGTACTGTGCAGTGTTACGTGCAGTAGGCTAGTGCACAGTAAGTGTCTTGTGTAGGTAAGCAAGGTAAAAAGGGGGATATCTCTGTCCCGTGTGTGCAAATCCCTACTCTAAACTGTTGCCATGATAACATTTTTGCTGGAGTTCTGAACTCTTCTTTAGTTTCTTCTGGAAAGGTTAGCCAATCTTACAACCTGCTGCCAGAGAGGATGTCAGTCAACCACAAAGAGTCAAACAAACTGATTTTTTGATTTTGTTCCCATTATCAACAGGCCTGTCAAGCTGACATGGGGATAGGTTTGGTTCATGCAGAACTCCTCCAATATAACCATAAAATGAGGAATTAGCTCTATGGCCACAACTTCACTCTTCCACCAATATTAACATTGAGGAAATCTCTTTCCAATTCCAAGATTTCATGGTTCATTCAGTTCTACATAAATTCACAGATGCCTCTTATATATATTAAGACACATCTTTGATTTCTTTGAATGCCTAATCTACTGTCTCTTGTTGACTATCTTTGCTTACCCTGAAACCAGAACCAACACAGGCCAGCAGTCTTTCCACATCAAAATTACTTTCCTGACTTTTTAACTGATAAATATTTCACTTCTCTGAGGTTCCTAAAGCACTGCAATATCATGTATACTAGTCATAGTATTTGGGTTTTAAAGCTCATATGTTTTTATTTAAAAATAAATTATTTTGTACATACCCAGAATTTTTAAAGACATTCTTTTAATAAAGAAGTCTTTGAATAATTTAATCATTGTATACTAGTACTTAAGACATACTGAGTTTTAAATATGTTTATTTGCCAGATAGTGTATATACTTTTAAAAACATCTACATTTCTGTAAACATCATATATTTAATTTCTGTCCTAAGAAAACCTCTGTTCAATTAAACTGTTTTTACTTATCAATCTATGGTTAGTTAAGTTTATCAAAAAATTATCTAATGTAGTATATGATGTTTTACCATTTAGTCAAATGATTTGTATTTTATCAGATTAAATGTGGATCATAAAACACATGTCTGCTAGTATCTCGAACAAAAAACTGTTGATTAAAGTGGAAACAGTTTTGAGCCTAAAGACTTCATTGGGATACATGGTTAGAGAAAATAACTTAGATCAGAATTTAGATCACCATATTAATCAAATTAGTTAAAAAAAACCCACAAAAGCCTATAATGTTAAGTTTGGAAGTGGGCATTTACTGAACATTAAGTGAGAAAATAACTATAAAGACTATGTTTAATATAGCATCTGCTTTAGACATGTCACTGAAATGAGTTGCTTTATGTAATCTTAATTTAATCAGACTAGTTCACTTTTCCTTTTTTTTGCAAGGGCGGTTTTTCCTGCCTTGTCAGTTACCTTCCACCTCTAGCAGTGAAAAATTATGAGGCATTTTCAGTGTAAGATTACTTGTGATTGCTATGGGGTGATAATTTTGATAGGTCATGTAAAGATTTCTCCTGGAGGCTTGAATTTGGCAGTATTTGGCTGGAAACTACCCTTTAATGATTCAGTATTTACTGTAAGATCTGAATAAATTTTACAAAGCAGTACAACTCTTTTAGGCCAGACTTCTTATTTCCTTAAAGAACAAAGAAAAATTATAGGTAAAGGTAACAGATAATCTGAGTAGTACACAAAGGATGTGTCTACTTGAGATGCTTTGCTGCACAGTAATGCAATTTACTATGTAGAAAGTGTGTGCATCTACACAGGCATATGCTTACTGTGTAGTAAACCTCACTAATCATGAGTAAATTTTCTACCTGCAAAATCAAGTAGAAAATTCAGTTTTGATTACTTACTACACAGTAGCACTCATGTAGACACCTGACCAAGAGCAACTCTGCTTCCAGTCAGAAAGCTGCAGGGGTGGGGTAGCTGCCAGCCCCTTGTCCCAATCCACTGGTGGGGCAGCTAGGGGGAGCCAGGACCAGGAACAATCCTGAAAGTTGGCCTGACCCCATAGGATCGTAACATTGCACTGTTAGACAGGTGAGTGTGACACAACTGTACATATACAAACACATAAATCAATTAGGTGTATACACGCACACTGCCAACTCAGGCACATACACATTCAGACTAGCCTAGGCATATGCATACCTATCACAAATTCAAGCACATAAACTATACACCCCAAAAGTTAACCCAAAAACAAATTGTCCGTACCCATACACTTAATTCACATACACAGATCACTAATTTGTATATCATGCACACAATGACACATATATATACATATATATATACACACACACACATACGCAGTCACCAGTTAACACACATACAACCCACCTACACATACACATAGATGAGTTCCTAACTTGGATGGTATGGTATGTATGTGTGTGCTTGGGGTACCTAGGATACTTGAGGGAAGGTTAAGATGAGAGAGAGTTAAAGTTACCAGAACCAGGATTAGAACCAGTGGATTAGAGAGAAGCTGGCTGAGGAATTGAGGCTTGGGTTTACTTAAGATCAAGTAGCCCAAGGGTTACTCAAGGTCACTGGTGCAAGGGGAGAAGCCCGGTGGCAAGGGGGAGACAGCAAGGAAAGAGAGAAAGGCAGAAACCTGGGAGCTTGGGGCTGGAAACTGAGGCAGACAGCTGAGATATTGTGGGGAGGGGCAGATAAGTGGTGGCAAGAAGGAGACAGCCAGGAAAGAAACTGAGGCAGAAACTTGGGAGCTCAGGGGAAAAGGCAGCGAGGATAAGACAGTGGCAAAGAAACAGGGGGTTTGCAGGCAGAGAGGAGCTCAAGACAGGTGTTGGAGGTGGTCATGAGCCAAAGGCAAGAGAGGGAGAAATGAGAGAAGTTACAGGGGCGAGGAACAGAGATTGCAGCAAGGCCAGACTGTAGTAAAGCAAACCCAACTCAGGGGTCTAAATAACAGTTTTATTAAATAGACAGCACACTACACAGCCCCATGAGGTTATTGGTTCACACACACACACACACACGTACTCACAAGGGCAGCAGGAGAAAGAGACTCAGTGGAAGGATTGCAGTTCAGGTAGGGAAGAGAAACAGAGTCCAAGTCCTTGGTTGAAGAGGGGCGGTGATAGCTACCTATCCAGGCTAGAAAGGGGTCTTTGTCCAGTAGGTGTTGTCCAGAGGGGAGTTGCCGGCAGGGTCTCTGGGTGAATAGGTGAAGTGGCATGGTGCTGCTCCAGATGCAGAGGGCGTCCCAAGTAGTCAGTCTTCACTACCCCTTTTATGGGGCAGACTACCTCTGATTTCCTATGGGGAGGGCCTGTCCAGGCAAGGTCATTCCTGTTCCAAAGGGCTCCAGGTGTTCTTACTGGGTATGTGCAGCCTGGGACAATGGTGGTTTGCCTCATCTTTTGTGTCTTGAACGCTGAGGGTGGTTCCAAGGGCTGAGTAATTGGTCCCGGTATTGGTATTGATGGTTCGGTCATTCAGAGAGAGCTATTTTTAGACCTACTGCCATTGTCTCTCAAGCACCCACATTCATCCCCATTCATTCAGGAACCAAGTTACATAGGAGGGGTATATGTGAGTCATAGGTCAGGGACACAAGATGGAGGCTTGACATTACAAGATAGAAACTTGACATGACTTATGCTAACTTACATATGTAGGCCTAAAACAGTAATCACACAATATAAAAGCAGTAAAAAAATAATTACAAACATAATAATTATCACTTATTGTCACTTATAAAACAGTGAGTATCTATATCAAAATAGCAGGGCACTTATTTACAAAGAAGGTAGAGAAAGATAAAACTTACTACCTAAAATAAAATGTTAAAGCTTATTCTACATCTTAGCTTACTTATACTTATCTATAGGGAATAGGAGGGAGAGAAAAAGTCAGAAATGGTTGGGGAGGGGGGAGAATGCATTTTAAAATTAAAACAAAAGAAAAACTGGGGGTTTTACTACACCTGCTGCCAGGACAGGGAGACATTGTCCCTACTTTGGCAGCAGTCAGCCTGCCTGGGAGCATTCACTTGGAAGTAGTTTACTAGAGAATAAACTGCTACCACATCAATGCATGTGTAGGGGCACCCAAAGATAATGGGATTTCACTGCCATAGAGTAGATCTCAATATCATGCCTATATGTTAAAATGCTCTGGGGTGTCTTTACTTTGAAGTAATTTACTTCAGAGTAAACCCATCCTGGGCAGGTGTCTACATGTATGGGGAAGTAGGAACAGATTTGCTGCTGGTGCCAGCAGTGTGCTCCCATGTCCTCTGGCCCCTGCACCATTCCTCTGCAGTGTCCTGGGGGAGCTTTAGGCTCCCCCTGGAGGCTAGCCCAGAAGCTGGCAGGGAACATAGGGCCAGGAGACAACTGCCTCCTCACAGGGGCTAGGACATTGCTCCCTGCCCCCAAGAGCTACCTATTCCTGGGGCAGGCTCCACCACTGAAGCCAAGGCAGGTAAATGGCCCCTTGTCCCAGCAAGAGGGAGCTTCCAGATCCTGCTCCACAATCACAGGGCCAGGGACAGGAGACTCTTATCTCCCAGCCCTAGTTCTGCCATCATGGTAGCCACGCTGAGAGATTCTTCTCTCCCTATGCGGTCACAGAGCCAGTGCTGGGAGAGAAGAATCTCCCAGCCTGGGCCCTACGACTATGGAGCTAGGGCTGGGAGATAAGAATCCTAATATCTAAGTATTCTTATCTCCCAGCCCCCGCTTCCTGATCATGATTGTGAAATGGAAATTGGGAGCTCCTTGCTGCAGGGAAAGGGGAATATTGTCCCTGCCTAGGCTCTGATGGCAGAGCCCTCCACAGCAGGGAGTAATCTCCTGCCCCCGGCTGCCTGCCTGACCAGGAGCACATTTGCTCCTGGTCAGACATCTATACATGCGCTACTGTGCAGTAAGTAATCAGGAGTAAATTTGTATTTACAGGCAGCAGATTTACTCATGATTAGAGCAAATTACTGCACAGTAAGCGTCTGCATGTGTAGATGTTGATGCTTACCACATAACAATTAGCTCTAATCTCATGTAACGTGTCTCATGTAGATGCGCTCAGTGAGACCAAAAGAACTGAATTTATGCAACAAGCAATTTTATGAGTTTCTGTATGCAGTGTGAAATAATAATAGTTCTTTATCTGCCCACTCCTTTATTAGATCTCATTGTTACATTGGCTGCTTGCTACACTTATCAATATAAGGGTCATTTCTACAGATGGTTTAGAAACCATCTAAAACACAATAATGAAACCTATTCCCAATTGATATAGTATGCAAATAAAGCTGCAAATGTTATCAATTCAAGCTTTAAACAAATTAAAAAATAAATTAACATTTAATTAAATGTATGTATTTAATGCTCATTGTTAGTCAGAAGAGTAATCTCAATCTTTTTAGTTATGTATAAAAATCTTCCCTATTTATAATTTTGTGTTTTTCATGGAAACCATGAAAAAAGTTTCCACAAACCCTGAGAAAATGACAATTCCCACAATTTTGGCATAGAATTGCCAGGAAAAAAAAAAGACTAAAAATAAAATGCTGGCTTCCCAGTGGGAGCCAGTGGTCCTTGGGGATGCTGCAACCTGGCCTAGCGGCCTGCTGGGGTTGAGAAGGGAAGGGGAGGTGTTGGCAAGAAGGGGAACAACAAAGATAAGAGCCAGCCTCCATCCCTCACTGCTGATTGCCCCGGAGTGCTGCCTTTCTTGTGGCCCCAGCCTGCTCTGCCAGTCAGCAACAAGAGGTTGGGTCAAACCATGGAAAACCCTCTTGGCCAACCAGTAGTGAGGGGCAGGGCCACTGGGACCAATTAGCAGCTGGAGGCTAGTGGAAAAAGACTGTGAAAATGGTGCCATGCACTGCAAGTGGCCCACAATGTTTCTCTTGTCTCAGAAAAAAATAAGTAGATCTCCAGTTATATTATCAAACTGAGGCAGAAGTACTCTTTATCTTCTTATTTCTTTGAACAACATACTCCC
The DNA here is from genome assembly GCA_030014935.1 of Caiman crocodilus. Lineage (NCBI taxonomy): Eukaryota > Metazoa > Chordata > Crocodylia > Alligatoridae > Caiman > Caiman crocodilus. The sequence goes on from JAGPOW010003642.1 coordinate 41,694,072, forward strand.
TTCCACTGTGCAAAGGAGCAGAAAAATATAGACAAAGAAACAGAAATGCAAGGAAGATTGATGAATATTAAGATCAGAAGAGATTATTACTGTCATTCAGTTCAACGTCTGCATCCCACATCCATAGATTTTGAGCTACTAAGAAAAGCACGCAACCTTGATTTAAAGATTTCAAGTCATACGGAAAACATCATAATCCTGGATGTTCTAAGGGTTGGTTAGTTCATTATTAAAAATGGATAATTTGCTAATTGTTTGAATTTGGCAAGATTCCACTTCTAAATGTGCTTTCTCAAGATTAATGATCTATGGACAGGCATGCACAGGTCAGATGGAGAGTATGGTAAGAGTTGCCCTCTTATGGCCATGCAGGAATGGAAGAAAGGGATATGCCCAAGGTTGTAAGATAGAGAGCTCCACAACAATCTTTACTATTCTTAAAACTAAAAATATTTGAGTTTTCAGCGGTCAGAAGTGTTAGGCTACCCACAAGCACTACCAAAAAAGAGCACATGTGGAAAATATTCAACTAGGATTTCCCAATCCTTGAAAAAGTGTAGCTTGTCAAGTGGATAAATTCACTGTGAAAGTTAACAAAAGTATTTTAAAATAGTTATATTAGGGAGGAGGAAAAGACACAATATGCTGCTGAACTCTAGGAATTTAGAAAAAATATTTGGGATATTTACAAAAAAAGGGTAAACATATACACACATCACCACTTTTGTTATACTGCAATTTTGTTTCTGCATTTATGAAAACATGGTTAAAGCAATATTTTTAAAACTAGCTTCCAATATAAATCTCTTCATCATTTGGGTTGCAGTAACCAAAGAGACTGTATACAAGTGGATGAGAGTGACTTCTGAAGGATGTGATGATGGTTTTGAATATATAATATAGTTGATTCAATGTGTACTGATGAATCCATTCATTATACAGCTCTTTTATTTCAAACAAATGTCTGAAATCAAATGAGAATCTACTTCTAAGAGACATAGAAAGGGCTTAGTTCCATATTGAAACAACAGGGTTGTTTGAGATGAGCTGTTTTCCTTTAATCTTTTCACTCAACAGGCCCAGCCAGTCTTGCCAGCTGTCTTTTCAGATGCTAGTGAAACCAGACAGATAACTTGAATATGGCAACCCTGCTTATTCAGTTCTGCCTACCTTAAAAATGAGGCCAAGCAAGAACAGCAATAAAAAACGCAAAAAAACAAACCCAAAACCTAAACCAAAAATATCTCTGGGCTCCCCCTCAACCCTCTAAAAAGAAGAAGAAAAAAAACCCATCTAAATCCACCAGTCAACCAAAAGAAAACTCCCAAATGAACAAGACTCCAGATATAAGATTCAAATTGTATTTAGCATCTTCTTTAAAACTTGAGCAAGAAAATACTTCATACTGTTAACAAGTGAGCGTTAATAAAAAAAATAGTCACTACAAGTCATTTCACAGGTACATGAAAAGGTTCTACAATTCCTACCTAATTAACTGTTTTTCACCCTATTTATACAAGGAATGTTTCAAATACTGAGCACTAAAGCTCTTTGTTTGTATCATCTGACCTCCCAAAAGACATGATTGTTAATGGTCACCTCATTTTTCTTAATGATTTAGTTTTCACTAACCATTTAATGCTTATACCTAAATATTTTATATGAGAGATTCTTTTAGTTTAAAAAGCAGGGCTCTTCAAGGTAACTGGGGTGGCTGACTGGAGATACAATGATTTTGGATCAGGCATGTACGATAAGGTCCCTTTATTTTATGAATGAGCTAAATGGCCTAGTTCTTGGTTTTGGGATGAGATTAGCATTTCCAATATAGTATAATAATTATAACAATAAAAACTAAAACTGGAAATGGTTCAATAAAGTTAATGACAATGGTAAATTACGTGTAGTGCCAAAATCTACCTTGGAATACATTCAGATGTTCATTGTACCCAGTGTGCAATCTTACAGCTTTATAAATCTATATATTAGAAAGAGAGAGAAGAATTAAAGAGAATGAAATATTTTTCAATATTAAAAGTTTTTCTTACAGATATTCAAGCACTCTCTTTTTCTCTGCCCTTCTTCTGCACTTCAGTATTAATTCTGGAATTATCAATAATGTATAAGTGACTTATAGGCTAGGCATTAGATTTCCTTATACAGACTTATCTGTATTTTTTTAGTTAGTCAAGTCTAGCAGTGGGCTGATTCAGCCTTCTTTATACAGCCAAACCCTCACTGAATTGTGAGAGTTTCATCTGAGTTAAGAGTACAAAATGAACTATGTGATGAAACATAGAGTCATCCTTGTTGATTCTTAAAGTATTGTGGGGAAGGGGAGGTGGCCAATACTTAGAACAGGATTTCAAATTAGGATTGGCTAGTGCCTCATACAGAAACAACATAATTCTTGGGTTTTTTCTGCAGCCAAACTACAGTAATACTTGACTAATGATTTTATTGTGTTTATTTTCATTTTGCCTTTATTTTTATTAATGTACAAACAGCCTTTCCACACATATTTAAATATGTGACCAGTATGTCAGACAAGTGATCACATGGCCCCTACTGTACCATTCTCAATTTAGGATCAAATAGTCTTAGAGTATCCTATGTTTAAAAGCACATTTAGAGCTTTTTTGTATGGAAAGATTACAGATTCATTAGTTGCACTATATAAACAATATTTAATTTTTTTATCACTGCATAAATATTGTCATATTTTCTCTTCTTTTTCTTACAGGCCATTGCCATAGTTATGGATATTTTTACAGATGTGGATATATTTAGAGAAATTGTTGAGGCATCTACCAGAGGAATTGCTGTATATCTTCTTCTTGATGAGTCCAAGTTCAGTCACTTTCTTAAAATGACAGAAAAACAGGGCTGTCAAGTCCAGAGGCTCAGGGTAAGGCTTCATATTTCACAACAAAACACATATTTACTGCATAGTTTTTTGTAACTCAGTGAAATGATGTTATTATTTTAGCGGTATAAAAACCCTTCAATATAGCTTTTTTATTGAATATGTAATTTAATTTATGAGCCATACCAGATGGCAGTGTAGCAGGGTCTACATGAGTGGAGGAATGCACAGTTGTTACTGCACAGAACTGGTATTACTGCGCAGTACCGTCATTTTTTTTTTCCTGATGCAAATGCACATTAGCTTGTTGCTACTGCACAGTAGTGCCTCATGTAGACATGCCTGTTGTGTTAGAAGAAGGATCCTGTATACTATTTTTGTGAATTTCAAAACATTTTTTGCTTTTTCTGGACCTGGCAAAAATTAAATCAAAATACACATTTTTGAGTGTTATTATTTTACATATATATTTTTGAGTCTTGCAGGATATGAGGACTTAATATGAATGTTTGGAAAACCAAAATGTGTTCTTGTTTAAAAATACAGATTCAAGACTTTTTTTTTAAATTACAAGTCACTGAGAAGGCAGGAGACTATTTTCTAGTGTCTTCCTGAATATTTGTATCAACGTCTGATATTTAACCTAATAACTATGTCCCATAATTAGTTAGATGACTGAAATGGTCTCTTTCCAGTTAGATTATAGAGAATTAAAGTCCACATTTTCCAGAATCAGACTATATGCCCTCAATATATCACTGGGAGCACAATTCAATCCAATGCGACACAAATATGTTAGATGTACTTATAAAAGTCTGTCACACCAAGGACAATGCTAAAAAATATTGGAGCTGTTCCAAGAAAGCTTTCAGCATTTTATTTGTGATTCTGTATAATTTCCTTAGATGAATTTTAATGTAGGCTCATTAGCAATTACTTATTTCTATAACTATTAGTTAATGTATGCATCTGGCAAAAATGTTGCAAAAGGTCTCACATCCCCCATATTATTCAAAGTGTTACTGCTTGACAAGAACCCAGTCCTAAATTGAGCTGTATGATATGATGTCCACATGGGCTGCCTAAGGTTTCCTTTAAAATTGCAAGTAGACTTCTATTATATAGCAATTTCTGTTGTATATTGAAGGGAAGTATTAGCTTATGTATTCTTTGGCATAATGCCATATTACTTACTTACTTTATTTTTAGAAATGTGTGATACTGCCCTCTAGTGGCTAGCTAAGGGAGAGATAAGGGATGTGCTTAAGAATAGAACCACATAGTGGTTGACAGTAAATAGTGTTTTCCAGTAGAAATATAAATGGAGATTTTCACTACTAGAAACAAAAATGATGTGTACATTTACAACTGTTACAAGATTAGTTACAATGTCATATCATAATAAAAAATGTGTCAACATTTTAAGAAGCCTTTTGGAACCATGATATCACATATCTTGGGTATAATTCTGAGATATAAGTATAATAATTTCAAAAGCTCCATTTTCTGTAGGACATCTCAATTTACAAGATATAAAAAACATTAAAAGGGACTGTCATCAACCAAATGCTAGTGCTTGAATCTAAAGAGCGTCTAAAAATTAAAGCTAAACCAATGAGGGACATTAAGATGATGATGGTTCATTTATGAGAAGAATCTTTTAAAACATGTGTAGCATATGATTAGCTTAAAAAACCCTTTTCATATGAAAGAACTTCTATCTTGAAAACATTCATTTGGATCAAAAAATGTTTGCAGCCTCATACAATGCCATACTGAAAGCTTCACCAGATGCTTCTGTAACAGAAAATAAAGCTTTAAAAGTGGCTACAGGTATAGATGAATTAACTCCAAGGTTGCTTTGTATATCGTCATGGAAGGAAGATGTAGCACAAAGGTGTAAGTCTCTACTTTCAGACTGAGGACGTTGCTTTTTGAGCATCTAAGCTTTCTTTCATTTATGAATTAGCAAACTTCAGCTACATCTTTTTATTTGTATTTTCTTTATTCTCGCCCTAATTTGGGGTTTGTTTCAATTGTTTTGTTACAGTTGTTTTAGTAGGGTTTAGGCTGGTTTTTCTGTTTTGTTTGGTTTTATACACCTCAAAATCATTGCATGGTGGCTGACAAAATGAATATATTTAAATCAACCTAGATTACTGCAGATCAGCATGGATTAAACAGATGTGCCCTTTAGAAAGTATCTGGGCAAGGCCTGTGTAGTAACATCACTTTTTATGCAAGGCAATTTAACAGCATTGGGTATCGTGTGTGTATTTGCTAAAAGGATAATAGACTCCAAGGGTACATGCAGATGTTACATTTAGATCAATTTAAGTAGGGTTAGGTTGACCTAAATGTCCATGTGTGTAAATACTTGGAGGTTTTAAATGAGGGTCAAATTATGCAGCTCAATTTAAGTTAGTGAATTCAGGTGTTCCCAAACTGTGGTATGCATATCCCTGGGGATACACAAGACATCTCTGGAGGTACCTGGGAGAAATTATATAATTGGCAGATTTAATTTTCATTATCATAATTGGCATTTAAGGAGTTAAAATATATAACATATGCAGGTAGAGGTAAGTGGCAGATCTGGAAGCGGGTACATAATAAACAAAAGTTTGGGAACCTCTGGGTTAGCCCAATATGTTGAATATGTTCAGAGCATAGCCCTCGGGCTGGAAAAGCCCAGCCACTCAGCCCAGCCCTAGAGCTGTGCTCTTTCTACCTCCCTGAATCTGACTGGACTAATTTTAGCCCCCAGATGTCGCCCCCCTCCAGGATTGACAAACTGCCCTGCATCCTGCTACACTCCCCAGCTGATCTACCAATCCCCCTGTGGACGTACTAGCCCCCACAGTCCTGTCTCTTCCACCTCCCATCGTAAGTTACTAACACTAGGTTCCCAGCGTGGCTTTGGGAACTGGCAAAGATCTGCACATGCCACTTCTGTCTACGATCTCGTGGCTTAAAGCAAGCTGCATGACTGCAGCCTGGGTACAGCAAACATCTGTACATGCCCCAAAAGCCTACTTAAAAGAAACAAAATATATGGTTAAGAATAAAGTAATAATAAACAGATATCCGTGGACATTTACCTTTCTTGGCTATATACTATATTGTTGTATTTACCATATTTTTAGTTTTGTTTACTACAATATTCATCTATTTACCATTCTTTGTGAGTGAGGCCTTGGTCCACCTTATGTTGAAAGCTGCACAAATGTTAGTCAGCTTAGTGTTATTTGGTTTAGTGGAGCAGTCACACGTTAAAGCAGAAAAAAATCTCTGACTGTCCTTCACCTGAACAGCTATGACTTAACCACTGATGACTTGGTGAGCAGGGACAGGACTAGAAGCCCATATATTTGCATTTGTATCTCTAACAGCAAGTCTGCATGTAGTTTGTTGGAAGGGGGTGGTGTGGAGGCAGGGTGAGCGCTGAAGAAAATAAAGGTTGGGTCCCTCGGAGCTCAGGTGGTGCCCAGCTGGCTAGCAGCCTAGATAAGGGTGGCATGGGAGGGCAGGCTCCGGAGAAAATTGGATCAGGACCCTCGGAGCTCAGGTGACACCCAGCTAGCCACTGGTGGCATGGGGGAGTGGACCCCAGAGAAACAAAGGATTAGGCCTGAGCTCCGAGGGACCTGATCCTCTTTTCCTCTGGAGCTTACTCCTCCCACACAGCCACCAGTGGGAGGAGCAAGCTGATTCAGGGGGCAGGAGGATGTACTTGCAGGCACTGAGTGCTCCAGGGCTGCAGCACTCACTCTGCCCAGTGTGTCCAAGGGGTGAGATGCTGTGCTCAGTCATGCTGAGCCCTAGTGTCCCTACTTGCCCTGAATCAAGAGGAGATACTGTATCATCCTGGGATGGTGGAGGACTTCCACTTGAGTGGAGCAGATGTAGAAAGTGGCCACACCTTGATGAAACAGGAGCATAATTAGACAAACTAGAGGTAATCTTGCCCTGGAGTGGCATAACTTTAAACAGAATAACGGCTGCTTTAAACCATTCAAAGGTGTTAATGTACAGCCAATCAACAGGTTAAGAGCTCCAGAAGCCACCTTAATTTACCATGTAACAGGGTTCTTGCTGACGACAAATACTTCCCCCACAGTGGTTATTCTGTGCTACCATAGGAATGTAGAGGAACTGAGAGTACCCATGAGATCGTCCATGGCTTTGGAGAATTGCCTTATCCCCTCTGTTTCTCTGTTTTCTCTATTTCTAAAGAGTTCCCAAAGGTGGGCTACAAATACCTCTACATCCATAGAGGTCTACATTATCTCTCAGTCCTACCATCTTCTGGTCATTGAAAGAGATTAAAAAAGGCAGAGAGCTGTATGGCTACCCTATCAGCCATTGTTATTCTCTCATCTGGCATAGCTCAAAGTTACAAGAACATATGTCCGTCCTCCTAAGAGCCTGGTGACTTAGGTTGCCTGCAGGTAGTGTTTGTAAAAGCATACCTGCCCCACTCAGATCTTCCTCTGGCTTCTGTTTACTCCCCTTGAAATGAAATTCAGCTGACCTAAAACTGAATTTAGAAAATGCTCAGCCTGACCCTATCTTGCCTATCAATGTTTTACCATTGCCTAATTTATGTATGGAGAACAGGAATTTATTCAACAAGCAGCATTGAATATCCATACAGAGAACTGAACTCATTTGTAAGCTGCCTACATATCAGGACTTTTCTTTTTCCATTGTCAAGCATAACCAAGAAAAGTTATAGCATATATATTACTGAAGGATGGTGGCCTGTGTACAGAAGAATGTACATGTTCAAGATTTAATTGATTTTTTTTCCCTGGCAGAAAAAAATCTTTTGCAACATTTGTTTTTTCAAACTGAGAGACATTTCAAAATTTATGGTGAGATAAATACATGAAACGAATTGTAAGAGAAACTCAACATTAAGTCATTTGCTTTTCTACTCTTCTCACTCTTCCCATTTTAGTCTTTTAAGTTATTTCCCCTTCTTTCATTTCCTGTTATCCAATTTATTTCTCTTTTTTCACTCACTGAATGATTTTTTTCTCCCAATAATTTCCTCATTACTCTATTTAAACCTCTGACTTTTGGAGATCCATAATTTCTTACATGTGAGGAAAGGAAAGGAGTCATTAAAGGTACTCTGAATCCAACTAAATATCTCTTATGAAAATAGTAGGTAAAAACTATTTTCAAAGTATTAATCCTTTGTTTCTGGTTTATTGCCTGGTGCTATAGTTAGAAAAGAATTTTGACTTACTCAAAAAAACAATAACTAAATACCACCATCCCAGATCTTGGGGAGCTGTACCCCTTCTGATCTGAGGGCTTAATAATGGCTTAAAGAAATAAACATAACAACTTCTGAGGGTGGTTTATAGTACTCGGGTGAACTGATTTGTTCAATAGATGTCAGATCATGTTGCTACTTTGTCTGAAACAGACTTTTTCATAAAAACGAGGCAAGCTCAGTTTGCAAGACAGAAGCCAGTCATCTGTTGTTCTTTGTACATGGTCTTGACATCAAGTGTAGAATGAGTAAATGAACATAGCTGAAAGCAGGTTTCACAAATACAGTGTGATGAAATGCAACACTTTGAAACCAATTGCTTTGACACCAGTTTGTTCCCAGAGGAGTCAATCACTGTATCTGATGGTATCCAAGACTTAGGCACAGTCAGGGCTCACTTTAAGGGTGTGGACACGGCATTTAGCATTTGTTTCTCAGAGCTGCAATCCACAACTGAACAGCCATATTCCTGTTCCATTCATATTTACCCCACATCTGATTCCCTGTGAAGGCATACTATTTTGGGGATCAGGCATTCCTCAGATTTCAGTTGCCCAACTGCAGAGCAGGGTGTCCAGGACAGGATACCCAATCCTCCATTCCAGGCTCCCCCATGCTGGTAGTGCTAGAGCAGCCCAGCATTTGGAGAACTGGTTCACCAGTACCACATTGCAAATGCATGACTTTTAGTGCACAGGGAACTGGGACCTAGGTCCACTTTCAGAGATCAGGTGAGAGAGTACCCTAGACTCAGGACCTGGTACTACCTCCACTGGGGAACACTCTGATGCCTAACTGCATGTGCCTCATCCCCAAAGCTTCATCCTGGGATGTGTACAATTGGGCATTAGGAAGCCAGAGTCCCTAACTGCCCTTGTTACAGACCTAGAATCAGGCTGCACAGCATAGTTTTAAATGCATTCATGTGGAGACCACATAGGTTTCCCTGGAGGGACATCTAAAGCCATACCAGGCAGCCCAGTGCTGTTGGTGATACATTTAAATTAAAGCATGACAAACAGTCCACAAAGATATTCTGCATTGAATGGTTTTTTGCCATTTCAAAACACCATAAATTCAATGAACATCTGGCATATTGCAGTTTATGGTACAATTCACATTTTAGTTGTACCACAAATATAACATAATTCAGAAAAAAACAGAAGTGAACATTAGAAAAAAATAAAAGTGTTCCATATGAAATGCCCCTTACTAAGTAATTTTTAGCTTCTCTTTATCTCCATCTTCTTTTTTTAAAATAAGGAAGTGGTCAAATAAAGAATTGTGATGTTTGGATAGGAAAGAAGAAAAGGCATGAAAGTGGTGGAGAAAGAGCAAAAGAGTGGAGAAGACCAAGAATAAAGAGAACAGATTGGGTAGCAAATGATGATTTTAAAATATTGCTTTTTTACCTCATATTTAATGTTTAGGTTTTTTAATGCACTGATGAAAATTGTATTTGAAATTATGACTACTTGTGTGTTTTTTTTAATTTCCATCTCTCAGCTCAACCATGGCGATTGGACCAAGTAAAATCTTCCTGGTGATTTTGACTTCTCTAATCTAATATTCACTGACTATTAAGCCTCCTGTCCAAGTACTAGTCACTTATCTAATGCTAGATACAAAAATCACTTAACTACCATAGCTTAACTACATTACTGAGAAAATGTAATAGAAACTAAAAAAAAAAAGCTATACTTGTTTGCAAACTCTGGGTAGAATCCTATTTTGCTTTATGTTCCCAAGTTATTTTTCTGTAGTCATGTAACTGTCTTTTTAGTTCAAATTTTTAGGAGGTTAACAATCCATGAATGGAGGAGGAGAAGCAGAAGATGGTGCTGTAACAGGACCTAGCTTCCAAGGTGTTTGTGGCATCCCTAACAGCACAAATGATAATACTGCACTCTCCAGACCCCCTGCCACACTTTGATGTTAATGTGTTTACCTGCAGAGACTGCCTCTAGATGCCAGAGCAGCTTTTTCCTTGGTACCTTCCTTCTTGGCAAAGTACCTAAGGCTTCTCTATCCCCAAACACAGACTCTCAGGCATCTCTGCTCCCAAACATGGCATCTCAGCCTTTGGCCTTTCTAGTACGTTCTCTTTTGTGCTGAGTCCTGGTCCTTCTGGGCTTCCTGACCCTCACTGTGCCTTAAGGTCTTTACTTGTGGCCTCCAGTCACCCCCATAGCTATATCCATGTCTCATATGCATTGCTCTGATTTCAGTTAATGGGCCCTTAGTTCTCTTTAGGTCAGCTTACCCTAACCCCAGGCCTCTAACCCTTGCAGAGTTACTCCCTCTCTTTCCTTGCTCCTTGCAGTGCATAAAGCACTAGATGATTTTCAGGTTTTCTCTGTGGCCTCCAAACCACCCCTGTAGCTACAAGTGAAGCCTCTGGTAAGCAAAAAGCCAATGGTAATCCAGTACATAACACAAAGCCATGGATCATTGGACCTACCAACACCATTCTGAAGATCCAAACCAGTCTGAACTTCTAGCCACAGCCTCAGGCTTATATGGCCTCTTTCTTCACTCTGATCTGATCATGTGACCCATCTCTCTGGTAACAGCTCCCAGGTGAAGTTACCTCCTAATCAGCATCCCAGAATTCCACTGGCCCTGTAGCCCATACTGCTTGCACCTGCTATCCATTTCATCCTGGGTTTCTGCAAGCTCTACTGGCTCTACTCTCCTTAACCTGCCCTGCCCTTTTGCTTTCAGTAACAGGAGTAGGGCTTTCCTGTTACAGGGCCCACTAGCCTAATGGTTTTAGGCCAGTAACTCGGTGATTAGGATAGTTCCCCAGAAAATGAAAAACCAGTCTCTAGGCTCCTTCCTCCCCACCAGCCCCTGAAAGTTTGAACGTGCACCTGTAACAGTGCATACCTACCCCAAACAGCAGTTGTGCAGGTGAGTGCCATTTCACTAAGTGCCATTTAGTGAAGTTCTCTCTATTTTTACCAGCCAAGGTCTCATGTGTCACAGACTGCTCTTGCAGTGGGGATTTATGCACAGTCCAAATAGGAAACTTGCATTATTTGTGGTTTAGGAAATCTCAAAAGTCTTCCACAGAGACACAAAGGAACAGTATTCAGTGTTCAAGTCTGGAATTGGCTCCAAGGTGGGAGTTTGGCTACAGGTAGCAGTAATAATCCCTTCTCCCTGTTTCCCCTAAGTATTGATACATAAAATATTAAATGTAGACTGTTATATGTAGACATTAAAGGTCTTCTGTAATCTTTTTCAGAACATGAGGGTACGAACAGTAAAGGGACAAGATTATTATTCCAAATCAGGAGCAAAATTCCATGGAAAGATGGAACAGAAATTTCTTCTAATTGACTGTAAAAAAGTCATGTATGGTACTTACAGGTAAGATCAGAGCTATCATTAGAATATATTTCCATAAAATCAAGGCAATATGAATTCATCCCTTCATTATAAGTAATTTGTTTGTTTTTTATATTTTTTTCATCATATTGTAATGCTTAATGTCATCTACAGCATTCATTATTAAGTACAGAAGAAATGGGGGCTTTTTGAATAATTAATTTTATATGAGGTTATGAATAGGGAATCCAGCAGACTCAGTTTTCTTTCAGTACAAGTTTACTTGTACTAAACTTTTTGAATTATTCCTATTGTTCTGTGAATTCAAGAAGATTGCTGAAGTATATTTTGTAAGCCTTCTTGTTAAACTTCTATTTCTAATAGTCCTTCAATAACTTGTTTTGCTAAAATGTTCTTTGACATCTGGTGTTATACAATGTAGTTAGGATGACCATATGTCCTGGTTTAGCTGTGACAATCCTAGATTTCAGAAGTTGGTCCCAGCTGGCTGTTGAGAATTATGATGAACATCTTGGAAATGTAGAGACATGGGGCACAGTCTGGCCTGATATGGAGAGATGTAGAGTGTCTTGCAGGTGGACAGCTAGGCACCCCTGCCTGCCTGGCATGCAGCCTCATTCCTGCTAACTTGTGAGAGCATGGTGGGGAGGAAGCCAGTGCCCTGGATTTTCAAGATGATGTCCTGGATTTCCAGGATTTCCATATTGTCAATCTAACCGTAGTCTAGTATTAGACACACCATATAAGTCAGGTAGGGTCTCTCACACACAGATTCCCTTAACTCTCCCTGTAGCTACTTACTAACATATAAACACACTTAAGAGCATGTCAACTGACACAATTTATACTGAACAACTGTAAAAATGTGGTAAATTAACTTAGGGATGGCTAAATTTGTCTAACACATTACCAGATATTTTACTTACCTTTCTTGCTATCTTCCTTCCTTCGGTTTTTTTGAATTCCCAATACCAGTCGTTCCCAAAAGATGTGCCATGGCACACTAATGTGTCATGAAAGTGGCAGGAGTGTACCAAAAAAAAGTAAATGGGATGGGGGCAGACGGTCTGCATGGTGGCATGGGGCCTACCAACCTTATCCAACCTGCAAATTGGTGAATGAAGTGTACCATCCATTTTAATCCGGAAAAAGAGTATGTGACTCAGGTATCAAAAGTTTGGGAAATGCTACTATATATCAATAGAGTTCCTCTGATGTACACTATTTGAAGGTAATTTGTGCCCGTTAATACTTAGACAAGTGTGGAAAAGATGTATAAAGAGTGCTAAGGTAAATTACATGTTCTTAAGAGAGTCAGTGTAATCCAGGTCACAGGGTTTCTGACTAGTTTGATATCTCCAACTAATAATGTAAGTTTGAGTCTGTGGGTATGCACAGGTGTTACATTTAGATCAATCCAATTAGAGTTAGGTCAGTCTAAATGCCAGATAGTGTAGATGCTCAGAGGGTTTAAAACACCTACGAAATGGTGTACATGACTTGAATTAATCTACCACAGTAGGTGCACTAACTTAAATTCAAATCTGGTTAATTCAGTGTAGGAAAGGGTTAATCTGATCTCATGAATGCCTGTTTGTATATATTCACAACAATCCTGGGGCTGGAAATCCCAGCAGCTCACACCAGGCCTAAAGCTGCATTATTCCTACCACCTGACCCTGACTGGGTTCTTTTTAGCTCCCCAGCCTTCTCCAGACAAGGCAACACCCAACCCCACTGTGGAATCATTGTTCCCCCACCCTCTCCCATTCTGGCCACCCCCCTACCCAAGTTTCTTACACCAGTGTCCCTGTGTTGTTCTCAGGAGTGCCCAGTGGCTATATGCAGTGTGAGAATTCAACTTTCTCTAAGAGAAAGTAATTTTCAAGCATTTTGGAAGATAGTACTTTTTTTGATCTGCCATGTTGGAGGCCCCATCATCAAATCCTTCAGAAATTATCTTTAAAAAACAAAAAAGGAAAAATACCTTTTACAACAGCTGATTACCCTTTTTCCAATTTCTGCACTGTAAACTCAATTTAAAATAAAGACACTTAATATTTCAAAAAGCAGTATTTTTAAATAGTGCTTTATTGTAATTTTATTTTAAATCTAAACATATTTTCTTTTTCTAATTTCTTCCTGAAATATATAAAAGTAACTGATTTAAATAATAAAATATTTAAGTTACACAACAATCCTTTTCACTGATGAACAAATACAATTATACAAGTCCTAATTCTTTATGATGTTGGTTTCAGTTTTCTTGCATTCCTTTGGCAAGAGTAAGACCCAGCATAGAATCATAAAATAAGAATTTGTTTGTTACAAATTTAATCTGTAGAACATTGTTTTTATTAATGTCATTATGCCATGACTTGTTATATCACAACTACAAAAGTGAGCCTATGTTGCTCAGTGTACGTATTCTCTTTGTATATATAAAATAATAATTTATTTCATTTATTCAGAACTGTGTAAGCACTTCTGTATATATTCCTAATTTACTTCTTTCAGAGTAAACTCCAATTACATTTCTTTCTCAAAGATGAACACATGGAGCTAATTTCCAAATATGGACTCTGGCTTTTGTCATGGATAATTTTATACATGCATATAAATGTGCCAATAGTTTAACAGATTTATGGATAGATATTTTTTTTTTAATATATATTGTTTGTAAGTATAAATGAGTAGGTATAAGCCGTATGCATTTCCCACTAAAATCAAGCAAATCTCCTAATAAATTCAAACAGAAGAGGAATTCCACTTTTCAAAAGTTTTGGTAAATGTCCACAATTAATTTGTGGACAGTTATATGCATGTTTCAAACGTGTTTTTGAAAAATCAGACAGGTGGTTTTTTGATGAGGTGGTAAGATCCACTTGACCGAAGCTTTCCATTATTGCTAATTGTCATTTTTTATGCTTTCAGCTTTATGTGGTCATTTGAAAAAACCAACCTCAGCATGGTTCAAGTTATCACAGGACAGCTCGTTGAATCTTTTGATGAAGAGTTTAGGACACTCTATGCTCGATCATCTGTTCCTAGTTCATTCACACCAGAATTAATTAGGATAAACAGTCGCAGGATACTCTGGAAGAATGACACATACCAGCATTCACTGTCATCTTTAGCTTCAGTTTCTAGCCAGAGAAACCCATTTGGTAGACAAGACAAGATTCACAATTTAGATCCAATTTACTTGAAAGCTCGAGGAAGATATGCAGTTAATGAAATAGATAAATATGGTTTGAGAAATAAAACCTACAATAAGCTACCCTTTCATTCAGGTATGAATATGCAAAATCAAATCAACCAGTGTCAACCCACTGAAAGAATTGAGCACTGGAAGAGACATAGTTATGCTGGAGAGAAACCAGAAAGGACTCCTTATTTTCTGCTCAACAGAGCAATGAATTGGGTTAATAATCCACCAAATACTTGGAATATGCCACCTGATAACCTTAGTATAGTGTCTTCATTACGAGAAGGCTATACAAATAGCCACAATGCACCCCAACAAAGTTTTGCTGACCATTTTGCCCGACCAAAGATTAATCTTGTAGAAAGAAATTCAATAATACGGCGGTCTTTCAATGGAACAGATCATCAGATCCGCCATTTGCAACAGAGAATGCCTACCCTTGAACACACTACAAAGTCTTTTCTGCGTAACTGGCGAATTGAGTCATACTTAAATGATCAATTAGATTACTCAGCAGCTTCTAATGGATCAGCAGTGGGAGACCGGTATAATGGTTATGATGCAGCTGAAAATATTAAAGCTCATGCCCTTTATTCTCACTCTCGTCTGAGGTCATCATTGGTATTTAAGCCAACTTTGGCAGAACAGCAGGAAGTAAGCAGCTGTGCAAGTTCTTCAAATTCAACTATAATTGATTCAGAGGGAAGTGAAACACCTAAAGCAGTATCCAACCATGCCCCAAGTCTGAAAAATGTGATTGACAAAAGCTCACCAAAACTCAGCACAGAAGTCCCACTTCAACCAGATGCAGCAAAAAGCCATGGAATGCAGACTGTAGAAGACCAAAAACCTAGTTTAAACTCAAACATTAGTAAGAACTCATCAGCATTCTTGTACACAACCCTGTATGCAGATAAACAAGCTGAAAACATGAAGAACCAACAAAATGTAAATATGTTAAAAAGGCGAAGTTTCCCTATGTTTGACAACTCAAAATTCATGCTGGATCCAGGTGTCAAAAAACAGGAATGTAGCTATGTATATAGCACACTGACTAGGCATAGAATTAAACAACCAGTCAATATGAAGCCTCCTGAGGACACTCTTAAAAGTTCCAAAAGCTTACACAATGTGACCAACCATGTACCACCTGAAGATAAAAACATTAAAGGAGAATCAAAGAGCCCCACTACTGCCAAGGCAATTTCTATGGCTGCTCTTGCTGAAGCTAGCAAAGAGGAGTCTAGCAAAGATTGCACTTCAAAGAAAGAAAATAAAAATTCCCCAAGTTTCCTGAAAAAAGGATCCCAGAAACTGAAATCATTTCTCAATCTCACACCAGACAAGAAAGAAAATTTGTCAAAAAACAAAGCTCCTGCCTTTTACAGAATGTGTAGCAGTTCTGATACTCTGACTTCTGAAGGTGAAGAGAATCAAAAGCCAAAAAAGTCTGAGACTAAAACTGATACTTTCCCAAGAAGAAAAAGGACTACATCTTCAAATTCACAAGGAAGCTTGCATAAAAGTAAAGAAGATGTTACTGCAAACCTTTCAAAGTCTCCGAAGTCACCAAAGTCACCAACACCTCTACCTGATGAAAGCAATAAAAAGTGTCCTCCTCTGTGCCCCAAAGAAAATAAGTTCATAGAAACTGCAGGAGATGCATCTGCTCCTAGATTTAATACTGAGCAGATCCAGTACCAAGAAGTGAAAGAAATGATAACAAATACTACCCATGAAACTGGACCTATTTCAACCTCTCTACAAAGAGTAAATACAGTGATGCCTCAGCTTACAATTGCAAAACAGAAAGAGGAGTTATTAAGATCTCATTTGACTGAAAGACGTGTTTATAGTCGCTATGAGCAATTCTGTAAAGTGGAAAGATCTGGTCAACTTTCAGAAAACACAACAAATAGCAGTTCACATCCCTCAGAAATGAAAAACAAACCCTTAGAGAACAACCATGCCAGGGGTAATCAGATGATTAATTACAATTCAACTGCATACCATCCATTACAACCTAATGAAAACAAGCTCCGAGGATTTATGCAAAAGTTCGGGAATTTACTACATAAAAACAAATGACCTAAATGGACTGAGGATTATTTGTAAAATAGCCAGGACAGCAAGGTTGTAAATACTTAACTGGAATTGATCAATGAGCAACTTTTGTACTTGGGTTTCTGCAGGTGTTAGAACATTGTAATTAATGTATATGTTTTTACATGATGAAACAAGAATTACTACACTTAAGTCATTACAGATAATATGTATCTACAGTCAATTTTAAAGGAGATATTTTTAGCACAAATACTGTAAGATTATTTTGAAATACTTTCCGTTGTACAGAAAGTATGTAATAATATGTTGTGAGAAAGTTTGAAAAGGATGCAGGATTATTTTTAAACTTCAGCCAATAATATTTTCAAAATATGTCCTTTAAAATTTTTCCCATAGACAATATGGAAATGTTAGGGCAACAGTGGAAAACCTTACTTAATGTAGCAAATATTACATTTAATATTGAATTTGTATATTATTATTACCACAAATATCAAAATTAACTTTACCCAGGATATGATGTACCCACTTATATTTTTAAACTATTATCACTGTGTGACTATAGTGTCAGCTGTTTAAAAAACATTGATATATCAGGATTCCTTGGAAGTAGGTGACAGTTGAAATTTCACCTGAACTATATAATTAACTTTATACTACACTTGCCAATATTGTGTCTTTAGAAACATTTTTGCTGCATTTTAAATTTGCTGCTTTAAACAAGAAAATTAGTCTATGAATTTCTCAGGTAAGTATTTAAGAAAGTTCTGAATGAAATAATTCTACATAAGCATTGCTAGATGTATTTTTAATTTGAACTTCAGTAATATGGTTAAAAAAGATTGTAGACATCTCTATTCACAAATGGGATTTAGGCCCAGCGTTTTAGTGTTCATTTTTGGGGATTCTTGCCACTTTGTAAAATTCACAACTCAAAGTTGAGGTGCCTAGGCTCCTAATACAATAATTGAGAGAGTAGGACAAATAAGGAAAGAATTCACAAAACTCAGCACACCAAGTAAGAAGTTGACTAAACTACCCAATAGAGAAGGTTGCAGCTTACAAATTGACTCTCTAGGGGATAGTGAGTGCTTAAGGGTACAGACAGAAGTTCACCTCCTAGCTGTAACTGAGAACACTTTGCAGGAAGCATTCTGAGTTACAACGATCCTCCAGACAAAACAGAAGTTCATAGTTAGTTGCAGGGGGGAGGGGAATCTAACTGTGCGCTGGGACCCTGCAGTCAGTTTCCCCTAGCAATGGCCATCCTGTCCCAGTTTCAGAATGGGAGGGAGGAAGGGGAGCAGAGGAAGCTCATTCTAGCTCATACCCAGCCAGTGCTGGAGTGTGGGGTGGGTAAATGGCAGCCCCCCCTCCCCCCGTATCGGGGGGGCTCCAATACACCTGTTCTACCTCCAGCAGGGGCTGAAAACCCCCAGACCAAACTCCCTGCATTTGTTTCCCCCCTCCCTTTGTGAAAACAGCTTGAGGATCGTGGGTGGCATAGACAGTAGTTACAGAGGGGGGAAACTATAAAAAGCTATAAACTGCTTTCTGTGTCCAGATTGGGCAAAAATTGCCACTCTGTTTGTGCCCTAAGTGCATTTATAGATATGATCCAGGAGATGGGGGAGGGCAGGCACTTTAATTAGCACAGCTCTGAAAGCCATGCTAATTAAAGTGCCCAGAGCATCACACGTATCAGTCACAGCACTGAAAAATGGCTTTGAACTAAAGTTTGTCAAACAAGCTTCCGTTTAAAGCACTGTGCTGTCATTTTTCAGCATGAGGACACTGATAAACATGACACTATAGTCTGCTGGAGTGTGGTAATTACTACGCTCCATCAGACATGATTAATCAAATCTGATTAATCAAATCTGCTCCAATACAGAGTGCATTGGAGAAACTGCCCTGCACATGCATAGAAGCCCTAAGTGCTTATCCATTTTGCATTAAAAAGCATTTGCTAAAATTCATGCAGTGTATTCAGAGCTAGAATCTAAGTCAAACTTTCTGAGGTTATACTCCCTCTTCTTTGCTCTTCCTCTGGCCATATGTATCTTGAATTCTTGGCTTCACAGTGGCACAGCTTCAGCAGAAGGGGTGGAGAGGCTTTTGTTTCCACTGCACCTTGCCTCCAGCCTGGTGGTTTGGACACTCTCCCTGGAGGTGTGAGATGTGGGTTTTGACCCTATCAGCATGAGGAGGGAAATTAACTCAAATTTTCTACTTCCAACTTGACTGTTTAACACCTAAGCTTTTATTTATAATACAGCTGGGCCATTTTTGAAGAAAAGTGACTGTGGCTGCTTTGTTTTGTGCTGAAGTAAATGCTGTCAGTGGGCACATCTACACTGAAATTACTGTGCAGTACAGGCACATGTCTACATGTACATACTCGTATTGCACAGTAAGTATGGTGACTTATGCCAGCTTGAATATAAATGTGTACCTACATCATGCAGGTATAACATTTATGCCTGATTAGTTGCAGCAAAGTAATACACATGTAGATGCCTTACCATTCAGTAATACTGTGTGTGTGGACTGACTTGACACTAACCTTACTCCCAAGTCAGTCCACACATAGCATTAACGTGCTTTAATGCTTGCATGTGTAGACACTGGCCTGTTCTCACTTACTGTGCAGTAACTTACTGTGTAGTAAATTTAAGACCACATAAATGTATGTGTAGACATGCCCAGTGTGTATTAGCCATTTCCATGGCACAACTGCCAGGTGACTTAGGCACAGGAATATTCATTTGTGAATTCCAAGACTACTTAGGTATGAGATTGACAGGAAGACTTTCAGTTCTGCCAAAAATGAGGTCACACCCCTCTCTGTGTAGTAGAACAACGTTTGGTGCTTGGAAGCTTTACTAATAAAAACTTAGGTCCATGTGAAATGAGGCATTGGTCTTAGACTTAGGCACGTGAGTGATCCTGTCTTTTAATATTCACATCCTTTATTAATGTCTATGTTTGAACCCGTTGTTGAGATGAGAGCAGAATTATTTTCTTGATTCCATTTCATTCTCATCAGGAGAAAATTTTAACAAGACTAGTGTAGTGGTGTACAGAGTAACAGCCTTCCAAACAGCAGTGCTAATAACTAATTCCATTTTCAAAAATGCAGCAACTTTATTACCACTATTGCATTGACAGAGAGATCATGACTCTGAGCTCATTGATCAAAGCTTTATCTTCCTGACACAAAACAAGTAGGACTTCTGTCACTGTAGTATCCATGTACCATAAGTCCCATCAATTATTCTTGATTTATATCAGTGTAAATCATACAAGAATCTAACCAGGAAGATACATTTTTGGTCAGTCCATTTTAGTTAAGAATTATTCAGAGAATAGTTTCCTTTCCTTAGGAGGCAACTTTCCTTCCTACATAGGAAACCAGTGTCTTGGGCAGCTAAATTTTGTCTTTATGATTCATCTTCCATCTCCTGCATTGTTCTTCTTCATAGTGAAGTCAGCTCTATCACTTATACAGCAGTTAAACTTTAGGGGGTGTTATAACAGGATGTAAGGATCGAGGTCATTGAAAGTCTTTCTATTAGGCTTTGGGTCAGGCCCTATGTTCCTCTACAATTTAATATGGTGATGATTATTTAGGAGTTGACTGAGTATTACTTATAATTTTGAAATGTAAAGGCGATGTAACCAAAGGTTACATCTCCTGCCTGGCTGATTTCTATATTTTCAGAGGCAACAGATGGGGACATGAAGTCAGAATGATGAAGTAAAAATATCGCCGGTTGATGTGGAAAGCATTACCTCATCCTACTCCTCAAAAGTTCCCATAAGGATCTTTGAAGGCCCTGGCATCATCCTTTTTTTTAAAAAAAATCTATTTTGTTCATCTAGAAGCCTATTGTTCATCATTCAGAAGCCTATTTGTTCTGCCAAAACCCTCCCACCTTGAATCTGACAGAATCAGGCCTTTAATTAAGCACAATAAAAAAAAACCTCAGGGAACAGTGTGCACATCTACATGAGACACATTAATTAGCATTAGCCTAATTTAATTCACATTAAGGGCACACATCTACATATGTGTGCCTTTAATGCACATTTAAAATGCTGAAATTAGTCTAACTGCACCTAAATTTGATACCTGCAAATGCAGGTATCAAAGTTAGGCATAATTAGTTAAAGCACATTAACACACATGTAGATGCGACCAACACTAACTTTAACACTGGGTCTGCCCAGCCACTAGGGGCACGTGGCAGGGACTTGGCACTAACTTTAGTGCCCAGTGCACTAACTTCAGTGCCAAATCCCTGCACATGTAGACACCTGGCAAAAATTTTTAATGTGCATTACCCCAGTATTAAGTAAAATAATGCATAATAGTAATAATAGTACATATTGGGGATGGTATGTTTATAGCTAGTAGAAACTAAAGCCCTTCTGTCTTGATCATATGTTGGTGCTATCTTTATGTCCTATGTAAAAAGTTCTCTTTTCCTCTTTAGTTGTGGAACTAGAAGAGCACATAAGCTTTACTAAAACTGGTGCTAATTTGCTCTTTGTAATATGAGCTGCCATGGAGAAGACATCCAATTTGGTTCTCTCAACACAAACAATGCCTCCTCAGGATGTTAGAGGTCTAGTCAGTTAGGACTTCCCTAGAGAGCAGCACTATTATTTGACATTGTTTCTGCTGTAAGTAGTCATTTATAATGGGGAGAAAAAGTTGTTTAGGACTCTCCAGGAACACACACAAACTTCGAGTTGGTAGAAATCAGGTGTGTAGGCACTGGAAGGTCAGTCATTACACTTTTTCTTGCCCTAGACAGCTTTGCAGCATACCTCCAGGAAATACTCATATTTTCATTTTGGGGTTCTATTTTAAGTGCTAAAAGTGGCAGTTCTTTTTGAACACACTTGCAGAGAATCTAAGGGTATTGTTTTTATGCATTTGGAGAAATAATTTACTTTTTTATACTATTATAAGCAGATTTATTAACTAGTCATAGCACCGTACTCAAAAAAAATGCCAGTCTTGAATGCTTAGCAGACCTTAGATGTTTGTCTTCTTATTGTATGTATATTGGATTTAGAACTGAAACATGATATAGATATTCCTTTTCAGGTTTAAATACAATATATGTATGTATTCAATATAAAAGCCTGTTCATAATCTTTGAATGGTTCAAAAAAGGTTTCATGCTAAAACTAATGTTTATCTATTCAGACTTCTTCAGTACCTTGCATTATAACCTGAACCAATACCAGCTGAAGTGAATGAGAAAGGCTACCTTTGACTTTAATGGAAATAAGTTCAGACATTTATTGACTTGACATCAGTGTTTCAGAACAGGGATGGACTTCACCAAGGTTGATCTGCCATGGAGGTCTGTGATACCAGAGACACCGCACTCTGCATCTGCCTCTGGAACACCCCGTGTGCAGGAACATTAACACAACATGAGCATTCACAATATTGTTAGGTCTAGATTACCTGCCTGGATGAAGAGAGAGAAAGCACTTCTTGTCCATTCTTACCACAGGTGCCTTATTCACAAGCTTCCATGGTAAAAGGAGGCTTTGGATCAGGTCCTAGGAGAGAGAAAAGGAAGAGATGATTGGGGAAAGGGGATGTGCATAGACATAGGACAAATTTTGGAAGGAACAATACCACCTATACTACAGTTTCATCATTATAAAGGTTTCCCTCTGTTTTTCCTTGTCCCAGGAACAAGCATATTGTTAGCAAAACTTTATGTTAGCATGGCTGGGGTAGTAGTCAGGGATGATCTTACCTTGGGCTCAAGGCTAAACTTGATGACCTTATGAGGTCCCTTCTAGTCCTACTCTTGTATGATCCTATAAACATTTGATAGACCCATACCTTATTAGTCACTCCACACACATACTCATACACACACACACACACACACACACACACACACACCCCTACCCTCCCTCCCAGTGTTCAAGTTTTGCAACTAGTAACTACTGCTGAACACTACAACCATTTAGCCCAATGGCTTGAGAGTTGTCGTACTCATAAAAAATAACGTTTCATTTCCAGCCTAACTAAAGCTGAATTAAAATTATAGGATGTAAAACAGTGGTTATGTGAAAGCTGATCAGAGGTCTGGAACGTTAAAAACTGCAGGGGAGAGATGTGAGCAGAGTGAGGTGAGGTAACCAACATTACTTTAATGAATGCAAACCCTATATATAATATGCATGTCGTATATTTATTACATAAACACACCAGATTTATCATCATAATATTAATTGAAGAAATTGCTTCATTTAATCAATTTTGTAATAAACACATTTTACTACCTGTCAGTTTACAAAATATTGTGGTTATTGTTTTAATTTAATTTGCCCTCCAAATTATTTCTTTTGTTACCATCTCAAATGTGAATCCAGGATAGGAAAGAATTAAGAATTAACCTAAATCGAATATTCAAATTTAGACCAACAGCAGGTTCAGGATCTAATTCCAGAGGCTAAAATAATTTATTTTCCATTGGATAAGAGAAAAGGCATTATTCATAATGGTAAGCATTGTCTTTTGCTAGCAGGAGCAAAGTGCTCTGGCCTTAAAATAATACCTTTTACAGAATAATGATATGTTATCACTATACAATTTTCTAAACTATTAAAGTTTTCTTAATGTGTTAGCACAGCAGTCTAATTGATAAAAGGAGGTATAATGTAAAAAACCTGTTAAACCACATCAAAATGAATTGCAAAATAAATCCTCTCCTATAAAAACTGCCATATATTTAGTGTGGTAATATGAATGTTTTCTTACCACTTGTGGGAACATCTGCATAATCTGCTTGTGCCATTGGAAATGTGAGTAAAACATTCAGATCAATAAAACAATTATACCAACTGTAAATGGATTTTTCATATTCACTCTATTTCATGTTGATTTGGTTCATCCCCTGGTTCATAAACGCACTTCAACTACAGTGACATGGTGTAAATCAGGCCTTTTCAGCCAAGTTCTCTAACTTGTTTTATATACGTGCACATCCCAGTCAGAGGGCTTTGAATTATACAAGTGGTGAAAAATTAGCCTCTATATTATATATGCCATTATGCCAATCCATTCCATTCTACTTCCCTATTTTCAAGCACAGATTTCTCAAAGTCTTCTTTATGAGTTGAGATTTCTTATAGTATTCTACACAAAGATACCAATTAGTTATAAACCCAAATCTTTTCAATTCCCAATAAAAAAAAAAGGAAGGGTAGGGATTTACACATGATTTAAGGAATGTGTTCAGTTTGGGTTTTATTTTTTCTCTTCTTTTCATTGGGGTATCTTAAAATGGATTAGACTTCCTTTAATTTCTGCTAGTATATAGCACTGATAAAATGTGAGCTTTCCCCATTTTGTATAAAACACTTTGAGAAATGAAGAAGTTGGGTTTGATTTTCTAGATGACTATGTAAATGAGAAGTAATTTGATTGAAGTCAGTGGATTTAAATTCTTTTGCCTGAAGCAAAGGCATAATAGGATAGCTCTGCACCATAGGCAGTGTCAGTGCACAGGGCATCAGCAATTGCTAGGCATTGGTGGTATAGCTGATCAGCAGCTGCTACTTTTGCTCCCCTCTCCAGGCCCAGTCACTTGCTCCTCTTTAGTTATGCATCTGGCATAAAGAGTAAGAATTTTAAAAGTAAGTCCCACTTCCAGAAATAATTTAGGCCCAGATTTTAAAATTAATTTAGAGGCCTAACTCCAATACCACTCAATATCTAAAAATAAGGGCTCTAGGACTGAAATTTGTAAAAGAATTTTGGCATTGCTTCACTCAGTGTTACCTAGCCAAAGTGACTTACCTAAAACCTATTTTTTTAATATTTTAGGCACGTAGAGCACAGACAGAAGTGACAATTTTCACCCAATTTGATCACAGAAAGCAGTTTATAGCCAAACACAAGTGCACAGCTGCAGACAGCTTAAAAAATGGCTGATCAGGTGAAAATCTGACCCCTCATTGTATGAAGGGGCAGATGAAATCATTTCAAAACAGAGCTTCTGTAACTTCTGTCTGTGCTGCCTTCCAACCTTGAGCTATTTGCAGAATGAGAGGAGGGAAAGTGAGGGGAGGGAGTTTGGTCTGGGGTTTGTTCAGTCCCCACTGGGGATGAGCTGGTATATCGGAGCCGCTCCCCCCAAGGTTCAATTAACCCACCCCACCCTCCAGTACTGGCTGGGGAACCCCTAGAATGAGCTCCCTCTCCTCCCTTTCCTCCCTCACATTCTGAAACTAGGGCAGGCTGGAAGAGAGAAGTGGCCATTGCTAGGGGAAACCAGCTGCATGGTTCTAGCCAGCAGGTAGATTCCCTTCCCCACTGGAACCAACAGTGAACTTCTGTTTTGTCCGGGGGATTGTTATAACTCAGAATGCTTCCTGCAAACCATTCTTTTACAGTGGGGAGCTGCATTTCTGTCTGTGCCTTTAATATCCTTAATATGTTTGAAAGCCAAAACAATTTACTCCCCTAAAGGCCTAAATCAGTGTGAATGATGGGACTTGGGCTCCTAAATCTACTGAAACTTTGAAAAGTTTTACTCAAACATTCCAAAAGGAGAATCTAAATTGAAAATCCCTCCAAAGAGTCCCTGGATTTCACATTTCTCTCCACTCCTATATATTCCACAAGTTGAATGTTGAAATATATCATTGACAAATTCAAATATTTTTCAAGAAAAAATATTACTGTTTTCTAGTCAAATTACATATGTTTGCCAACTGGTGCTGCTTCCTTACTTAGGTACAGTTGAGAAAATCTATGCCAGGTCTCTTTTAAGTACAGGTCATTTCAGCACGGGTTAGGAAGAAGTATTTCCATCAGAGTATTCTGTTAAAATACTGGCAGAACATACTACAGCATCCTATTTCCCTACATATATACTAGATGCAAATCACCAAGTAATCACATATGTGAACAGAGAACATTTGAATGTGGCCTTGGATTCTCCCCTGTACCTTTGCTCCCAGTGGGGCAGAAACTTCCATCCATTTTATTTAATTACTGCTAAATTCAAAGTACAGTGGGTCTCCCTGCAATTTACCACATGACAGCACATCATTGAGTCTTTATGGAGCATCCCTGAATTCTGTGGTGAATCCTCCAGAATTGACAATGCACCTGTTAACAGTGAATTGCAGGACTGAAGATTTAAATCATTTTAATGTAAAATATCAAGAATCAAACATGGTTATCAATTAAGTCATTTATGTCTAACTTCTGTGCTTAATGCTGGGCCTCATATCATTCTGCTTCTACAATATCTCCAGTTTTGTTTTGCTTTATTTTAATTCTACCTTGACACTGATGACAGCCTTCATATTCTTTTTCTTTCCTTCTTCCACCTCCACTTTTGCACTATATTTCTTTCTGGCCCTTTATATTAAATGCCTTTTCAAAATTGGTTTGCCTCACATGCAGCCTCTCCCCATTTAACTGCTTCAAAAGCCAAACCTCTGTCAGGTTGCTTGCAAAGACTGACTTCACATGCTTCTCTGTGCATGAGTGTGCACTCCTACAGAATGTCTAATGAGTAATCAATTTGGAATCCTAAATATGTTCTAGTTGCTTTAGAGAAGTAAGCAGGAAACAGGCTCCTTCCCTGTAGAACTTGTGATCTAAATTTAGACTTAACCAGGGAAGAAAACGAACAAGAGGAGAGGAAAGAAATAGATAGAGACAGGGTTAATAAAATAAAATCAGGTAGTTACTTGGTTATGGTATGTACCACATCCCAATGGTTATTTTTGCCCATGTGTTTACATGTACATATATATGCACACACAGTATTTGTGTCCCCATGCAGGTATCTAAAAATACACATATGAATTTAAACTGGTAACTCCTGCCCCACCTTTTCTCTTCTCCTTTTTTTAAATTTTCTCACTAGCATCAATTTTAATTTAGACTAAGTTCTTCAAGGTAGAGTTCTGTTTTTTCATCTTTTTACTCTACAGTAGCTCAAATAAAATTAAACAAGAATGTAATTAATATGAACTGACCTCGTAACCTCCCTGGGTATATAATGCTCAAAATCAAAATGAAGTGGGTATAAAAATGCTTAGAACTCAAAGTACTCTATGTAGGTAAATGTGCCTTTTACAGTGTTATTAATAAGCATGACTTACACATTTTATAGATGAGGAAACTGAAGCATAGGTATCACTCACCAATGATCTCACAGTGCATTTCCAGCAGAGCTAGAGATATAACCAAAATCTCCTAACTCCCGTGTCTTTGGTGTCAGTTCCTGAAATGTTCAAACATTAGGAATGACTTTGGCCATCTCATCTATCAGGTACTTGAACTCAGTCCTAGTTTTCAGAATGTACTGAGCACATATCAACTGGAAATCAGGCCTCTTCAAAATAAGTAAAAATTGATCGTTCTAAAGACCTTAATTTAAGATTAATTTAACATATTAATCACTGTTTTCATAATTCCTTCACCTTCCACTTCCCCTTCCCAAAATAGCCAACCTTTACTACACCATGTATGTAAGAGAACCAGTGAAATATACTGGTTTTCAGTCTTACCATCTGGTAATGGCTATACATGGTGAATGGTTACTAGCAATAACAGTCATTGTTAATATTTTATCATTACTGGTATATTTACCATAAATATAATTATATATTTATATTCAAACCCATCAAAAGCAACTACTTCAGCAGTCATTCTGCAAGGCTCTTTTCCTCATTTAGAGCATCTCATTCCCCACCATGGGTCAGATCTCCAGCTACTATAGATTGGTGTAATCTCACTGATGTAAGTGGAACTATGATAACTTATACTATTTAGAAAGTAGCCCATGAATGGCCTTCATTGTCACATTGCCAGGACAACTCATGAATTCCCACATGATCATAAGTTCTTTCCTACTGAAAACATGAAAGAAATCAAGGGTGGCTGGTAAAAACTAGGGCTGTGTGAAGATTCAGTCCCTGATTCAATTCAGCAGAGATTCAGCCTGATTCAGTGGCCAAATCTCTGAATCCAAATCAAATCAGAGAACCCTTTCATCTCTCCAAATTGAATTGGAGCCCACCAAATCAATTCAGAGAGATTCAGAAAGATTCAGAGATTCAGACATAGATGCAGCTTTAAATGTTTTTTTCTACATACCTCTAGGTAGCAGGCAGTTTGTGAATGCTGCGATGCTGGGGCACATGGAGTGTCCCACAGAAGCATGTGGGACTCCCCAGTGCACTCAGCAGCAGACCCAGAAGTGGACCAGAAGTATTTCCAGTCCACTTCCAGGTCTGCCAGGGAGCACGCCAGGGATCCCCCATGTACCCGCCAGCTCAGTGACTGGTACCTCTTGGATCTGAGGGGGCAACCAGGGTCTCCTTGTGGCTGACTGCCGAGCCAAGAAGGGTGCAAGAGGACATGGGGTGGTCCCCTGCACTCCTGTTGGATCTTCCATCCACTCCAGCATCGCAGCATTCACAAACTGCTCTGGTACCTTGAGGTATGTAGAAAAAACATTTAAAGCTGTGTCTATGGCTGAATCGCTGATTCTCCAAATCTTCAGATATGGATTAGCTCTAATCAAATCAGAGACAGTGATCCAAATCAACTAATCAAATCACTGTTCCTGATGCTGGGCAAATCTGAATTGAATAGGGCCAGCTTTGCACGCCCCTAGAAAAACCATTATTTTGTTGAGCATAACAGATCTGTCAGACAGGAAATTACATTTCAGATGCACCTTCATATAATTTTCAAGCAAACATAAGTGCATGCATAAGAATAAATACATTGACACTAAGCAGACAGCAAAATGGAAAACAGATATTGAGTAGTGCTTTACAAGGAAAAACAAATGCAAAAATCTAGTTGTTTCCTGCTTCTGTTTCAGATGGAAACACTACTTTGCACTGAAGCCTCAAGAGCTCAGCTAGGAATTAATCATTATTTGTTCTAAGGGCATGTAGTCCTCAATCAAATTGATCCACTATGGAGCTGTCTTGTCCTAATGTATATATAAATGAACAGTACTAGAAAATAAAGTCAAAACAGAGCTGTTCTTTGAATCTTGAGATCACCAACAAGGCCTAGCATTAAAAATCTTGCATCTAAAGGAACAATTATATTATCTCAAGACAGATTTCTGTATTACCTTACAGGCTGCAGAAGTGGAGATTCCATTCTGGCATGATTTTTATCTTACTTTGGTACAATTTTGTCATATATTATGTGCAGATTTGGAGCAAAAAAACACTTCAATCAATGTAACATTGAATTTCATGGCATTATTAACAGAATATCTGCTTTGCTGTTACCCTATTATATTCCTCACATACAGAATAAGGGAGAAAGAGGTAAGAATGCAAAATAAGAAATTAATGGAAGAGCAAAAGATAATGTCACCCCCATCCATTCTTCTTCTTGATAACCTCATCTTGTTATTCCACCTCTTTTACATATTCATTGAAAGATGCATGTGTACAAGCTATCTGCAACCAATAATGCTTGTCTTTTACCTGACTTACATAGGGGATATCATTTGCACTGCCATATATATGTAATTTGGCCCTTTGTGTTTTGTAGAAGAAGTTCTATATCAGGATAACCTTTTTTCCTGTCAGCCTTAGGGAGAGCTAGTATCCATCATATTGCCTAGGCTTGCCTAAATTAGAAGGTCACACAGATTTTTAGCGCCATCATTACCAGTGACATAAATCAGATTCAAGAGTGTTATAAAATTCTATAGGAAGAAATATATTCCTAGAGTAGAATTCACTGCCATTAATCTTGGAGTTAACAGACAATATTTTATTCACAGTAGAAGCCAATAATTTGTGTGCATTCTTTTCAGATCAACTGTTTATAGCCATGTATATTGAATGACACTGAGAACTTATCAGTAAATTAAGTTGGTCTTAGGCTGCATGAATCCAATTTAGTCTACTAATTACATATACTTCTACAAGCACTATCAAACCAGATCAAGGAAGCTATGAGCCAAAATCCAAACATGTAAGGTTGATATACATTTCCATAAAGAAAGTCCAGCACTCAAAAACAGGCCTGTTTTAAATGTATTTTCTACCAAAAACTATTGTTACCAAAAAAGAGAATAAGCAGCAAGAATTACAACACCATTATTCTCAGATATGAGGCATTTTTAAAAGTGTCTAAGTGATTTAGAGATCTAAATTCCATTTCCAAAAGTCAGATAAAAATCACAGATAATATCAAGTCACAGGCAGATAACAACACACTTTTAAAGGTATTTAGACATCAAAAATGCATCTAAAAGTGAATGTTCTCACCTTCCTAAGGGACTCAGGCACCAATACATTTTTGAAAATTCCACTATATGCTTATCTGTATCTTTAGCCATCAGAATGCCTTTCAAAAATCTTGGCCTAATTCTTTATGTGCTTTTAACATTTTATCCTATACATATCAGTCATATGGAGTGAATTTATTTCTAAAGAAAATTTTCTTGTGATATTTCAGTTTTATGGAAAACTTTTGGGATGAAACCCATTCCTGGCATAACTAGATACTCAAGGGTGTATTTGACTCTTGGAGGGAGTTTGAGAAAGTCTGAGCAATAAATCTTTAATAAATGGTGAATTAAATTAAGACCAGAGTCAAGCATTACACAGAAAAGTTATTTTTCTGAAAATAAATATCCAAGCTTACCATGTATTTCTCTAAGATCAAAATGTTTTTCTTTAATTTTAAATAATCCCTTGCATCACTGCAACCTGCTTTAGCTTCCATAATTATATGAAGTACAAAAGGTACGATCTTGCAAACCTCATCTGCTTCAAGTGTTAAGATGTGTTCTTTTGCACATATGTCAATATGTTCTTTAAGTAATTAAATACCATTTTTCTCAGTGGAGTAGTGAAAACTGCTAATGCCCTTGAAATCCTTAGAATATTTTAATCTAAGAAAAAATACAGATCAGAGTATTTATGCCACAATAGTTAGATACATTTCTATAGAGTTCTTAACTAAAAAAAAACTACCATAAAAAAAATGTTGTTCCCAAGTTCCTGAGGCAAGCAAAGTGTACATTGACACACTTCAAATTGCTGTCAATTAAGAAGCCAAATTTTCAGCACTTGTATGAAGTAAGCTATGATTGCAAGTAAAATATTAGAAAGTATAGGCAAGTTTTCCATACTGAGCACAATTATTGTTTTAAAAAAAAAAGCTACAAGCCTCAGAAATTGACAAAAGGCCCCTAATTCTGCAATATACAACAAGCAAGTAAACTGCTCAGCTTCCTCATGCTGAAACCACATCAGATCAATGGGTATATGAACTGTCATATGCACCACTCATTCCTCCCTGCCCCCGGCATTGTACATTGAAAGGCAGGGGCCTCTCACAACACGTTTAATATACTTCACCCGGGAGTACAGTTGCAATCAGAAGGCTTTGCCAGCACTTCAAAAACAAGTGGGCAGTAGAAGGATTTGTGGGTTATATCTGCCTTAATATTTTTTCTACTTGTATATGACTGTGTCTACACATAGCTGTATGGCAATGTTGCTATGGTGCCATGCTTTAGTACTTTCTTTTGAAAGTACCGACAGACAGTGCAGTACAAGTGGTTACCGCGACATGTGAATGGTGCACAGTTAGCTTTCATCACTACATCACCCTAGTGGCGTGCTATTCCTTGGGAGTGCACCACTATGGTGATGTAGCTGGTGATCACATGTAGACACATGTATTCACTACATCACCATAGTGTGCTATACAGCAACATAGTGTGTTGCTACATCACCGAATGCTGACACGTAGATGTGCCCTATGTCTGCCCTATGCTAATGTGTAGACACACCATATACATTCAAGATCAAATTCCATACTAAGGGCACCTATACACTAGCAGAGAAGTTGCTCCAATGTGTTTTAATGACAGTTCATCAGAGTAGAATTGATCAATTGATTTTGCTGGAGCATGGTAAGTACTGTGCTCCAGCAGCCTCCAGCTTCTCATGTATCATCATCCTTGCATTTCAAAATGGTGGTGGGGGCACTTTATGTAAAGCTCATTCAACAAGCTTTAGATAAAGTACCCCCACCGCCATTTTTAAGTACAGGCACACTGGTACATGAGATGCTTTGGGTGCTTTAATTAGAGCAGCTCTTGGAGCCACTTTAATTAAAGCACCTCCCCCCAACTCCTGGAGCACATGTATAAAATTCAGAATTTTGTGCTGTCCAAGCCAAATACTTAGCAATGTCTTTTCCAAAATCTTTATGACTCATAGTAATGCACAAAGCCATGCAACACATTCCAGAGTAGATTATTGTTGGTGAAAAGATGGTTTTGTGAACATAGAATTTGCACTTAAATTTCAGAGAAAGACAATAAATAGACAATAAATCATGTCCCTCATGATTCCAGTGATATTTTTAGAGTCACTATTCAAGGTGGCAGAAAAATTTAAGGGGGGTAAATTATTTGTAAATTCTCTAGCTGAAGCAAGGGGGAAGTTTTATTTATGAAAACACAATCTAAAAGTCAAACTTGTCCCTGAAACAAAGCTTAACTATTACTAATCTACCCATGCAAGGGGCTCTGTGGATTCTTTAACACAAATGTTCCACAAACCTTATTCAGTGTAACAAAGGCCATGTCCAAGTGTGACTTTCCTACTAGGAGAGTCTCAGTTTGGACAGCATAAATGACAAGCATAGGAACATTCATACAATTTCTCCTGGGGAAAACTCACTATTTCAAAAAGAAAATCTTCCACATATCAGCCTGGAAGATCTCCCTTGCAAGAGAGTTCCTCTTTGCAAGAATTAGAACTTGTACAATTCTCTCCTGGTCTGGTCAGGCAGAGAAATGAAGCAGCAAGGCAGAAGCAGACAGGAGCAATGAGACAATGCCTCCCATTTGCTCCCTGTGGCTGCCCAGTCAGGTGAATGAGTTAGGGGCACTGTCTCACTGCTCTAGTCCCTTTCTGGGCCTGCTCCCCTGACTGGGATCCCTGATGTGAGGATCTGGTGGGGGTCTGTCATGTTGTTCACTCTGCTTGACTCCCAGACACTGGGAAGCCAGCAGAGAAGCAGCTACTCCTTGCTCCCTACCAGCTCCATAAAGTAGGGTTTCTGGTCTGAGAAGTAGGTTGGGAAAGGTTGCAGTCCTGCTGCCCATACTTTTTTCATATCGCAGTGGACTGAGGAAGATAAGAGGAGCAGGGGAAGAGGAGTGAGGAGTGGGTTGAACATTTATACTATTCCCTCTCCCACAATCATTTCCAGCAGTGAAATTTTTTTACCACTAGAAATAAATGCCTGTTTGCTGCTTAACTCACCTTTGCATATATGTCTTCATTTTCACTAATTTCCTAAAGAAATGTCCAATCCCAACACATTGAGATTTAGGTACTGCCTCAGTAACAGCTGATTCAGTAGCAACTATGGCTAGCACCATTTGCATGCCAGTGTTTGTAGGGTTTGTAAGAAGTTTTAAGACTATATCAGACTATAAATTTGCTTAAGCTGTACAAACTGCTACTGTTCCCAAAGCTGCTTTACTATCCAAATACAAGTCACAGTCCATAGAACAGCATTCTTTTTTAAAAGACATGACAAAATTCTTGAATGATTTCAGATTAAGGGAATGCCAATAAACAGTTCAGGGATTTCAGATGTCCCTTTAACAGCTTCCAAAATTAAATATGGGAAGTTTGCTTTGAGGTTTAGTTTGGCAAGCAAGCAATTTAAACTAAATGGTACATAAAAACATATAATTAATTTGCTTTTAATCTGACTATGACAGAGAAATAAGGACAATTATCATAAGTAGAACAAGAGAAAAATAGGAACCTGATAATATGCTCTTTTGAATCACTGTGTATTATTGAGGAAATGCTGTGTATTGTCTTAATATATTGAGAATTTTCTAGATGAATATCGGGGGGAAAAAATCTGTGTATGACCTTGATTCTGTGTCCTGTGAAATGTAGTCAGTAATGTATTCCCAACTTCCAGCTAATATTAGAAGTTCCAGCTGGTACACCAAATAGCACAGGAACAAATGATACCCTGAAGTATACCTGAGAGAGACCCAATCCTGCTTCCTGGTTTTCAGCAAGGGTGATATTTTGTTTAAGGAGATCTGGATCCAGCTCCTAGTTCTTCCACAGTCTTTCTGTGTGGCATCAGATCAGAATTTAGGGCCACGTTTTTAAATCATACAGTTAGATACGTATAGTGATAGGGCCATATTTTTTAAAAAATAGATTTTTATGAGAAACTTAGGTGGAATTTAGGTGCCTAAGTGAAAAATTGCAATCCTGGAATACCCTTTTCAGCTACCACCTAACTGGGTGTGGGTGTGGATGTAGTCCCCAAATTCATACCTGTACAAGAGGTATACGGTCCTACTAGGGGAAATGCCTTAATGGACTTGACGTTGGCTACAGGGAATAACCTGGTGAGGGATCTAAAGACACAAAGTATCCTAGGGAACAGTGACCATCACTTGATTGAATTCACTATCCAGCATATGGTGGGCAGAAATGCTCAACTTCAGAAAGGCTAACTTCAGTGTGCTGAGGAGTTAAGTTAGAGAGGCACTAAATGACAGGAACATTGATGAGCCGGGAGTCCAGGAAGGGTGGTCATTCCTAAAGGGAGCAATCCTTCGGGTGCAGAAGGAGACACTCCCATTGTGCAGGAAAGGGAGCAAATGGGCCGAGAAACCCTCTTGGCTGAACATGGGAATTCAGGAAAGCCTAGGGGCAAAAAAAGAAGTATACAGGTTGTGGAAGCAAGGAGTAGCTACCAAGGTGGAGTATACCTACTTGGCCCACAATTTGAGGGAGGCAGTTAGAAAGGCCAAAGCAGAAATGGAACTTAGACTCGCAACAAAAATTAAAGACAACAAAAATTCCTTCTTCAGGTATATAGGGAGTAAAAAGAAGGCACAGGGTAGCATAGGACCTCTATAGGACAAAGTAGGGCAATTAGTGATTGATAAGGGGGACAAGGCTGAGCTCTTCCATGAGTTTATTTGCTTTTGTATTCTCAAACATGGATCAAGACAAATCTTCCAACTGGATAACAAACAAACACAAAAGGGACACCATCCCACCAACTGTTAGCCCTGACTTGGTGAAGAGGCACTTGGAAGGACTGGATTTGTTTAAGTCAACAGGCCTGGATCTAAGCATGCTGAAGGAATTGGCCAGTGTCATAGTAGAGCCACTGTCATGGCTGTTGGTGTACTCATGGTGCTCAGGTCAGGTCTCAAAGGACTGGAAAAGGGCTAGTGTGGTTCCTATTTTCCATAAGGAGAGGAAGGAAGATCCAGGTAACTTTAGACGGCTTAGTCTCACCTCTATCCTTGGGAAAACCTTTGAAAAAATTATTAAGGATCACATTTCTGGGAGTCTAGTGGGAAAAATAATGTTGAAGAACAGCCAGCATGGATTCATAGCAGATAGATCCTGCCTGACTAACCTCATTTCTTTTTATGACCAGGTCACAAAATGCTTAGACGCAGGAGTCAAGGTAGATGTCATTTACTTAAATTTTAATAAGGCCTTTGATATAGTATCTCATCCTATTGTCACAAATAAACTGAGAGGCTGTGATGTAGATGATTACATGGTCAGCTGGGTGGCAAATTGGCTTCAGGGTCACACCCAGACAGTGGGGATGGACAGGTTGGTATCAACCTGGAAAAATGTGGGCGGTAGAGTCCCACAAGTCTTGGTCCTTGGATCTGTGCCGTTCAATGTCTTCATCAGTGACTTGGATGAGGGTGCAGAGAGAACTCTGTCCAAATTCACAGATGATACCAAATTATGGGGTAAAGTTAACAAAATATTGAGTAGGGAATGAATCCAGGCAGATCTGGACAGGTTGGAAAAGTGGACAGAACAGAATAGGATGCAGACAAGAAAGACAAGTGCAAATTGCTGCACCTAGGGAGAGGGAATCACCAACACACTTAAAGAATGAGGGAGGACCTTCTCAGAAGCACAGCGACATAAAGGGATCTTGGAGTCTTTGTTGACACCAAGATGAACATGAGTCATCAATCTGACAAAGTGATCAGTAAAGCTAACTGCACTTTATCATGCATTACCAGGTGCATGATAAACAGGTCCAGGGAAGTGATACTTCCCCTCTGTCCAGCATTGGTCAAGCCACAGTTGGAGTACTGTATCCAATTTTGGGTGCTGCGCTTCAAGGGGGATGTGGACAACCTTGAGAGGATTCAGAGGAGGGCCACTCATATGGTTAGGAGCCTGAAGGCAAAGCCCTACAAGGAGAGATTGAAGAACCTGAATTTCTTCAGCCTCTGCAAGAGAAGGATGCCTACAAATTCACTGGGGAGGCAGGGCAGCAAGGAATAGGAGATGCTCTGTTTACCAGGGCACCTCTTGGAGTAACTAGGAACAATGGCAACAAACTGACAGAGTAGATTTAGATTAGATATCAGAAGAACTTCTTTATGGTAAGGGTTGCCATAATCTGAAATGGGCTTCCAAGGGAGGTGGTGCTCTTCCCTACCTTGGGGGTCTTTAAGAGGAGGCTAAATAGTGCCTGGCTGGGATCATCTAACCCCAGCGCTCTTTCTTGTCCATGGCAGGGGTCAGACTCAACGATCTACTGAGGTCCCTTCCAACTCAAACATCTAGGAATCTATGACTGTCCCATCCAATTAGGGATGAGTGGTCACTTTACACTTAAGCCTGAAAGGAAATAGGCATTTCTCTGCCTAAGACCCTTGAGGGATTCAATGCAGGTCATATTGAAAGCCTGGGCTTCTCACAAAATGCAATGGCAGTTTCTGCTTTGTTTTAAAATACAAATAGTGATGATGCCATCCATTTTCTATTAGTTACGATAGCCGGAAATGGGAGACCCAAATACAATTATCTTCCCATCTCATGGAAAGGAAGTGAGTAAGTGTCTGCTTTCAGTAAGAGGTTCCAGGATGTGGACCCAAGAAAAATAATGGCAACTCCCTATGGCCCAAGAGAGGTGCTTGAGCAACAGGGAAGGATGGAATTTAATAAACACCCATGTCATCAGTGTTTCTGACTGTCTAGCTATCAATGCTTCCCTGCTTAGTATGCTGTTTTTTGGATCTCAACTTGTGGCACGTAAGCTGTACAGAATTTAGGCATCTACCACCACTCTTTCAATAAATGGATCAGATTTCATTCCTTTCACTTAAAAATATAGCCACCCAAGAAGGAGAAACTGGTGGTACCGTCCATCATTTTTATACAGGCCTAACAGTTACCTCTTTCCTAGGAAGCAGGATACCCACAATTCAATTCTTTTTTCATCCTATGCAGATAAAAAACCTCCTCCCCTCTCTCTTAGAAGAGTGCCCTAATCACCGGATAAGTTTGGATGAATGGAGAAAGGAGTACTTTCTGCTCCTTATGCTAAAGATATGCCACTCTGCTGTAAAGAGTTTAGATTTCTTTGCTCCTGATATAGACTGAATGACTGTGGCCCAAATAGTTAGACTGCTTACAATTGGGAGGAGCAAGCCTTATTCTCAACAATGCCTTTATATTTTACATTGACAGGTCACTGAACAAAATTCAAAGACTGTGTTAGAAGTAAGAGTTGGAATCCAGGATTCTTCTCTCCTCATTGGATGGCCTGAGTTTTGCTAAGGTGCACTATCTTTACAGTCCATCCTGGAGCAAAACAACTTCAGTAGAAGGGATAGGGAATTACCATCTGAAAAGAAACCTATAACCTGGTAATCAGGGCACACTCTAGAGAGGTATCTGCTGTTAATTCAAACTCCATTCAGGCTGAGGAGGGATTTAAGGGTCAAGGCTTTCCACACCCCAGGTGATAGCTGTAATCAATGAGGTATAAAATAATAGTAAGGAGAACATGACTTTCTTTTTGGGTTTCATCTTCCCTGGAGTCTAATCTGCCTTGTATACTCTGAAAAATATCTACTGGATCAAACATATCAGTTCAGATGAATGGATAAATATTTGTGAGCTGTAGATTAGAGCAAGATACCTATCTGCCCTGTCAAGCTTGAAGTGCTTCTAGATCTGCTTACAAATTTATATTTCTGGAGAACATTAAGGTTGAAAGGTGATGCACATCTGGATTTTGTGTCTCCATGGTTAGTCAACATCTGACTAGAGATTTTAGAGAGAACAATTTTGGACTAAGATGTCTTAAATGAGGGTTATGAGGGAAACTATGCTATTCGAGTCCTTTTGTTGATTTGGTCCTTGGTCCCTATTAATTTTCACCAGTACAAGACCCTTTTAAGGAACTGTTCCCTAGTATACTTATTTGTATACAGTCCCTTTAAATTTGTCAGAGACAAGCAGGGACAGTCCTTAGGTGGCCAGTTTATAAACAACTGACGCAACTTTATTTTGTTCCTTCAACGAGCATATCTTTTTATACTTTCCTTTTAGTTTTCCATCTTTTCATGTGCGGAAATGTTAAATTCTCCATGTCAAACATTAGAACCCTCAGGAAAGACAGAGAAAGAAAGACTCCACCTATATGTTAATAAATAAATTGCTCCTGTTTAACTACTTGGTTGAACTCCTTCAAAAACTGGAACTAGGATGCCTCAACTAGGACTTGCCCTACTTTGCTTGGATTGCAGGTTAAAAGGAAAAGAACAATGCTCTGTAGATGTTTGTCAGTATTAGTCACTGTAATATATACTGTGTGCAGCAGTAGGACAGTGCTGGTCTTTTGATTTCACAAATCTAAAATAAGTAAGTTTGTATGTGATCCAGGCAATGGAATATTAATTTATTTGTTAGCTTTTGATCTTGCCTCTAATTTAATGGACTTATTTTGCTCTAATTGTATTAGAAATGTTTCACAGAAATGAAGGTTTTAAAGTTACTAGAATGGCTTGACACTTGTAGGATTGATTCAACTTTGTAGCATTGTTTGATAGGCTTATTTAATTTCCCCCTTTTTTCCCCTTTCTTTTTGTAAGTCAAGAAATAGGGGAAAATGCTGGGGGAGCACAGAGCTCTTCTTAATACTGCTGAAGGAACAAGACAACTGCAAGACCTTGAGTAAGTAGGCCTCTAGCCCTCATGCAGACCTGCATGAAGATTCAGGGGCTTGAGTTAAGAGTGCTCTTCCATCTAAAGGGAATAGGCAGCATATACACATACCCTGCCAAACTGAAAACTAGGGAAGAAACTTCTTATTCAGACAGATAAACAGTAAATTGCACAATCTGTCCCTTGTTTGACAAAGAAAGTCCACCTGGATACACAGAGTCTCCAGAAAGTGTGGCATCCCAGCAGACAGTCTGGGTGAAGCCAGGAGGAACTTTTGGGTGGCAGAGAAGGCTTATTTGTTATACCATGGCATACTGCCTAAGTCCAACAAGAAACTTAATTAGGGAGACTACAGGGGAAACAACAACTGATTCTGGGGTAAAACAAATGTGAAAATAGGGACAGGAGTGCAGGTCCAAGCAAGGACACAAAGCAAAATACACTGGCCCTCAAATGAGTCCAAGGACACCACCCTGCCAAAAGCTCTGCCTGGAGACATGAAAGGTAACAGTGGCAAGGTTAGAGACTGAAGTCCCCCTATCACTTCTAAATAGGAAGTTCACCTGTGTCAGTGTTGAGAATAAACATAGGTTCCTTATAGTGTACCTACAGAGCAGATGGAAACTTTAGTTTCCAGGGCTGTGAAAGTAATAGTTGTGTACAAATGTGCGTGTCAAAAGACAAAAGCCTATAGATCCAAATTATTAAGTTTTTAAAGCAACATCTTGTTATATGTCCCTCACAAAGGGAGTTACTGTTGTAACTGAAGAGGCAAATGAAATACTGTCCTAGATGAGAAACAAACTTCACTACATAATATGTTATATGCCTCTGCCATGGAGATGTGCACAACTATCATGTGAATTGTCACTTCCAGGCAAAGGAAAAAAAAATTACTTAATCTTAATTTTATTTTTTCTTTGAGAAAAGTTTGGATATAGTAGCCAAGGCTTTGATAGACAAGAGACTGTAGTATTTCTAGATACATTTTTGGAAATTATCATGAAACATATTAAAGGTGCTCAGTTTCAAAAATGCAAAAGCACATTTGAAAATAAAATTCTTTTGAAGTATTTCAAGTTGGGTGGCACCCATATCAGTAATTAATATTAATTTGAACTTTTTACCCTCTATTTGACCTGGTTCTTCTGACCACTATAATGAGGCCTATATCAGTTTAATCCTTTCTCTTACACATTTAGCTGCTATATTTTTCTGGTACATTGTTTCTAAAATAAAACTTTTTAATATGCATAATGCTGTAGTAAAACATTTTAGAAAAATATTCAATCTAAGTTTTCACTTCTTAAAGGAAAGGAGAAGAATCAGCAGAGTTAAAAAGTGATATACAGAATATAGCTTGCCAAAATAGATCAACAAAATATTATTTTGTCAGAAAAACTCACTGTATCAGAACCAAAACATTTTCTGGGAAAGCAACAATTTTAATGAAATTCTAAACTCAAAAAAACCTTTCCCAAATTTAGTTTTCAAATTCAAACAACTTCTTGCTTTGAAATTAAAGATAAATAAATTAATAACAGATAATGCATAATACATTAACAGTTGAATATGTTTTTTAAAAGGCTAAATAAGTAACAGTTTTGATTTAAACATTTTATTTTGGAGCATAAATATTTTCAGAATTCCAGCTTTCCATCCTGATTTGGAACAAAAGGACAAAGATATAAGATTATAGAAAAGTTGGGCTAGAAAGGACCTCAGGAAGTCATATAATCTTACTGCTGCTTATGGCAGGATCATCCCTGTCTCAGCCATTCTAGAAAAGTATTTGTTTAACCTGTTTTTAAACTCTGGGAACAGCTCCCTGGCACAAGTACCAAGTATAGTACCCAAAACATCAAAATCACTCTTAAAATTTTTGATATCTCAAAACATTTTACAGGATGAGAAAATCTTTTTCCTCACAGCTCTGGAGCTGCATCATAGAGGGGCAAAGTGCATACCAGGTCTTATTGCATAACTTATTTAAAGAAAAAAACCTTCTCATTTTTATTAATAACTAGTGAATTGCCCATCAAGAATGATAGATGAATTTCAGGTGTTGTGGTGGACGTAGTCTTTTTGGACTTTAGGAAGGCCTTCGACTCTGTCTCTCACCCCATTCTCATTAAAAACTTAGGTGACTGTGGTGTCAATGCCTACACAATCAGGTGGGTCACAAATTGGCTAGAGGGCCACACCCAGAGAGTGGTGGTAGATGGGTCATTTTCGACCTGCAGGGATGTGGGCAGTGGGGTCGTCCAGGGTTTGGTCCTTGGGCCCACACTTTTCAACATCTTTTTCAGCAACTTGGACAAGGGGGTGAAAAGCACCTTGTTCAAATTCACAGATGAGACTAAGATGTGGGGAGAGGTAGGCACGATAGAAGGGAGGAACAGGCTACAACTAGATCTGGACAGATTACAGAGGTGGGCAGATAAGACTAGGATGGGATTCAATACTGACAAATGCAGGGTAATGCACCTAGGGAGAAAGAACCAGCAGCATACCTATAGGCTGGGGAACTCTCTTCTTATCAGAACAAAGGCAGAAAAGGATCTTGGAGTCATTATTGATTCCAAGCTGAACATGGGCTGCCAGTGTGAGAACACGGTCAGTAAGGCTAACTGCACCTTGTCATTCATCCACAGATGCATCACAAGCAGGTCCAAAGAGGTGATCCTCCCCCTCTATGTAACATTGGTCAAGCCGCAGTTGGAGTGCTGCATCTAGTTCTGGGTGCTGCACTTCAGGAGGGATGTGGACACCATTGAGAGGGTCCAGAAGAGGATCACTTGCATGGTCAGGGGGCAGCAGGGCAGGCCCTACGAAGACAGGCTATAGGACCTGAACCTGTTCAGCCTCCACAAGAGAAGGCTGAGAGGGGATCTGGTGGCCATCTATAAACTTACCAGGAGGGACCAGTGGGGAGCAGGAGAGTAACTGTTCCCCTGAGCACTACCAGGAGTAACTAGGAATAATGTCCACAAGTTGATTGAGAGTAGGTTCAGATTAGACATCAAGAAGCACTACTTCACAGTCAGGCTGGCTAGGATCTGGAACCAACTTCCAAGGGAGGTGGTGCTCACTCCTACCCTGAGGGTCTTCAAAAAGAGGCTAGATAGACACTTAGCTGGAGTCATTTGACCCCAGCATTCTTTCCTGCCCAGGGGGTCAGACTTGATGATCTGCTCAGGTCCCTTCCAACCCTACCAACTATGAAACAAACAACAACAACAAGAAAGATAGATTTTACTTTTATATTTATTAAATAAACTAAATATTTATAAAATTTAAATAAAATAGGCTGAACATTTGAAGATACAGATCCCTTCCTGCACTTACTCTGGTTCAGCAGGCTGTAGGCAGATCTGCCCATGCTGCCATCACCTGTGTGCCTTTTTTCTCGGCAAGGGCAAGGGCAAGGGCATGGGCAAGGGCAAGGGCAAGGGTATGGGCAAGGGCAGGTGAGCTCCATGCCTTGCAACAGCCTCCCACACCTCTGCACCACTCCCAGGCACCTCCTTCCCTGTTCAGGACAGGGCCACAGCTGCTCGCCTACTGCCTCACACCTCTGTCCAGCTCCTTCTTTTCCTTATCTGGCCTGTTCCTCTGCCCTGCCTGACACACCAGGCTCCCAGAACCCTCCTGGGAGGAGCTCAGTAGAAACAGCCCTGGCCCCTGACTTTTTTCCCACTTTTGGAAGCTGGGATCATCCTGACATGGTCACTAAACAGATGGTAAGGTTTAGCAAAGAAATTTTTCTGAAGACATAAATGTTCTATCTCTTACAGTTTTCAAGCTATTCACATTTAAAGAGTGTTATGGACAGACAGACAACAGACAGACAAAGCCCTTTGTATATATAGATACTTAGCTCTTTAACATATGTTTTTCATTAGGGCTAGGGACAGATATTACACATATGAACTGGTTAAACCTGTAACAGATCATTCAGTGCACATAAACCATTTTCAAAATGGCCAAAACTGGTTTGAGATAAACCTGGTTGAATGTAGTATCACACTTAACTGATTTGGCTCAAACCAGTCAATGCAATGTTTGTCCCAGCCCCCTTGCTGCTTTAAGATAAAACAGACACCCCCAGCATCCTGGCATGTTCTCTGGGATAGGCAAGGCTCTCTGTTCCAGCCACAGAACTGACCACACTCCTATGCTTTCTAGCCAGAACAGGGACTTCCCTGGTGGCATAGCCCTGTTAAGGCAAAGTGGGCAGTGAAGGGGTTCATTCTTCCTGCTTCCCCTCTTAAAATATAGGGATAGCATGGGGAAGGAGATATACTCATAGGAGTCTATTATAGACCTCCCCACCAAGAAGAAGAACTGGACCGTGAATTCAATAGGGAACTGGCTGAGGCCACATGCTCCCAATGCATAATCAGCATAGGGGACTTCAACCTCCCCGACATCATGTGGGAAGAGCACATGGACAAGTCTGACTGGTCACATAGCTTTCTTGCTTGCATTGATAACATCTACCTAACACAAGAGGCCTATGGGCCAACTAGGGGAGATGCACTGCTGGATCAGGTTCTGTCCAAAGACAATGATCTGGTAAGCGATCTGAGGATCAAGGGGAAGCTTGGTGACAGCGATCATGAACTGATCACTTTCTCTGTCCAATGCAGGGTGGGCAAATCCCTTAGTAAAACAGAAATCCTCAACTTTGTGAAGGCTGATATTCATAAACTCAGAAGATTAGTCAGTCAGACACCAAGAAGCCATGCCCCCCTAGAAAGGGGAGACCATGAGGAGTGGTTATTCCTTAAGAATACAGTC
The DNA here is from genome assembly GCA_030014935.1 of Caiman crocodilus. Taxonomy (NCBI): domain Eukaryota; kingdom Metazoa; phylum Chordata; order Crocodylia; family Alligatoridae; genus Caiman; species Caiman crocodilus. The sequence goes on from JAGPOW010003642.1 coordinate 41,737,719, forward strand.
CTCAAAGCACAAGGGAAGCCCGTCCAATCCCACAAGAAATGCAGTCAGCAGGCAGGGAAGCCCCCTTGGCTAAACAGGGAACTCCTGAATCTTAAATGAAAGGCCTACACCAGATGGAAAATGGGCAGCATCACCAAGAAGGACTACTCAGCACTAGCCTGCACATGTAGAGAGCAGTCCAGAAAAGCCAAGGCACAAACCAAACTGAAACTAGCCATGGGAATCAAAGAGAAAAAAAAGTCCTTCTTCAGACATGAGGGAAGCCAGAGAAAGAACAAAAATAACATTGGAACCCTGCAAGATGAAATCAGGCAGCTAACATCTGATGTCCAAGAAATAGCTAATCTCCTAAATGATTACTTTGTGTCAGTTTTCCACCCTCCCAAGGGGGTCACACTGTCAGACAGGACGTAAAACACCCAGCAAACAGGTGATGGGCCCAAAAATGATGTAGATCACGTAAGAGAACATCTCGAGAAGCTAGACAACCATAAGTCTGTGGGCCTGGAAGGAATGCACCCCAGAGTCTTGAAGGTGCTGGTGGACATGGTAGTTTACCCTATGGTGAAGATATCTGAAAATCTGTGGAACTTAGGAGAGGTTCTGGGAGACTGGAAAAGAGCCAATATGGTCCCAATCTTCAAGAAAGGAAGGAAGGAAGATCCAGAGAATTACAGGCCAATCAGTTTGATGTCTATCCTTGGAAAGGTCTTGGAGAAAATCATCAAGGGATCCATCAGCAACAGGCTAATGGAAGGCAACCTTTTGAATGTTAGCCAACATAGATTTTTTACTGGCAGCTCTGTCCTTATCAAACTCATCTCCTTCTATGACCAGGTGACACATTACCTGGACAAGGAAGACAAGGTTGATGGCATATATCTGGATTTCAAGGAAGACTTTGACTTAGTCTCTCATGATGTCCTCATGGTTAGGCTGGAGAGCTGTCACCTTGACCATCTCACCAATGGCTGGGAAACTGGTTCTGGGGTCAGACCCAAGGAGTACTAGTTGATGGGAGCAAATCAAGGCAATCAGTGGTGTCCCCCAGGGCTAAGTACTCAGACCAGTACTCTTCAACATCTTCATTCATGATCTGGGTTCAGGCATCAGATGTAGACTGGTGAAGTTCGCAGATGACACTAAACTATGGGGGAAGGCGGTCACACTGGAAGACAGGCTGGGGATACAGGCCGACTTGGATACACTCACAAGGGGTGCAGACCAAAACCTGATGGTCTTCAATGTAAAGAAGTGCAAGGTGATCCACATTGGGAGGAAGAACCAGCAGTATACTAATAGGCTCGGCAGTGTCACACTCACTAGCACCATGACTGAAAGAGACTTGGGGGTCTTGATTGACCACAAGTTGAACAAGAGCCATCAATGTGATATTATGGCTGGCAAAGCTATGATATCACATTGCCTCTGCCAGCAAAATGGGGTCAGAGGAGGGGAAAATTGAAGTGTTCTGGGTCAAGGGGGGTCGTGGGGAGAGGGATTTAATGTTGGGGGTTTATTACAGACCCCCAACCAAGGGGAGGAGCTGGACTGGGAATTTTCAGGCCAGCTTGCAGAGGCACTTAAGGCGAGAGATGTAGTTGTCATGGGTGATCTAAATTACCCGGACATCTGCTGGGAGGAGCAGTCAGCCAGTTTGGACCGTTCTAGGAGGTTCCTGGCCAAGATACAGGACCTCCACTTAACCCAGGAGGTGCACAGTCCCACCAAAGAAAATGCCCTGTTGGACCTGGTCCTGGCCACAGGCAATGATCTGGTAATAGGGCTCCAGGTCCTTGACCACATGGGTGATAGAGATCATCGCTTGCTGGAATTTATCATCCAGCACAGGGTGGCAAGGGCTTGTAACAAAGCAGTAGCCCTAAACTTCAAGATGGCTAACATCAAACAGTTGAGGCGATTGGTGGGAGAGGCACTGGGGTTCTCAGGGGCAGGGGAACTCAGTGCCCAAGATGAATAGTCATTCCTTAAGGAGACAATACTCAGGGCCCAAGGGGTGACGATGCCAACAAGAAGCAAAGGGGGCAAGAATGCCCAAAAACCTCCCTGGCTCACCAAGGATGTCCGGGAATGCCTGGTTGCCAGAAAGGCAGCGTACAACCAGTGGAAGGTGGGGGGTGATCTCCAAAGAAGAGTATACCTCCAGTGCTTGGGCCTATAGGGGGGCTGCTAGAAAAGTTAAGGCGGACATACAGCTAGGACAGCTAGGACAGCTAGGATCCAAGATCAAAGATAATAAAAAGTCCTTTTTCAAATATATAGGGAGGATGAAGAAGGCGCCAGAAAATGTGGGGACCCTGCAAGATATTCTGGGCAATCTGGTGGTTGCGCCAGAGGAGAAGGCAGACTTCTTTAACAAATTCTTCACCTCTGTTTTCTTGTGCAGGGACCGGGACTCCCCAACCTTGATTCAAGATGGACTCCTCAAGACCTAAGGTTGAGGAGGAATGCCTCAAGACCTAAGGTTGAGGCAGACAGGATTAGAATGCTTCTGGAGGGGCTGGACATGTTCAAATCAGCAGATCCAGATGCTTTCCACCCCAGGGTGTTGAGGGGTTTAGCAGGGGTTATTGCAGGGCCTCTGGCACAGCTTTATGAGCACTCGTGGTGCTTGGGCCAGGTGCCAGACGATTGGAAGATAGCCAGTGTGGTTCCCACCTTTAAAAAAGGGAGGAAGGAGGACCCAGGCAACTTACCTCAATCCTGGGGAAACTCTTTGAGAAGATCATCAAGGAGCATATCTGTGATGGGCCGGCATCGGGGATGATGCTCAAAGGCAACCAGCACGGTTTCATTAGGGGCAGGTCATGTCGGACCAACCTGATTGCCTTTTACGATTAGGTCACAAAAGCATTGGATGCAAGTGTCGCTGTGGATGTAGTCTTTCTGGACTTCAGCAAGGTCTTTCACACTGTCAACCAATCCATCCTCATTAAAAAACTAGGCGACTGTGGCTTTGTTGCCTAAACAGTCAGATGGATTGCAAATTGGCTGAAGGATCATACTCAGAGAGTGGTGGTGGACGGGTCATATTCGACCCAGGGAGAAATGGACAGCAGAGTCCCCCAGGGCTCAGTCCTTGGGCCCACATTGTTCAATTTCTTTATCAGCAATTTGGATGATGGCGTGAAAAGCAACCTGTTCAAATTTGCTGATGATACCAAAATTTGGGGTGAGGTGGGCATGTTAGCAGGGAGGGAAAGACTGCAGAAAGACCTGGATAGG
>JAGPOW010003642.1:41747471-41768781 GCA_030014935.1 Caiman crocodilus
CCTTCCAGTCTCGCTGTGTATTCTGTCTTGGGAGGATGGCTCGAGGCCATTTATTAGGCCTTCAAAGAAATGGCTCGGGGTTATTCACAACAGGAGCATCACATGTGAGTGCTCAGGGCCGTGTTGCAGGAGCTGAGGAGAGCTGGATTGATGGTGAACACAGGGAAGTGCATGCTGAGGAAAGAGGAAACTCAGTACCTGGGTTTCAGGTAGGTAAGGTGTAGATACATCCACTAGGGAATAAAATGGAGGCCTTAAACACATATCCATGGCCTGCAATGAAGAAACAGGACTGAAAATTTCTGGGTCTAGCAAGCTATTGCTGAAAATTCATTCCCCAGGTCTTGGAAATAACCACATCTTTATCTAAGATGCACACCACAGAGAGAACAGTAGTCCCAAGAGACACAACATGCATTCCAGAAGGCCTTGGAAGCCCTGTGCTGCTACCCAGTATTAAAACACCCCTTCAACCAGCCATTTGTAGTATAGATGAACACCTCAAACATAATGGTAGGTGCAGTGCTGTCTCAGAAGAAAAGGGAAGTGGAGGTGCCTATTACCTATGTAAGTCAGAAGTTATGCCTGCCAGAGCAGGCATATGTGACCATCGAGGAGATGTGCTTGGCCATCAAGTGGGCTGTGACTATATTCCAATATAATTTATTAAGCAGCAAATTCCTTTTGGTTACAGACCACACTCCACTATAATGGTTACAGTCACCCATAACAGATAATTTGAGGGGGGCACTGAGCCTACAACCTTATTGTTTCTATATAGTCTTGGGAGAGAAAATGTCAGTGCAGACTTCTTTTCCCGAAGATCTGAGATAGAAGCAGAGGGTTGAGAGAACATGCTATCTTTGTTGGGGAAAAAAAAAGATCAGGTAATGGAGATCTCTTGCATGGCCCCCATTGAAGGATGGAAGGATAGTAATTACCAAAAGAGATATTTTAGATTTCCTCAAACAAGCAGGGGAAGTACAGACCAAAAGGGACCCTAACTAAAACATAACAGTTTGAAAGAAGACGTATGTAACAAGGGCTTTGAACACCCTGCTGTGGAAAAGGAAAATACTGCTGAAGTGCTTCATTTTTCTCTTTCCCACCCACTTTCTCTTTCTTACTCTTCATAGGAGTGAGACTTAGACAGAGATGAGGTTTATAAGCTATGAACACAGATGACAGGAGGCAGAATCCAGTGATTCATTAACACTGAGGACTGACAGCAGAGGTGGATGAGTCACAAGAGGCAATCCAGAGATAGGTAAAAAGAGGGAACTTTTGGATTGAGGTAAGGATGGGAAGAGCTAGAAGTGCATCTGCCTGAACAGAGAGAAAGAGGAACCCAGAAAGACAACAGCCCAGATGGATGTAGGTGAAAGCCAGAACTCCAGGAGGTATGTGGAGGAAGTCTAGGAAAGACAGTTAACTTCTCCAGAATGGGAGAAAATGGGACTTAAAGCATCCTGCTGTCAGCTCATAGACAGTCATTATCCTAGTAAGAGGGAGGGGTCTGAGTTGCAAAGTTGCAGCTTGCATTCTTTTTTATTTATTTTTTTGGATAGCAGTACAAGAGTTAAGGGTGTGGCACAAGGTGGTGAGGAAGATGCAACATGGGGAGCCAGAAAGGTACACTGGACTTCAAATAGGGGGCAGGAGTGTTAAGAATAGGTAGAACACGACCTCATCAGTACTAGCTCCAGAAGCTGAGGCACTAGAGGGTGGGTCTGAGGTAAAAAGGATCTGTCAAGTAAAAGAAGCCCAGGCCAAGAGGGCCGAGACGCTCACAATTACTTAGAGGTACTTTCAGGAACAGGGAAGCAGCACTGCAGTGATAAAGACTGTGAGGCAAGGGCATAGCTGTAGGGAGTGGGGAGGTCAGAGGCCCGAAATTCAGCTCATAAGGCATCATAGGAAAAATGAATCTATTGGTAGATCTCCCTGAATTTTGGACAACCTCCCACCCATTTTCTAAAATGACAGCAAGGTATGGCAGGAGAGTGGGAGGAAGCACTCGGGACAGGAACCAGAGGAGGGCGCCAGCCTGCCATTTAGCCCCAGACTTGTTTCAGTTGGCTGCACAGTTTCGTATGAGATTGGTGGGTATTAGTTTCCTAAGAACATTGTATTCGAATAGCCATTCGAATATCAGTGGGTGTAGCAGAATCCTGTGGGTGACTGATTATCCCCTTACTCACCTTGCTTTACATTTGTGTAAATCCATTGGTGAACATGGAGATATTGCATTAAAATGAGTAATGAAATCCTATGTGAAATGAGAATGTGAAATGTGAACGTGAAATGAGAATCAAACCCTATGTGCTTGTAATTGAGCGCTGGGCTTGTATTTCAGTCACAACTATTTAAATCAGTAATCTATACAGAAAGGTACTGCAGTCATGATTGCAGATTTTCTTTAAAGTGTTGCTTTATTTATTTATTAATCTGTGTAGTGTTGTTAGCACTATTATTCATGTGTTAAATTGGACAAATTGATATTATTCTTATATCCATGATTAAAATATTGTCCAATAGACATTGTCTTTTAAATATCTGTTAAATGTGGTTTTATATGAACCAAAGTTTATAAGTAATTCATTGATTAAACTAACCAAAAATATCAGGGAATCTGGTGAGATGGTGGGCTTGAGTCTCAATCCAGTTCCTTTGCACCATTTAAATTGCTACTTGTGATTATACAACCTCAGATGGCCAAACAGGCTTTCTTCTGAAATCAATTTTATCAACTTTTCTTGAAAGGTTCCATTGTGCTAAGTCTTAGCTGTCCTATGTTCCTTTAGTGAATCATTGACTATTAATTAATAGTCCTAGCCCCCAATCCTTCTCCATTAAATACATCTTTGATCCATAGGCAATTTCAGCAATGGCCTTTTATGTAGTCAATACACAGTCTTATAGGAAATCAGCCTTTTGATTGAACCTACTTCCTCTGAGGCACTGTGTATGGTTCTCAGCCACAAAGACCATGAAACAGAAGAACCTCACTGAATAGAGTAAAGGGTGCAGGATAGATAAAATATTAAGCAAGGGTAAACTATTCTAAAGTGAAATGGATGAACTTTCTTTCAAATATAAATGAGCAATTACTTCCCCAAAGAATGGACATAGCAGACTCCTCTATAATGTCAGATAAAAATAAGACCAGGAGACCTTTTCTATATGGAACTACTCAGCTTTAAGGAGAGGGAAAAGTCAAGACCACAAGTTGACAATATTGATACGATTATGATTAAAATATCATTCTGTCCTCAATAACAAACAAATGTTGAGAAAATGGTTTTCACTGAAGTTTCTGTTTCACCAATCTGTTCCAAATTGTTTTTCAATTGCTTCAGTGCAGCAAGCCACACCCGGACTAGGTAAGACATAGGAATCAAATAACCTATTTATGGGCATGACTCCATAGCATGAGAATACTCCCTGCTGACTCATCTGAAATTGTGTCTCACAAAGTTTCAAAAACGTTCCTATTCAATGGAAAACTGTGAATACGCAAATCTTTTCTAAACTGGCTAACCTTTACCATGTACCCTGTGAAAGTCATTCACAGATAGATACATTCAAAACATTCTCTATGGAAATAGAAGCTCAGGGTAAAACAAAGAACAGACCTTCAATAAAGGAATTAGGAACAAAATCTGATCTCTGTTAAGCTTGTACAATACTATTGGGACAGATTCAGTACTGCACCTGCCAAGGTCTAATGACTAGCATGTGATGACACACTGGTTTCTGTAGCCAGCAGCACACAGTGGAATTATGTGGTTACCTTCATGTTTGGCGGCCAAGCACTATTTCATAGTTGAGCGTAGCCTTTGGCAAAAGTCTAGAGTGAACCTCTTATGCACACTTCTCATACTTCTGGATTTGGCGCAAAACCCCTAATCTGTTCTGCTACCAAGGCCTCCTTTTAGATGCGAAGAATCTAATTATATATATATTATATATGCATACATGGAGAAGAAGATAATTACCACCACCACCACCACCACCACCACCGAGAGATAACTACAGTCACTCAAGGAAGAATGGCTTTAAATTCTGGTTAGGTCAAAAGATTCTTTTGCTTCAAAAAATGCATTACCTTCCTTGAATGGAGTTATATGGGTTTACCTCAGAAAAGAACTGAAACCTGGAAAATACATACTTCAAAAGGATCCTGCTCAGACCCACACCATGTCTTAAACTCAATTCTTCTGCTGCACAGGACTCAAAATGGTTAAATTAAATTCAGTAGAAGCCTCCACCCTCTGAGATATCTGTCAGACTACTCTGACTGTAACCAGAAAAGGGGATGGTAGTAAGCAAATTTCTAGCAATTACAAAGAAATTTTGATTAATGTTGAGAACAGAGATCAGTGCTTCATCTTCCTTTCTTTCCAGATCCAGATTCTTTTTAAAATTCTGATGAAAATGAAGCCAAAATTTGTCACTGGCACCAGATGATGATAACAGATGAGATATTTGTTAGAGAATGGAGGACAGAACAAAATTTGATATTTTTGAAGGAAGTATACTCAGTGAATATTGTCAGGAGTGAAGACTATACATAGCTGCATAACCTGTTTAGTAGGCAGTGTGCCAGGTAATTTAGATAACTAGTGTATTAACATGACAAAGTTGCTTAATGTATTATTTTCCTATGACAGACTTTGCATTTCCCAAAAGCAGAAAGCTCAGAGGGCCACCAATAAATGAACAGTGGGGGAATGAATCATGCTGCAAAACCTATGAGAACTGGAATATAAAATATGAAATAGTATGTAAACTATAGGAAAATTCAAGACCTTTGGACTGACCTTATATGATAAATGTGAAAGTCAGCTTTGTCTAAGGTCATAACCAAATCAGTTGAGTGTCCCTGTCACAATAGAACTGCCCTAAGCAACTACAGTTACTTCTGAATTTGGTATGTTCTGCCTCATTAGCTATTCCTACCTGACGGTCTGTCATTGGCTACTCTAAAAGCCTAAAAGTCTGTGGAGCTTCTGCCCAAGTTGGAGAGCTCTGAGCACATGGTAGAGTATGGAGAGCTTTGCCACGTGACAGAGAAAAGCTGGCAGACTGATCACCCACCAACATCTCCGTCCCTGTTTGCTCCCAACGTATCCTTCATCCTACATGCTCGTTTCTGTCTACAAACTCGCTGGCTCGTTCTGTTGCCAGTTACCTGTAACTACGTAAGCAACCTTAACACCTGCGTCATGGCCACCAGCGGCGTAAGTAGAGTTAAATTAAAAGTTATTTTTGCAACCAATATGTTGTGTCCGCCTCTCCATCACTGGCCCGCCTGACGTCTGATTAAATTAGTGATCCTCAGGATGGCTCTGGCTGCCCGAAACATCTAATAGATATAGATACAATTCTGAACAGGGACTTGGGAAACATAGACTATACTCTTATTTCTGACAAATGTCTAATTTTGGACATGTCACTACATCTTTATGTACCTCTGTTTCTCTTACCACCCTTTATCTGGCTTCTGTAGTATGTAAACTCTTTAGAACAGGGTTCTTCTCTCATTTGGAATCTGCAGGCGCAATAGTAATACATATAATTAATAATACTCAGCTCTTCTTATATTAGCAAATATTAGACTAAAGTTAAATCTCAGAGATAACTGACCTCAGTGAGCTTGCATTTTAGATACATTTTGCACATTATTGTTTGTTTATAGAGCTCATTGTATTATTTTTGCTTTTGGAAATAGTTAAAAAATAATGAAAATCTCTTTTATAAAATAAGAAAAAGTTTAATTTCAATAGCACCTTAAGGACACTTCCAGTGCTTTAAAATATGTAAATAGAAGCATTCAAGTAGCATGCAACCAACTTCTGGAAATGATACACAAAATCAAGCAATGTTTTTAATAAGATGTTTATATAAGATCATTTAAGCTTTTTATAAGTAGGAAATAGATCACAATAATACTAGGAGCCATATTTTAAGACAAAGAAGTTCATTCCAAGATGAGAATGCAACATGGGAACAGATCTGTACATTGTGCAGTGAATCATTTGTAGAAATATAAATGTTAAGAGCTCGAGTTATAAAGAATGTCCTTGTCATCTAAAACGGTATGGTTAGCTTATTCAGAAATACCTAGGCCTAATGTTCTAATTTACCTTTACATCTGATTCCACAGTGGGGCCAACCTTTTTAGCAGACCACAGAAATTAAGCCCTGAGCCTTCACAAAGTGCCACTCTGATCCTTATCTCCCATCCAACTGTCAGGTAGAAGTGTGTGATATGCTCATGACAGATATCAGACACAGCACTAACAGACAGCTTGAGAAGGATTGCTAACTAACAGACAGCTTAAAGCAAAGCTCAGCTACTAACGAACTCATGACTACAAAAATAAGGAAGCAGACCATGGCTCACAGATTAGAGGGAGAGGGTCGCAGTGCTTAAGCAACACAGGAAGACGTAGGCCGCGTGTTTCCTCGTTGTCCCAGACAAGGAATATCGCAGAGCTGAGCAGGGGGAATTTTCAGCACAATGTAATTGGACAGAGATGTCCAGTGCTTGGCTAACAATCATAGGTTAGCAGCTTGTTGCTGGGTAAACTCAATATGCACCGCCATAGGCTAAAATTTGCCGCAGTATGACATAGAGCGCTTACACGAATCCAAGTATATGTAACCCACCGCGGAACAGGAAGGCAGAGAGACCCTTTGAGTGACAATCCAGTCACTTCCTCATCTCATAAAAAGGCCTTCGTGCATTTGCGGTAGCTTGCCGTAATGTGGTTTCTGTAACTCGGTGTTCCTGCAGCCACTCATCATAACCTGCATTCGTGGTTCCTCATAATAAAACTTCACCCTGATAAAATCAACTGCAGAGTAAGTACCGTTCTTCACAACCGATACGTGTGGTTAACCCAGCCAGTTCGTCCCGCCTTGCACTTAGTAACAGGAAAATGCAACACCAATCTGCTGCTCTGTTTTTTGCTCCCTGCCTGATCTGCTGCTTTGCTTCATGCTTCCTGCCCTATCTTCTAGGGCTGTGTGAAATTTTGCCAGCTGTTTTCTTTTGATACTGTTTAGACTTGTTTTGAGCTCTAAATACTGAAATTGAAATGAAACAAAGGGCTTTGAAACAGCCTTGAAACAAAACAATGGTAGTTAAAACATTTTGAAAATGTCAAAGTTGGGCCTGCCTGCAGGGAAACAGAAAGTAAGGAGAATGAGGGGCACAAGTGGGGAAGGACTGCTCTGAGATTAACTGTGACTGTTTGGCTGCCTGAGATGCTGCTGGTGCTACTGGATTGTTTAGTAAGTTATTACCTGTTGTCATTTAAAGTGGTGGACTGGACTGAGGCTGTAGGGGAGGAGGAGACCTCATTGGGGCATGCTACCATGTTGTTAGAGGCCCCAACACCAGCGAGGGTATGCCTTAACACATACAAAGTAGCATGTCATGAGTTTTCCTTGTCAGCAGCTTGAGGTATAGTTTCCCAGAAAACTCTGTACCTACCTCCTTAAAAGCTGGCAGGCTCCATGGCCTCAACAGGGGCTTCCATGCCTGCAGTTTTCATCCTGCTGTGCCTTAACACACGTGAAATGAGTTTTGTTTGGCAGCAGCTTGAGGTGCAGTTTCCCAGAAACCCCACCTCTGGACGTATCCCCTTGAAAGCTGGCAGACTTAATGCCGTCAGAAAGGAGTTACCATTCCTCCTCCTTTTATTCAAATCTGCCAAAAAATGACAAAGTTATAGGCAGTTTTGTGCTTCCCCGTTACGGCTTATGGGTGAAACGTCAAAAACAGCGTTGAAACAGTTTCAACAAAACTAAATGGAACAGTGCTTTTGAAATTAAACAAAACTTGAAACAAAATACTGTCCCTTCAAAACAGTGAAATGCAAGTCAAAATGAAATGGTGCTGTTTCACACAGTCCTATCTTCCTCTGTACTGCCTGCCCCCTCCTTAGTCTGTCACATGCAGTGTCTTCTTATGCCTCTTATGGCATGTGTGCTTTAGGTTAGCCACCTATGATTTAGAGGATGGATCCCTCTTGCATTGAGGAGATTGGCCTCACAACTGCTTCTGAGGGGAACATGTTGCTAATTCAGGCATCAGACACTCCTTATCCAGACCTTTCTGTGTCCATGAGCATGTGTTCTTACAATAGCTGTATCTTCATACATAAAATTGATCCCTGTTTTTCCTCCTTCAGCATACCTTTTAGCCAAATAAGTGAATAATTTTTACCTAATTGGCAGTAATGTTTTTTGTAATTGCACAGTATAAGTCCCAGATCAGTTTCAACAAGAGAAAAGATGTTGATAAAGACCTTTCATGCTTGCCACGTTAAATGGTTTTGTCCTGAACTCCTATTTTAATGTTGACCATTAAGAGTCATGAATAAAGATGCAGAAAAACAAAAAAAACCCAGTTAAAGTCTTTGAAATGTAAAGCATTTCACTTTAACAATATCAGTTACTTTCTCTCTTTTTCCTGTAAAGAGGTTTTCTAAGGGGAAACATGCTATTCGACAGTGGTTTAGATGATATGATGCCTAGTAACAACAGTGCTTTTGTGGGGAAAAGAGGAGAATGTAGTTGAGATGGGCTGGAGGTCTTGTTACTGGATCCTGTTTTCTTGAAGGCAGAACAAGATACAGAATCTTACAAAATGGGAGGAAAAGGTATATCAGAAATAGTAGATGCATCTTCTTTCTGTGACTTACTTGAGGAGATGCAGGAAAGAACATAGTCTTATCAGACCCTTCAAGATCTGGCAAATGTATTATTGGTATTGAACTTTTCAGGGAATTGATTTTAGATGCCTCATTAGCCATCAACTAACAGCAACAGTGCAAATGATGCAATCTATGACTATACAAGTTTGTGCCTTTTCTTTAGTTATATAAAGAAAGGGACAGAAAAAAAGAAGTTGGCAATGGAAAAAAATCAAACTGGAGGGTGGACATGGGACCCACATTTCACATTTTTGGTGACAGTTAACAGTTTGCTGAAGTTAGTAAAGAGTGATGTGGTCATTAGTACCCTCTCTTGCCTGGTCTGGTTAGCATGGTTTTCAGAATCAGGGCCACAAGTGTGTCATCATGGTGAATTCAAGGAGACAGTAGGCACAGCTCATTACTTCCAGTATAGCAAGTGTGTTTAACTTTAATAATCACTATGGCATCAAGGCTTGCCACAAGTCCAGATGCCAGCTTTGCTGCTGGGCAAATGCAGACATCATACTAGTCCAAACAACATGAGTTATGACATCTGAGGTCCATTTACCTGCTCCTCCACCTACAGCGTATATGCCATCACCTGCTTAGAATGCCCCTTGGCTGTCTACATTGGCCAGATGAGTCCATGCTTATATAAAAGAATAAATGGACATCACTTCAGTATCAATTCTAGTAACACAAAAGCCCATGGAGAATGCTTTTATCTTCCTGGACATCACTGACCTCAGAGTAGTCATCCTTAAACAAAGACACCTTAAAAATCAACTTGAATGTGAAACCGCAGGAAAAAATACCCTACAGTCTCTTCATGATATCTGGTAAAGGAAGCTACTGCTTGTTAAAACTTATGCATCTCTGACTTATTTAGTCTACAAGATGCAAATATACTCTGATCCAGTGAACCCATTTTTTACCTCTCTCAGCAGCATCCCCTACTCCTGTCCTTTTCCCCTCTGTATACAACCCTTTCCTTCTGTGAGTCCATTCATAGCACCTGATGAAGTAGTTTGTTGCTTAGGAAAGCTCATGCCTCTCTGAACCAGCTAGTCTTTAACGTGCCACCCTAACCTACTTTCTGCATGACTTCAGACTGATATAGCTAATCACCGCTCTCCTACCACTCCAACAACTAAATGCTCCTGTGCAGTGACCATCCAAAGAGATAATGTCCAGGAAGTAACAGTAACCTCATTCTGTTAACATTAACCAATCAAAACATGTTGCCATGATTTCAAAGATAAACATTTCCTTCCCCCCCCCCCTTTTTTTTTTTTTTTAAAAAAAGGTATCTATGACCAGACTTCTATGGCATAAGAAAGAAGAGGAACCTTGTTGGATAGGGAATAAGAAGCAATGAGTAAGGGTCTGAGCATTTGATTTATCTGGCATATGGCTTCTTTTTGTTCTGTGCCATATGAATATCCTTTGGAACAAAACCATATCTAGATAACTTCATAAAAGTAGTTCTGTTATGAGAGATAATATTAGTTATTCTTCTTGGAACCTACATGACAGCATGTTGTTTCTATAATGGGACACTGTACTGCCCTGAAAATTTTCTAGTAATAAAGGACTTTGTTGTTCTTGCTGCTTACCTGAATAATCTTTGCTCACCCTGAAGGATATGTTCATTAGTTTGATAGAATCTTTGAATTATAGAAAATTAAGGTTGGACGGCACCTCAGGAGGTCATCTAGTCTAGCCCCCTGATCAAAGCAGGATGATCCCCTGCCAGGGCTTTGTTGAGCTGGGCCTTAAAAACATCCAAGGGTGGAGTTTCCACCACATGTCTAGGTAACCTGTTCCAGTGCTTCATCGCCCTCCTAGCGAGAACATTTTTCCTAATATGCAACCTAAACCTCCCTTGCTGTAACTTGAGACCATTGCTCTTTGTTCTTTCATCTGCCACCATGGAGATGAGTCTAGCTCCAGCCTTCTTGGAACCATCCTTCAGGTAGTTGAAAGCTGCTATCAAATTCCACCTCAGTCTTCTCTTCTGCAGACTAAATTAGCCTGGTTCCCTCAGGTTCTCTTCAGAAATCATGTGCCCCATCACCTTAACAGGATCATGTATATTTTTGTTGCCCTCCACTGGACTCTCTCCAAATTATCCAGATCCTTTCTGTGGTGGGGGACCCAAACATGGGCACAATACTCCAAATGTTGCCTTATCAGAGCCAAATAGAAGGGAATAATTACTTCATTCAATCTTCTGGCAACACTCCTACTAATACAGCCAGATATGCTGTTAGCTTTCTTGAAAACAGGGACATACTGTTGACTCATACCCAGCTTACTGACCACTGTAACCCCCAGGTCCTTTTCTGCAGAAGTACTGCTTAGCCAGTTCGTCCCAAGCCTGTAGCAGTACATGGGATTCTTCCATCCTAAGTGCAGGACTTTACACTTATCCTTATTGAACCTCATGGTCCAGTCCTTCAATTTGTTTACTCACTCTGCAGCCCTATCCTCCATTGATTCTACTACCCCCTCTCCCTGCTTGGTGTCATCCATGAACTTGCTTAGGGTGCAATCCTTCACATTTTCTGGACCATTAGTAAAGATATTGAACAAAACTGACCCCAGGACCAGCTCCCGTGGCACTCTACTTGATACCAGCTGCTAACTAGACCTCGAGCAATTGATCTCTGCACATTAAGCCCAACAATCCAGCTAGCTTTCTATCCACCGTACAGTACGTGCATCCAACCCATACTTACTTAGCTTGCTTGCAAGAATGCTTTGAAAGACCGTATCAAATGTCTTGCTAAAGTCAAGGTATATCACATCCACTGTTTTCCCTGCAACCACAGAGCCAATCATCCCTTTGTAGAAAGCAATGAGGTTCATCTGGCATGAATTGCCCTAGGTGAATCCATGCTGACTGTTCCTGATCACTTTCTTCTCTAAGTGCTTAGAAATGGATTCCTTGAAGACTTGCTCCATGATTTTTCTGGAGAATGAGGTGAGGCTGACTGGTCTGTAGTTCCCTGCATCCTCCTTCTCTTTCTTAAAATTGGCTGGAATAAATGCCCTTTTATAATTGTCTGTGACCTTCCCTGATCACCACAATTTTTCAAAGATAATGGCCAGCAGTTCTGAGTCACATCAGCCAACTCCCTCAGCATTGTCGGATACATTGCATGGGGCTCCATGGACTTGTATATGTCCAGCTTTTCTAAATAGTCCCTACCCTGTTCTCTCAGCACTGAGGGCTGCCACCTTCTCCCAAAACTGTACTGTAAGGTGCAGTAGTGTGGAAGCTGACTTTGCCTGTGAAGACTTTGATATTGATTAATTAATTAATTAGCAGGAGGCTGCCCTTGTCCTTGTACTGCCCCCTCCACTAGGGGACACTATCTGTAGCTTCTTCCTTCCCAATACCACAGTCCAAGCCTCGGAAATCTCAACTTGGTCTTCCCTATCTCAATAAGATAGCCCCCTCTCTGGGGCTCGCTGTGTCCCTACTCTGGGCTTCCTACTCCTTGCCTGTCTTGGACTCCTTAACACACTGGCCCCTGTCTGGGGCTCACTGCATCCAACTTGGACCCCCTACTAGTGCTGCCCCCTCTCTGGGCTTAACTTGGCTTCCAATAAGATGGCCCCCTCTCTGGGGCTCTCCACACCCACACCTGGGCTTCCCAATGTGGCCCCCTTCCTGGGGCTCACTGTGCCCACACCTGGGCCTCTCAATGCCACCCTCTTCCTGAGGCTTACTGTGCCCGAGCTGGGCTCTCCAATAAATGCGCCCCCCCTATCACAGGCTCCCAGTGCCCAAGCTTGGACTTCTCAATGCTGTCCCCTCCTGGGGCTTACTGTGCCCAACTTGGGCTCTCCAGTAAATGCAGCACCCTATCAGGGCTTGCAGTGCCCAGCTTGGGCTCCTTAATACCTGCAACCCCCTGTCAGGAGCTCCACAGTGTTGCCCCCTCTCAGGCCTCTCAATGTTCACTGTACCTAACTTGGGCTTCCAACTGAATGCCCCCTCTCTGGGGCCAGGGGGTCTATGCACCCCTGCAAGTTGTACCCTTACTGGCACTGAATCTCACCCTCCCAGGTGCTAGGGCCCCACACTCTGTGGGCCCCTATGAGGCCTCCTCCAACCCCTTAGAACCTCACCCAAACCACTGGTCTTATAACAACAATACCAAAACAGAACGTGAGCCTCCTGCCTATAACTAAACATAAGGCATCTGGCCATACCAATATAAGCCTCCTGGCTACAACTCACTATCACTGCTCCAGCCTTTGGAGCCACCATCCTTCCCTCAGAGTCCACTCAAGCAGTTCCTGCAGTACTCACCTCACCACTCCTATCTCTCTAAGTACTAGCAGGGAGCTACAGCCCTGGGCTTTATGAGGGCCAGGCCCTGCCCCCTCCAGTCAGCTGACACTCATTAGTTTCCCCAGGAACCCACAGCTGTGTGCTTAGTCACTGCTAGGGCTCCTTCCTTAGTAGTTTTCCCCTCTTCAGGCACAGGGCACTGGAGTGCCCTGTGACAATGCCTTATCTGAAACAATTAGGTGTTAGACTCATTTATACAGCTCTGAAAACATTCCTTTCTGTTATTGAGGAAATTAAACAATTTGCTGGTAAACCTGTTTTCCACATATTGGTGTGTTCTGTGCTCTTTTTGGATTTCTTCTTTGACTATTTCCTTTGTACTTGTTATTGGCAGTGTGGTATCATGTGTTAGGTAACAATACAAGAGCACTAAATATTAGGCCTGTGAAAGTCAGCAGCGATCTGATCCGGCTTCAGATCTGGCCACTTTGGATGGCTGCAATCCAATCTGGAGCTCCAGACTGGGTTTCCACCTCAGTCTGGCCGAAGTGGCTCTAAAGCTTTAGAGCCACCTCGGAGATCCAGCCATAGGATATAATAGGGAAAAAATAACATATGTATAACTTTGTTGTTTTTTGTACAATTTAGATGAAATTTTCAGAACTGGTACACTTCAGGGAGCATGAAGTCTGCCAAGCTTAAACAAGACTGGTGCATGGATTTTGGAGGAACTGCACCCAAAATTCTTGAAAGCAAAACTCATGTCACATCCAGGTATTACAAGATAGGAGGTGAGAACTTCAGGGATTGTAGCCTATGCTGAGGCCACAAAGTCTGCCAGGTTTCAAGAAGATCAGTGCAGCAGTTTTGGAGAAATTGTGCCCCAAATTCGTGAAAGCAAAACTCCTGTCACGTCTATGTGTTACAACACAGGGAGGTCAAAACTGCAGGGGTGGTAGCTCTTCCTGAGGCCACAAAGTCTGTCAAGTTTCAAGAAGATCAGTGCAAGAGTTTCAGGGGAAACTGCCCCTCAATCTGCAGACAAGAAAAACTGGTGCCACTGCGTGTGTTAAGCGCAATGGGGTGACAGCTGCAGGGATAGTGACCTCAACTGTGATGCCTCCCAGCTGTCAAGGAAATTGGTGCAAGGGGATTCTGGGGCCCTGCAGCCCTAGCTGCTGACCTACAAAACTCGTACCATGGGTGATTGTGGGACTGACTGTGTCTGTCCTGGGGCAGTTGATTGTCTGTATTAATTCTTTCCTCTTCTTAGCCTGGTTTTGTAGGTACTAATTGATGGTAATTAACTGGCGCCATTTGCTAGGTCCTGTGTATTGAGCTGGTCCCTGAGTGAATCATGATTGATTGGTAACTGGTAACACAGTAGCTTAGCAGCCAGGCATGCAGTAGAGTCTCCTTTCCCCACCCCAAGGCAGACAGTCAGTCCCACAAGCACCCATGTCTTGAGTTTTGCCTGTCAGCAGCTAGGGGTGCAGGGCCCCAGAACCCCCCTGCACTGATCTCTGTGACAGCTGGGAGGCATCACAGCAAGGGCCTCCATCCCTGCAGCTGTCACCTCAATGCACCTTAACACGTGCAGTGTCACCCATGGCACTAGTTTTGCTTGTCCACAGCTTGAGGGACAGTTCCCCCAAACCCCTGCACCGATTTTCTTGAAACCTGGCATGCTTTGTGACCTCAGCGTAGGCTACCATCCCTGCAGTTTTCACCCCACTATGTTATAACACCTAGACATGACATGAGCTTAGCTTTCAAGAATTTGGGGTACAGTTCCCCCCAAACCCCTGCACGGATCTTCTTGAAACTTGGCAGGTTTCATGCTTTCTGCAGAGTCTACCACTCCTGAAAATTTCATCCAAATTGGACGAAAAACCAACAAAGTTATAGCTATATTATTGTTGTCTCATTATACCCTATGGTCAGATCTCTGAAGCAGCTCCGAGCCGCTTTGGGAAACCTAACAAGGCCAGCACTTCAACCTGGATGTGCTGCTTCAGACACTGAAGAGTCCGAAGCTGCTCTGCACAGCCCTACTAAATATCTACAAAACTACCCTGTCCTATTTTTAAGAAGCCTGTTTATGGCAGCACTTTAATCACAGCTAGCATTCCAGCCAAGTTCATGCAGACTATCTTCTTGGATACTCCTCTTCCTATCTACAATCTGTGTACCAGTCTCCCAGTATAATTCAGATTATTATACTTTTCCTTTCTGCATGGCCAAACATGACTAGTACTGGTTTCACCCTAGGATTGTAACCTTTGCTGATAACTTCTACTGACCCTGTTAGGCCTCATGTTCTAGTCTAGTCTTTGAGCCTGTTTGTTTCTTTTTTATATTTGTCTTTAGTTTTGTCCTCAGCACTGTCCTGAGCCTGTAGCTATGCCTTATGATGTACGTCAAGCTGCAGTTTTTGGCATTATTGTAGCAGACTCAGAGTTCTTGAGTGATCTGCTGTCCTCTGGGAGCCTGTCTGCATGATATGTTGATGAGATAATTGCCATGCTTCTGATATAAAGGGAGTAGGCCCTTAGAGCCATTGAAGGGCAAACTTAGCTGCCATTTTTGCAATGTTCACATGAGCTAATACAGTGCTTGGTATTGGTGGGTCCTGCTCTAGCCACTTGCCAGCTACATAGGTCAAATCAGCCTCAAATAGTCTGCAGGGCTGTTGTGCCCCACACACCTCACTGGCTCAAACCAGACCCATGCTGTCCACACTTTTGTTTGTGTGCTATTTGATTGTGTGCTATTGGACACAGGACTGTTCAGCTGGGTGGAGAGGCTTCAGTTCTTTGGCTTCCTTTTAACAAGATGTCTGCTGAGTTTGGTGTTCCCTTAACTGTCTTGCTATACTGTGTATCACCACTGTGCTGGGCCACAGAAGACTATTTAATTCTTTGGCTATTACCTAGTCCCAGGATGGTGAACTGCTGTGGTCCAAGACTGCAAGATAAGGATGACTTTTTGTTTGCTTTGCCTTTCCATTAGTCTCATAACCATCTTTACTAATGACTCTTGTCTCCCGTTCCATTGGTTTGTGGGTAGCTGTGGAAGCTTTATTTCCAAATTCCCATATTGTCATGAATTGTTTGCATTTTACTATAACATGACCCACTCCAAGGAAAATCTGGTTGGTATTACACAATTTGCAAAATACATTGATGGTTACTTGATGACCTGTTTTCTATGTAGTTCAAGTCCCAAAAACTGGAGTAGTAACCTACTGTGACTGTATTCCTACTGTCATTAAAAGTAAACAGGTCTGCACTGGTCTTTTCCTAGGTTTGGATTGGCAGAATTGATAGCGTCTCCTCCTGCCTGTGCTTTCTTGAATTGAGTGAAGCATCCCATTAGAGGTAAGAGGTTACTTTAACAGGTTGCAAGGATTTGTTTCCTGGCCCACAGAGCCATATATACTGTACTCTGAAAGGCATGTCCTGCTTGGCATTTTAGCCACCAGTAGTGATTTTCTTAATTTCATATCACAGAACTGTGTTCTCAGTGATATGCGCTTGTAATCATTTTGGTGCATTAAGCAGTAGCTTGCTAAGAGCTTGTGATAAGACTTCAGTATTGGGCCCAAATAGAACAACCAGCAGAATTCAAATTACACTTTGACTCATTGGAGAGGAGGAAGGGAAGGTCTGGGAAACAAATTGGGCTGCCCATCACAATGCCTTTATAAAATCAGATGTGCCCCCAGGTTATGATTTTCAAATCTTAGAAGAGGGCTCTTGTCTCTTATGGGGTGGCTCAGACCCCTGGAGCTATCCCCTAATTCAAACCCTGACAACCAGTAGTTGCTTTTCTCTCTGAGAGCACCTCATTCTGTGTCAGCTGGATTTCAGCTGTCAAATGTTTGCCTTACACAAAATGAATTTTCTTGACTCTTGGTTCTACAAAGATTTTAGGAAAAAAATATTTTAGGTTGACCAAAAAAAACAAATTTAAAAAAGGGGTGAAATAATTTTCCCTTATCTACACCAGAAATCTTTTATTTTGACTGTACTAATAGACATTGTTGTTTTTAGTTCTGCCCCTGGACAGTTGAATTGCCTTTGACATTTGGAAGATTTTCTTTAGTACCAGCTCTGTCTCAATAATATCTCCTATAAACAGAAATTGTTATGTTATAATCTTGCCTTTTGATTATTGCAGTTTTTGTGGTTTACAAATGATATGTAGGCACTCTAGTTCTCTGTTCCACAAATGATCTCTCCTTTTCTTGGTTGTAATTTAAAATGAAGGTTCCCCTACAGTTTCATTCTGTATAGTATTCATTAAATACTCCTAACAGCTTTTTCAGGTATTATTCTACGCAAAAGCCAGCCTCCCTCTCATTCTTTTCTTCTCTTTATTCCCCAATGTGACAGTGAAAAAATTACCTTCATTATCTCATCTGTATTTGCCATGATCAGTTCTTTATACAATTGAGCTTTCACCATCTGCATGTTTCTAAAAGTTTTTTGTCTAAAAATCCGGCATTCCTGCAACTGTGCAAAAGTTTGGATTTAGACAACCTTCGAGGTCCCCTGCAGCTATATGATTCTCTGAATCCAGTAATGTGAGCCCCACCATGCTATCTGTCTGTCCGCTTTTGCTGTTCTGTTTTTCTGTGAATTTCACTTTCTTCTTTGCTGTGGGTCTCACTAAACTGACTGCTACCAATCAGTTTCCTGTTCCTCTTACAAAGGAACAACATGAAAGGGCTCCCTATTTTTATCACTAAGATGGTTTATTATTAAGGGAATTATTTCCATAGGTACTACACCTATTCACCCCGCATGCATACAGATTAGTTTTCTTAACCCCTCTAAACTCTTCCTGCAACCTTCACTCCTGCCTTCCAACTTCCAAGCCATTCTCAAAGTTAGTAGGTGCAATCTGTGTGCAAATGTTATGGTTTGCTTTATAACTGAGTGCTTGCAATAATACAGGGTATCAGCTGTATGTTTGTCTCCAGCAGCCGTTAATTGTCATGCAATTCTTGTTATGAGATAATTGCACCTCAATTAAAACTTATTTTCAGCTGTGCTCAGCTACAGATTTGAATATAGGCGTGTTTCTTAGCTGTGCTTCTGCTCTGCCCATGTAGCTTGGCACACATTCTTGTGAGCTCAGCTCTATGATGTTGCTGCCAAAACCAAGGTTTGAAAACACAGAGCCAGATTCTCTACTGATGTTGAGTGTAAGAGCTCCATTGAAGTCAACGTCTTTGTCTCCATAGAGAGAGAATTGTGCACCAATAATTTCTACAACTTTCTCTTGCTCCTCTGTTTTTCTCATGCTATAGTTCACAGGTCCCAACCCTCCGAAAATCTAGCTCAACAAAGTAAATTAAAATAACAAATATAAATCTTTTCAATGACAGATGACACAGATATTAGGGCCTGACTTAGAGGTGTTTTTTTTTAGGTATAATTTTGATGTAGGATATATGCTGAAGCAAAAAGATGTGTTTGCCCTGTTTTGTATCTGGACCATGGACTTCAACTGGAGTTTTGCCAGAGAGAAAACTGAAACATAGGTCTTTTGTAGCCAACCTTTACAGGTTTAGGTATTGCTGCTTATATTAGTCTCACAATCAGTCCCATGCCCTGATCTCCATGCTAATTTATTACACAACGGTAAGTTATTGTTATGGGGTAGTGAATTTTTCGTAAGTTTTATAACTATTATAATTACCATATTTTCTCTTATATGACATGTTCCAGAATATAAAACACACCTTGTTTTGAAAGGTAGAATGAAGAATATTTCCCCCCCGAAATTATGGCTGCATATAGCAGGCATAGAGCCTAATGTTTGGGTGACTCATTCTCCCTTTCTTGTGTAACTAAAGCTGGAGCATTAGCTGTTGCTGAAGACTGGTCTCTGTGGGTGGATCTATGGTTTTTGAAAGGAGCTAAAGAGTCTCCCAAACTGCAGACAAGAGACCAGGAGCAGATAGTAGACAGCAATAGAGCCCTAAGTAAGGTTAGCTTAATTAGCGGAACGTTGAGACCATTAAAAAGAAGAGACAATTGCCAACACCTCTGGAGTGAAGGACAATGAGCTATTAAATCAATTGGATCCCTCAGATACCTGAATAGCTACTGCACTGTGGAGCAGGAATCAAAGAAGTTTGCCTCTATCCCAGGCAGAAAATCAGTTTCCCCAGTTACAAAAATATATGCCACTGGGGAGCTGATTTTTTGGGGAAAGGTGTGTGGTTTATGCAATAAAATCCAGTATTCTGGGGGATTAATAGTGTGGAATATAGACTATTTTGATTTTGGCCCAAAGGTTTGCAAGATTTAGTATTCAATTTTAGATTAGGGGCTAAAATAAAGAACTTGTTTGTGCTTGAGCTTTCTTTTTTTCTGTGGCCTAAATATCAATCAGCCCAACCACTGTTACTTTTATCATGCAATATGTATGTAATATGCTTTAGATTGTATTCTGCTCAGCCACATTGTTAACAATCCAGAGAATTCACATTAAAGCAGATGGAATTATCCCAGTATGAAGAAGCATAATAGTAATAGTAGTAGACTAATACTGAAGTAGCTTTTTTTAAATAAATAATTCAGCTTACCAATTAAAAATCACCCTGCTGATATTTAAAAATGGTTGTTTTTCAAGTGATGAGGTGGCAGAGCAATCAATATGTCTCTCTGGAGCTACAAAGATGTGCGTTTCAGGCTTGCTCCACACTTTTGGCAAAGGCCCAATCAACCTAGCTGATCATTTAAGTTGTGGAATCAAGAGCAGCTGGATGTGAAGCTAACCTATCACTCTCTTTGTACCATTTGCTACTGAAACTGGCATGCCTTAACCATGAAAGCCAAAAGTACCATTGACCATTCCTTGGTTTTGGTCATCTTCCAGTCTTCTTCTGAGCCCTTCCATCTTTTTACCTGTATGTCATGCAATCGCCATACTTTCTGAGCAATCCAGTCCCTCTCTATCCCTATCCCTCTTGCTCTCTATCTCCATCTATTTCCTATCGCGATATCCTACCTTATTATTCCTTATTTACAGTCACTGTTGCTGTGTGAATCTTCTCAACGGTTCCCGCTGTGTAGAACTGACTTTCTATATCTCTCTTATCAGTTATTCATCTTTCTGTCTCATGCAGATTTTCAGTTGAAAAAATCTTGTTCCTTGTCTGTGCATCTCCAATTTCTTTCTTGGAAAGTTATTCTTTTTTTCTGGGTCACTGTATGATTTTAAAAGCTGCAGTACTTTTGTACATGGCTAATAGGAAAAATATACTGCCAAACAGAGTCACAGCATGCAATGTCAGAAAAATAAATTATATAAATCACCAGTTTTTTATAGGAAGAATGCAGGAATGCCATCAGGTTCCTAGCCTTGCATAGGCTTGTGGGCTAGGGGGGAAGCAGCTTGGGACTCACTTTTATTGAGATATTTGGGTGAATCAAGATGCAAATTTGGTAGGACTTTAAAAAAAGACTCCTACCAGCTATTTCAATATGACTACAAGTAAATGTTGCATTTGTTGCAGGAAAAAGCTTTTTATCTTGGGAACCTAGAGAAGTCCATTGCCCAAATTCAAATTCCTCTTTAGTATGTGGAAAAAAATGTTCTAACACTTTTTTCCTGGGATGTATCCATATGTGTCTATAGGGATATTACAGGCCATTCTAGGGAAAAGGTAGCCAGACTGGCAAAGGAACAGTAATGTAAGTTGGAAAGCTGTGCATAAATCATAGAATCATAGAGAAGTAGGGGTGGAAGAGACCTCTAAAGGTTGTCTAGTCCAGCCCCCTGCCTGAGGCAGGATCATCTCTATCCAAACCATCCTATGCAATCCACAAGCTAAACTCTCCTCATGTAAGGAGAGGGGGGGCAGATCAGCTGTGGGGGCAGGTCCCCAGGTACCCCCCCCAACCCTCCCTATCCCAACCCCATTCACCTAACTCCTTGCAACCTCTCCTTGCCCATCGCATTCCTGTCCCATTTTGCCTATGCTCTCAGGGGCAGTAAGGTGAACATCCTCTTGCCAGTGTAAGGAATACCCTTGAAAACCTCCACCCAAACATGATAAGGGGAAGAGACTGTTATGGAAACAATGGCCATCTGTGATGATAAGGAGGTGGCATTGGTAACTGGGTGAGAGAGAGACTTGAAGGGATAAGAAAAGCCAGCTAATTAGGTCAAAGAGCTCATTATAATACTAAAAAGCACACCCCTAGGTGGAGAGAAAGTATGCTAATGAAACATACATGTATGTAAATGAGGGACATGGCTTAAACACAGGTAT
>JAGPOW010003642.1:41768881-41798948 GCA_030014935.1 Caiman crocodilus
ATGGTAATAAACAAAGCCTGTGAGTATGTGGAAAAGGAGATTACAGCATGGGAATATGGATGATTATGTCCCCACCCAGGAGCCAAAGTGGAACCCAGATGATGTTATGCTCTCTATTCGTGCCTATTGAGAATACATCTTCCGAGGGTTGAGAGGTGCTGTGAAAAGAACCTCAGAACCTCAGTGAGGTTTACTAGTGCTTTCTTGGAAAGGATTTACGCTATTTTCAGACAATACACCCGCAAGGACAGGAGGATGCATCAAACGATTGCATGGTAAATATGATCTTTATGAGCCAGAGTGTGCTGGACATCAGGAAGAAATTGCAGGAGACCGATGGAGCAGCAGGTACGTCTATTTCTCAACTAATAGATATTGCTTACAAAGTATTTACTAACCGAGAAAGTGTTAAGTGAAAAGAAAACACAAAAAGGCAGTGGAGGACTGTTTGCTCTTGGCAGGCTGACCGGGAACAGGAGGCCCAGAGGAAAAAGATAGCTCAGGTCCTGGTGAGCCTCTGATTAAAATGCAACCAGGGGACAGAAATGAACTGAAAGAATTCCTCATTGATACAGGTGCTACTCATTCTGTTTTAACTCAAAAATTGAAGCTTTTTAAGTAACAAGACTGTGCCGGTGGTGGGGGTCACAGGGAAAGTGGTGACACGGCCCTTTTCTGTAGCCAATGACCTGTAATCTCGGGCAGGCTGAAGTCACCCATCAGTTCTTATACATGCCAGACTGCCCTGTTCCCCTTCTGGGGAGAGACTTCCTCTGTAACTGCAAGCTATGCTATCATTTCAGGATGGACAGATGTGTTTGACGGTGCCCCCTGAAAAGGGGTGGCACCTGCAGGCCTGCCTTCTCGGCCTTCTCCAAGAGGAAAGCATGCCAGCTCTTCCTCAACCCTTACTTGATGTTGTTGTTCCATTTTTACTTCCACAGCCCGGTGCGTATATTGGCGTCTGCATTCCAGGCACGAACCCAGATTTGGGTTGGGGTTCAACACTCAGACTACCATCAATCCTGACACAACACAGACCTAACACCCTAACCTGCCACAGCTAAAGCAAGGGAAGCACAGTGGCCAACATCCTCCATCTATGAAATATTACCAACATGTGCTCAAGAGATTCCAG
The DNA here is from genome assembly GCA_030014935.1 of Caiman crocodilus. Lineage (NCBI taxonomy): Eukaryota > Metazoa > Chordata > Crocodylia > Alligatoridae > Caiman > Caiman crocodilus. The sequence goes on from JAGPOW010003642.1 coordinate 41,770,020, forward strand.
GTAGAGTGCCATGCCTCCTGCTATAAAGGAAGGCAAAAATCCCCACAGCCTATACCAACCTGACAATGTGGTAAAATGCCTTCCTGACCCCAAATATTATGATTGGTCAGACACTGAGTGGAAGGGCAAGACTTTCTAGCTAGGAATCTCTGGCTTTGCTTCCAGCAGAAGCTTTGCACTCCCAAGTTGAAGTTCCCAGTATTGGTTGTTGCGAACATCCTGTGCCTCTGAACAAGGCTTAAAACATGCTGGTCTATGTAGCAGAAGGGAGCAGGAGTAACCAGAAAACCCAGAAGCATGGGAAATAGTCATAGTAGAGCACAGGTATAGCTATCCTTAGTTCACTCTCCAGTGATGGAGAGTTCACAACTTCCCTAGGCAGTTTATTCTACTACCTCGCTGTTCTGACAGTGAAGAAGTTGTTCTAAAACAAGTTTTTTATACAATCTAAACTTACTTTGCTGGAACTTCAAGCTATTGGTCCTTGTCCTCCTCTTTTCAGCAAGAGAGAAAAGATTCTTTTCCTCTTCTTTATGGTAGCCTTTCAAGGATTTGAAGCCTGCTATCATTTGTCCTCTTAAGTGTCTTTTCTACAAGCTGAACATGCCTAGCTCCTTCAACCTTTCCTCATATGACTTGCTTTTCAAGCCCCTTATCATCTTTGCTGTCTGTGTCTGGACCCTCTCTAAGTTCTGCACACCCTTTTAAAATGTGGAGACCAGAACTACATGCAGTGCTGCAGATAAGGCCTAACCAGTGCCAAGTAGAGGGACACTATCACCTTCCAAGTCTAGCACCTAATGCTTCTATTTGTGCATCCAAAAAACTGCATTCACCTCCTGTGTGGTTGAGCACAACTGCTGAACCATGCTTGTTTTGTTCCAGGTGAAACCCTGGGACCAGCTGAGATGCAATATCTATTTATAGCTTGTGAGTCAGGCACCTCATTTTGTGCTTTTGACAATCCCTTTAGGAATCTTTGTATATCTGAACATGCATAAATACCTTTTAAATCTGGCCTAGCATGAACTATACTCCTGTAGCCCCTTGACCACTCTGCATACCAACCAGTTGTGATCTCTGAAAGTGCAAAGAACACTTACTGAATTAACTCTTGGAGTGACTGACTTTGGGATGTGGTGCATCTTTTATGGGTTGAAGTTGTAGACCTCAGTTGGAGGTCTTTCTAAAAAAGATGTTTCAAGTCAACCAGAAGTTATCTGCTTGGTGTAGAATCTACCCACTGAAATTCTATGACTTTGGCCATAGAATATATAAATATAATTGTCCTTTTTGGATTTAAAATCTGTGAATACTGTTACTGGACTGAGAAGAATATACTGTCATAAAAGCTCAGATGAAATGCACCCTCATGCATTGCAGAATATGCTGTGGGAAGTATATATTCCTCAACTTCACACAAAGAAATTTAAGGAGCAATTATGCCTTTAAAAGCAAAATTCCACTGTAAACTGCACTTGCTATAGGACAGAGACTAGATGCTACAATCTGTCCACAAAGCAAATGAGACTGGTCCATTTTCATTGACCAAATTAAGAAAAATGTACACAGAATAATGCAAGCAGTCCTGTGCAAATTGAAGCCCAGGATTCCAGATTGTCTCTTCCTAGTCACAGGGATTGTTTATACAAGGTTCTACAATGTACAGAACCATGGCAACTATGTGCATCTAGATTTTAAATAAAATTTCAGTTCTTAAAATCCCAGATGGTACCTGTAACATGTATTTCTTAAATGGTAATGTTTTAAAAAGTGGAGTCATTTTTAAGTCAATCAAGCCATTTCTAACAAATAGAGAAATAAAACAAAATCATGATTAAAAACAAAAAAAAACAAATCAACCAATCAACAAAAAACCCACAAAACAACTAAATTCCACCTCTTAGAGTTATTGGCCTTAAATATGAAGAAGGAACTTATTTTTTTTGTACTAGTGCGTGGAACTGTTGTTAACATAGTTCAGTTTGGCATAACCTTTTGTTGATGTTCAATGTTTGACACATACTAGTTAGTATAGTCCCAGATTTATAATGATGATTCTGATATTATGTCCTCTTCTAATATGATCTCCAGTTATTACTCTGGAAAAAAACCCTCTTTTAGTATATGCTGTTTCTAGCAAATTTTTCCAGTCTCTATAGACTTGAATCAAAATGTTTGTCATTGTTGACAGCAAATCTAGGATTTTATTAAATTTTGTTTTATTGTATTCATTTTGCAATCCATCTCCTATATAGTTGTTGCTATACGTCGTTTGGGCATTGTACTTGGTCAGCATAAAGTCATTTTTTTGGTTTGGCATTACCACTTTTCTGGTCTAATTTAACATCATCAAGTAATAGCATATGGGAACAAAAAGTTTCATTCTAGCTGTTGATCCTGTAATCAGATCTGCAGAGGGGCATGTCAGCAAAGAACCTTAATGGCAGGACCTTAACCTACTTTATACAAAATAGATTTTATCAAATGCAGATTAAATAAAACCCCTAACAATGCAATTAATATGGTTTCCCACTGGAAATCACAAAAGCCAGGAAATGCAGAAACTTAGGTTCTAACACAGCTAGCTCCCTTCACTTGAGGGTAGGTTATTTTTAGTATACATGTATGTATATATATATGTAGCACATTTAAGGCAGAAGGGGCAAGAGGGAAGGGAAACAGTAGATCTAACAATTTCCACTAGATATCTGATTTCTCTTAAAAATACAACATTTTCCCCAGTATTTTCCTCTGAATTTAAGACCGTTATTCCTGCCATTTTCTGAGATTATCAAAAATTCCTTTTATATAAAATATTTTAGCATTTACACACTGTAGCCATGTCTCTTGCCAGCCTTTCTGTTTACTAGACCATGTTCAATTTTCCATCTCACCCTTTATGGCTTAATTGCCATGCCATCTGTCCTTTTATCACCCTTCTCTTTTTCTTCTTCTAGTCTTGTCTTAATATTTCCAGGTTGAAAGGACAAGAACTATATCAAGTGCCGATTTTTTTTACAGAAAGGGCTATGAAGGTTGAACCAGTTAATTTATGAAGAGCAGTTTAGCTATAGAGAGCACTCTTATATGATTGTGTCCCTGCTGTATTTTCACGTTACCTCCATAAAGAATAATTATTTCCTCCTTGCATTACATACAATATGACTAGAAAGAAAATACATTTGTGAACAGCACCATTAGTGAACCCAGTATAGCAAAAAAGGGGAGTGCAGTGACAATGAATAGCTCACTCAACACACACAGTGAGCTCACTAAATATGCATATGTCAGCAGAGTCCAGAGATCCTGGTAGTGAATCAGCAATAAAGTTGGGTGCAACCACACCGCTGCACCTGTCTGTATCCACCTTTGAACAGCACCAGTAGTGCATGTGTGTACCTCAAGCAAAGAAGTCAAGATGAAACTTTATGAGCTTTATGAGCACTCATGGTGCTTGGGTCAGGTGCCAGATGATGGAGGATAGCCAGTGTGGTCCCCATCATTAAGAAAGGGAGGAGGTAGGACACGGGCAACTTTAGGCCCGTCAGTCTTACCTCAATCCTGGGAACCTCATTGAGAAGATCATCAAGGAGCACATCTGTGATGGGCCAGCATCAAGGATAATGCTCAGAGGCAACCAGTACAGTTTCATTACGGAAAGGTCATATCAGACCAACCTGATTTCCTTTTACGATCAGGTCACAAAAGCATTGGATGCAAGTGTCGCCATGGATGTAGTCTTTCTGGACTTCAGCAAGGCCTTTGACATTGCCTCCCACCTCATCCTCATTAAAAAAACTAGGTGAATGTGGCATTGATGCCTACACAGTCAGATGGATTGCAAATTGACTGAAGGGTCGAACTCAGAGGGTGGTGGTGGACAGGTCATATTCGACCCAGGGGGAAGTGGGCAGTGTAGTCCCCCATGGCTTAGTCCTTGGGCCCGCACTGTTCAATTTTTTATCAGCGATTTGGGCGACAGGGTGAAAAGCAACCTGTTCAAATTTGCTGATGATACCAAAAAATGGGGTGAGGTGAGCAGGTAAGCAGGGAGGGAAAGACTGCAGAAAGACCTGGATAGGTTGCAAGAGTGGGCTAACAAAAACAGGATGCATTTCAATATGGACAAGTGCAGTGTGCTACACTTGGGCAGTAGTAACCAGCAGCACATTTATAAGATGGGGAAACTCCCTTTTTGAGAGCATGGAGGCAGAAAGGGATCTTGGAGTCATCACTGACTCCAAGATAAACATTGGCCAACAATGCAAAGTCACGGTCGGCAGGGCTAACTGGACTCTATCGTACATCCACAGGTGCCTCTCAAGTAGGGCCAAGGAGGTGATCCTCCCCCTGTACACGACACTGGTCAGGCCACAGCTGGAGTACTGTGTCCAGTTCTGGGCACCCCACTTCAAGAGGGATGTGGACAACATTGAGAGGGTACAGAGGAGGACCACCCACATGAGCCGGGGACAGCAGGACAGACCCTACAATGAGAGGCTATGGGACCTGAACCTGTTCAGCCTTCACAAGGTAAGGCTGAGGGGGACCTGGTGACCATCTATAAACTTGCTAGGGGGGATCAGAAGGGTTTGGGGAAGACCTTGTTTCCCTTAGTGGCCCCCGGGATAACAAGGAATAACGGCCACAAGTTGTTGGAGAGTAGGTTTAGATTAGACATCTGTAAGAATTACTTCACAGTTAGGGCGGCTAGGAGCTGGAACCAACTTCCAAGGGAAGTGATGCTGGCTTCTACCCTCGACGTCTTTAAGAGGCTTGATGCCTACCTGGCTGGGGTCATTTGAACCCATTTTTCTTCCTACCCAGGCAGGGGGTCAGATTTGAAGATCTACAAGGTCCCTTCTGACCCTGCTTCTATGATTCTGTGATTCTATGAAACTCAGCTTTCTGACTATTGTTGCAATCTATATTTTTGCAAATACTTTGCTTGCAAGGGAGTAACATCACTTCCATGGTAAGTACTTAAGAGGACTCCATCTATAGATACAATGAACTTCCAGGCTATAGCGTTTGATTTATTTCTGCTCTTTGCAAGCACAGGAAGGAGGAAGATGTTATGTAATTTCCAAGTGAGCAGAACTAGATACCTCACTTCAGTGAGGATTGACTGGATCCGGTGAACAGCGTCATGTAGTCAAACATAATAAAAATCAAATGTCTGTGTAAATGTTGCCATAGCAGAGAATGTGGAATACTGTACAGAGTCCTTTTCTTCTGGAAAATATTTATTTAAGAAATGGTAAAAAAAAAGTTATAAAGTCATTATGATAAGAGATGTGTGTCAGGTGAGCACAATTTGGCCTTGAATGTCTTACTGAAAGTCATAGAGTCAGTCAGAGTCAGTTCCTGAATCTCATTCCTGTGCTTTAACCAGCAGATGAAGCATTCCTTCCCAGCTAATGGGGACCTGTCACACCAAAGGCTCAGGAGAAGTGAAACTTGATTAGATTCCATTATCTGGAGAGATTAGGCTTTCCATTTTTATTAAGTTTTCCCTCTTTGTCTACTCCAAGTTTCAAAATATTAAAAAAACCAAAATCTTAATAGCATTTTACTTTGTTTCTCAGGTTACTAGATTGATACATTTAAGAGTGTTTTTTTTTTCTTGTTTTTCAAGGATATGTGAGCTCTTTCCCTATCTCTGAGGGAAGCCACCAACAAACAGTAGGAACCTCTGCCTTTCCACATTCTATTTTTTCTTTTAGTAAAGGCAAGATACTCCTCATTACTTCATTTAGCCAAAGATCTTGTTTTGATCTGTCTTTCCACATCAATGGTAGGCTTCCTGCTTCCATATTGTACGTGATTTCTATGTGCAAGTATAATTTTCCACTCCTAATACTGAAGATAGGGAGTAGGTCAAAGTGTACCATCTGGCACCTGCAAAGCCAGAATGCTACACTTCTATTTTTGCTATCCCCTGTATCAGGGGTCACCAACATAGGGCCCCATGGGCTACATCTGGACCATGAGATCTTTTGATCTGGCTCATGGACTGAGTACTTTGGTGGTACTGGATGGCGTATTTGATGGTGGGGCATGCTTGGCAGCAGTCACTGTCCCTGTGCCAATGAGAAGGGGCAGATGCTGGGAAAAGCAGCACTAGTGGGTGCTGAGAATAGTGGCAGCAGAGAATAGTAGCAGCAGCAGGCACTTTTCCTATGCCAGCGCAGAGGAAGTGGCAGCTGGTGGTGAGGAAAAATAGCAGTCATGGCTGAGTGCTGGCACTTGCCCACTGATGCAGTCATGTGCCTCTGACCTGAACTGGGTCACATTAAAAATTTGCTAACTGTTTCCCTATCTCAGTGAATTGGTCCACGTTAGAACTTCCCTTTTCACAAAACAGAATAATGTGTGCACTTTCCCATCTCTAAACAAATGTATTACTTTCCATTTTTTCAAATTAAATTAATTTAGAAGATGGCATTAAAATGTTACCATCTGCTGGAACCTCGCCCTATCTTACCAGTATATTCGTTATTTATTTCTGAAGTCATATGTTTTTCAACTTTGTAGCTTTTTGTGTTTTCATTCTTTATATCTTATCTCTCTCAGATGATTTTTTCATACTTGAATTTATTTCACAGTTACGTCCAAATCAACAAGGCACTTAGCTATATGCCCAAAACATTATTTTTCCTGGGACTAAGAATATGCTTCAAGTTATATCTGTCCTTAAATCTGAATTCTTCTAGTTAAATTCCTGTTTGGTTATAATGTAAATATAGAGTGATGCATTAAGGGAGTCTCATTTCTCACTAGATTTGCTTTGCTGTTATTCAGTTGACTTAGCTGGTCCTGTTTCTGATTTACATTGATAAGCATGGCTAGAGTCAAACTGTAAGAGTTTATTTTCTGATATCCTCCCTATCTCAGGGATGTTCATTCACAGTTTTCAGATAATTGTCTTATTTTATTTTTTACCATGATATCTTCTCACCACTATGGAAGAAATGAAAAATAACATGGAAGAAGTTAAAAGCCATAAAAGACTGAAAATAAAAGTTATACTAATGTAAATCTGGAATAATTCTAATGATTTTCATGAAGGTATTGAAAATATCCCAGCGCTTACAGAGCCGAGATCTCAACATGACTTCTCCTGTTGAAAAGAGAAGTCATGTAAATGAGTCTACCACTTGATGGCAAGACTACAGTGGAGGTGAATGCTTTTACTTCCTTTCTCTGTCAGGAATTCAGATGAGAAAGCATAATTAGGTCAACATACCAATGGGGATAAAGGATTGCAAATTACATTCCACACTATTGCCATGAGAATAATGTGTATGGGGTATACAGCAGTAGCTATAAACTGCACACTTTACAGACGCATGGTTCCCTCAGGATTCAACATTGTTCTTACTGGCATCCAAAATCAATGTGCACAGAAACAGCTTAGAGGATTTAGATAAGTATATTTAGATAGGGGCAGTTTGGAAGTTGAAAGCTAACAGGCTCTCAATCAAGCTGTTCTAAAGGTATTTCATGAGATTTGTTCAATGCATTTTGTCACTGGGTTAAATAATCCACTATCAAACATCTACCTAAGCAACATTTTTAGTAGCAACCTAATATCATTCAAGCATAGAAGTGGAATGTTTTACTAAAAAGCTGTGTCCTTTTTGTGGCAACAACTATAGGGGGGAGGGCCGGGGAATAAATTACATATTGTAACACCATTGTGTTCTCATTACTGCAGTTAAGGTTACATTGGCATTTCCATTATGAGCCTCTCTGTTAAGGGTTTATAACTAGGCCCCAGAGCCCTGCTTCAAAGTCCTATTTATTACAAAATATGTAATAATGTGCATTATTACAAAACTTGTAAATGTATATGCTTGTCTCTTTGTGATTTATGCAATGATTTGTTTCTCTTATATGAGTATGTGAAGACCTTGTTTTCAAATCAGCAGCTCAATAATAGTTAAAAAATACTATTACACAAAACTGACTGATGATTAATATGACTGGACAACTTACAAATCCCTACCTCCATTGCCATCTCTCCCTCCATTGCCATCTCTCCCAAATCAAGGGACTGTTGCATTTTTTCCCCTAATTTTGTACTGTGTGCTGTAAATAAGGTAATTTTACAATAAATTATGAAAGACTAATATAATCCCACCCATTGGGAAAATATCCTCCTTCCACCCCCACAATATCCCCCATGTGTATTTACTCACAAGATTAAAACTACTACTTTTTACATACGGGTTTATCTCCTCACTAGCTACATTTTCGCAAAGATTATACAGAGATATTGAAAAATTATTGACATTGAATCAAGGAATAATCATGCCGGTCTATTATTGTGTTAGTCACAAAATTAACTGTCACAAAATGAAATGGCAATTGCTAGGCAAAATATTTAAGCAGCAAAAATGATCAGCTAACTCTTCAAATAACTATTTGTTAATGTACACAACTTGAACTGTTTCCTTTTAGGCATGCAGGCTTTCAAACTCTTAGAAAACTATTCCATTTATAAACTTAAAATTAACTTTTCTTTATATATCTGTAAAAATATTCACTTCAAGTTTTAATATTTTGCCAAATAGCTGAGAATATAAGAAATCATTGATAAGAGTTCTGACTTCTCTTTTTAAAGAGTTGATCTTTTATTTGTCTTTTATTTGTCATATATGCGCTAAAAACTCATACTCATCTTTTTAATCTAGTTGATAAAGAGGTATGTTTCTTGATAAAGACGTATCTTTGGGTCTGTTAGACATGCGATAAATCTAACAAAATAAGTTCACATCTAACTATGCACGGTTGAAAACAATAACATTTAGTATGCCTGAATTATAGAAATAAATATTGATATATAATGGGCAGTATCAGATTTAAAAACTATTAAAAACTTCTGTTATATATGCACAAAAGCCAAAACTTAGCGTATATTTTCCTAAATTGGCCTTCTCACATATGATATTTTTGGTATTTTTCAGATTTTAATATTCTCACAAGATACAATGGAGATATATCCTATATTCTGTGCAAAAGTTTTATATCTGCTCCTTCATGCTTGTGAAAACTGAGAACTCCCTCATACTTCTGAAAATAATCAGCAAAATATTTGAAGAAGCAGACATCATGCCAAAATATTCTGAGAATGATGTGCAGCTGTTTAAAAAGCTGTGTTTTCCAAATCCCATATTTCACACATCATTTTGCATCATCATGATTTTCCTGACCTTTTTGTTTAGTTACCCCCATAACAGATTCCAGGATGCTAAGCAGACAGAAAAACAGCTGAAACTAATTTCAGTGATCATCAATATTCTAACCAACACTGAAAGACAGTTTGTTTCCAGAAGCACATGGTGTGTTTTTTTCACATCAATTTCTTTTATGTTAGTTTTATTGGAAAAATATCAAGCCATTTTTCTCCTTTTGTAGTGCTTGCAAAAGGGAGGAAGAAGAGCAAAAAATACACTTTCCTTCCCTCTTTTTCTCTTGCATAAGGGTCAAATACCCAGGATGACAGGGAAACTCATAATGCTGTCAGTGGAGATGTTCACCATTAAGGGGTCTGAGTAGGAAATGATAAGATAAAGAGAGTGGTTCACACATGATAGATGCTGGTCATGTCATTAAATGGAGTAATGGAAAATACTAAGAAACTGTGGTGATAAGATGATGTAAGAGTCTGCATAGAGAAGAGAATGTGAGACTATACTGCCTCACTGCACTATCTGGCTTTGAGCACTGTGTACATGATCCTCTATATAAAAGTTTAGTAAGCCCCACTTCTGCACAAACCCTGGGTATATTTACTGCCTCAAACAGTGGTGGAGTATAACCATAAAAAAACTGCCTCACCTACTCACTCCAGCTCTGCACTTGCCAAAAGCTGAAACAGGCCTAGCTAGAATGGGAGCAAGTAGGTAGGAGATGCTTTCATGGCAGTGTTCCCTACCATCATGCAAAGGTGTGTAGACCTAACTAGGTCATGGGAAGACAGTATTATTCCAGCCACCTCACAAATATAGTGCATCCCTCCTCCACCCAGTCACAACACAATTCTAAAGTGGCAATGACTTTTAAAATCATCATTTATTTCATTATTAGCATTTCTAGTTATCTGTTCCAATTTGCTGCATTTATAGACCATCCTTAAAATAAAATAGAAATAAAACCAACTGATCCCAACCTGTAAACAACAACAACATTCATTTCAATACAACATAGGGGCACAAGAGTCCTAAAAACTAGGGGTGTGCAAAACGTTCTATATTTGATTTGGATTCGGCCTAAATTGGGGGGACAGTGATTCAACTTATTGATTCAAATCACTGTCCCGATTCGATTCTGCCTAATTTGAATTTGAAGATTCAATTCTGATATGGAGAATCAGCAATGTGGCCTTGGAGGAGGAAAGACACCCAGCCAGGAGTCCTGGGTTGGTCTGAGGCAGGCTCCCTAGTAGCTGGGCAAACCTGGCACTAATGTTAGTGCCAAGTTGCACCTACACTCACATTACTTCACATAAATTAATTGCCACTACATTTGATACTTGCACTTGCGCAATTAGCCTAAGTTAATGCACATTAAGGGCACACATGTGTAGACATGTGCTTGTAATGCACATTAACTTAGGCTAATGTGCATTAATGTGTCTTATGTAGATGCACCCTATGATTGTATGTCAGAGCTACCAGTCCATGCCAAGGTTGGACAAGTTCTCTTTTTATGTAGAGAGCCCATTTTGTGGCTTGAAAGGTCAAAAGTAACTGCCCTTCTAGATGTGATTGACCTGCTTCAGTGATGAAACATCCTGGACCTTTGATCTTGAACATTCCACCACCAGAAATAAGCAAAAATTACCCAGAAAAATAGTCTCTACTTTACTTCTTTGGGTTTACAGCATCTAGGATGTCTATTTCTCTCCACTAACCCAGGTGTATTTCTACGTACCTTGGTGAACCTGTGAGTGAGCTAAAAGTTGAGGTATATAAAGTAGGACAAATACTTACTGGTATATATGTTTTTCCTATAAGGAAAAACTAGAAATAATGGTTAAAGACCCCTCATTGCTCCCATCAAGATCCTATCTCAACCATCAGAAAGACCATATACTGGTAATAAACATGTGTAAGATATCAAATATTGTCAGTGGAGATACTCTTGAGGTGCATAAAAGATGTAAGCCAGAAATTCTGCAACACCCAGACATTTTTTTCCTTGTGACCATTCCCATCATTATACATAGACAGGGAATAAGTTACTCTATGCACTTGTCTCAGTTATAAATATTTCAATTATAGATAACCTTCTAGTGAATCTAAAGATATTTCCCAATTTCCTCATATCACCAGAAAATTGATTTTTTTCTTTTGCTCAAAGGATTGCTTTAGTTTGGTTACAGAAATGTACTGGGAAGATGAGCAGGAATAATTACAAAGGATGAATGCAGGACTTCAAGTTTGAGTTTGTTAAACAAACTGACACTTATTTTCACTATTTTTAATCCCATATTAATATTCCTTTTTGCCTTCAAACTTCTTTATCCACACTGGCTGAACTGGATTTAGTGTAGTGCTAGAAGTGGGCTTAGTAAAGCACTAGAACAATATGCATTGTTTGCTATTTAAAATACAATTCTTTGGTCTCCAGCTGAGGAGAAGTATGATCCAGTCTAATCCTCTGAGTAATGAAACTTGATGACAAATATTATCTCACCTCAACATTTTTAAACTCCTGGATATTTCCACCAGGTATTCAGATGTTCTATTAAATTCTACCTCTCCTCCAATGCATGCAAACTTTCTAGCCCTTAGCAGACAAAACAAGTTTTGCCCTGGGATAACTCTATCCTTGTAAGCCTCATCTCTACTGTCCTTATGCCTGGCCTCACAGCTGCAGCAGGGGAATTTCTGTGAGCTCTTGGTGGGTTTCCTTTGCGTTCTGAAAGGAATTTTTGTTCCCCCTTTCCATAGAATAGGTCAGTCCTGAATTCCACTTGAACCTCCTGTAGATAGAGAAGAGTTGGAATGAATGGTAGAGCAGTGTACACCTTTGGTCTAAATCTCTAGAGGGAAGAAGCTCTCTGCTGCCATCTATTGATAAAAAACAGAAAAAACAGAGTCTACAAGAGCTTATTTGCATATATGTTACCCACAAATCCTGTATGAATATTTGGCATTTGGGGTTAAAAATCATTTAAGAAGTAATAAAAGGATGCTGGGGAAATGAAACATGGCTTGTTTTAACTGTCTTATAAAATCTTATCAGAGCTTTATTTAATATGATCAAAGTAAGAAGTCACCAGACACATAGGCCACATACAGATGAGTGTGGCCATGTAGTATGTAGGGCTACAGACATTTCTGCAGAACTGCATATTGCACTTTCAGCTGTGCATTCTCCATGCTGTACCAATTCTGATGTCTTTTTAGTATTTTCTATGGAATGTTGTATTATCCATTTGTGAGGCCTCTCTTGGAGGTTGTTTTGAGCCTTTTGTTACAGTCTGGTTTTCCAATAAAATGTTTTTAAGGAAAAAAAAAATTCTCCATGCTGTAAAGGAAAAAAAAATCTCCATGCTGTAAGGGAGCAGTACAGAGGGGGATGGGATTTGACCCCTAGATATCCAGGGGTCAAAAAAGCCTGTGCAAAAAAGAAGTGGAATGGCACATGTAAGGGCAGTATGCACCACTCAAAACTGGAGCCTGGCCAGCTGGAGCCACACAGCAGCTGTCAGCCAGGCTCTAAGTAGCAGGATCACTGCTGCTGCAGCCCCAAGAGGCCCCTAGTATCTCAGGTAAGGCTTCTGGGACCAGTCAAGTGCTGTCTCCAGCCTCTCCTACTCCACCCAAGGTAACCTGCCATGCACCAGAGCATGTGTGGCACAGCTGTTCCCTGAGGACAAGTAACAACAGCACAGCTAGTTGCCCCCAGGGAACCAAATGTCTATGCTTATCTGGACATGGCCATAGATGCCTAATGCTGCTTGGAAATTGGACAAGGTTTATATTTTATGCCAAGAACTCTTATGGATAGTGTCACAAACTCATCCACAGAATACCCTTGGAGCCCTACATTTTTCTCTGCTGGCCCACTGCACGTCCCGAGGAGCAAACCAGGGTTGTCCCTGAATTAACTTCTTATCCCTGCAAGCTTCAGTTTCACTGCCCTTACACCTGACCTCAAAGCAGTATCAGGAAAATCTCTGCCATCTCTTGGTGGATTCTCTTTGGGTTGTGAAAGCAATTTCCACAGAATAGGTTAGCCTGGAATTTCACTTGCCCAGAAATTGTTCTTTACTGCAGGCAGTCAGTAAAGAGAAAAAGAATTATACAAGAAAAAGAAGCCATAAGTTTCAAGACAGAACTGAAAGTCAAGTAAATTTTCTTATCCCATTATTTGCTACCACTTAGTCTTTCAGGAAGACCTCCCAGTATTTTCAGAAATTAGCCTCCTTGTTAATTCTGCCAACCTTGACTGCTGGGGACCTTGACTATGCCAAAGCCTAAGAAAATCCAAGGATCCTAAATCACCTTGCAGATAGCCTTTAAAATACTTCCAAGCAAGCTCAGACATCAGCATAGTCCCAATACCCCATGGCAGATCCCCACATGAAAAGGCATGCAGTTTGTGGCACCACAAACTACTTTGTTGCATGAAAAACTGTACCCAGGGAATGTGAAATCATGTGCCTAGCTTCAAATTTGCAGCTCAGTGGAAAAATTTGCAACTGGGAAATCACAGTAGTAAGAAAACCCACCAGAACTAAAAGCAGCACAATGCACACAAAACAAGAGTACCCCAGCACAAATGGATTCCGGGCCATTCAAAGCAATGCGCTGGCTGCTGGCCAGGCTTCTGTGCTATCTTTGCTACAACAGCATGCCACTAGACCACCACGTAAGACTGCTGGGGCCAGCACAAACGCTGGTCCCAGCCTCCCCTACCCCTACCCAGCACAATTGCTGTACGTTGAAGTACACAGAGGCATGCAATGGGACACAAAGCAGCAGCACAGAGTTGTGCTGCTGCTATTTGTACCTCAGCAACTGCACAACCCTTCATATGAGGACCCAACCCACAAGTCTCAGAACCTTCTCCAATTTTTTTCTACCAGAGACAGCTGGCATACCTCTAGCTAATGAGATGTTTTCCTTAGATGCCTCTGTTATGACATGGTTGTTTTTCCATTACAAGCAGGCAATAATTTGGACGCCCATTCCACCAGTCACTACTTCTGTTTCTGATGGGGAATGGCAATTAACTTTGTCCCAGTACACTGTAGTAAGAGATACTTAGCAGTTTTGCCTACCATCTTTTCCTTAAGTATACTTTCCTCATTTCCTTTGGTTAAACTATGCTCAAGATCTTAAGGATATATAGACAAACATAATCTATACAATGATAAAGCATAAATGGATACAGTATAATATTGGCTTTTCAATCAGACCACACACTAAATCAGTATAAGAAAACACAAGAAAATCTGCTTAACACCCCACAAATTCCCCAACATTTGATGGAATTTATGACAGACCATTCATATCACTGAACTCTTTTGGTGCTGTAAGAGCTGTGTGACTTTCATTGCACCCTGCACTACCCAAGATTACAAAAGCTTTAATTGCTATAGCTGAGTTAGATAATGGAGGCATAGAACTGTATTGAGGGCAGAGTTTACAAAAGCAATGGCAACACAATATGCCTTTGATATGCTAGTGAAGGACCTCTCTGGATACAACTGCATTTGTGATTTGCTGTCTGTTCATAATAAACATTCAGTGGGATTCAAGAGAGAAGAAAGGGACCAGGTGGCATGCCAGAGATGTCTCTTCATCAGACAATCACATCAGCAGGTGGGGAAACTAGGAGAAAAGACAACTTCCAGAGATATCGTGGAAGAAGTGTTTTGTTAATTCTTTGTGTAACAGGGTAGGTATCAGGGCTGGGCACCAGGCCAGCGCACCTCCCTGTCTGGGCTGCCTGCCTGCCTACACTCTTCTGTCATGCCTTGATGTAAACAATAGTTGTTTATTTTTAAAGCCCAATGCCAAGGGCGTATTACATGGCTCTGAACCTTTTCTTTTATTTTGTCCCACGCCTTGCAGAGCACATCCATAATTGCCACTATTCCCCTAGCCACTTACTTGGCTGCTTTGGCCTCTAGCCTAAACTAGGCCTCAGGCATCTTTAGATGTGCCTGGGCCTTTAATTTGTGCCTGTGCCTTTAACTCGTGCTTCTCACTGTGGACATCTACTCTAACTACACTGGTCAGGTTCTGTGTAGCCCTTTGGGGCATTATGCCTCTCATTCTCATGCTAGCCATGTGACTCCTGATTGGGGAATGAAGCCACCTGCTGGCTGCCTCTGCTGCCCAATCAAGTCCTTTGAGTGGCAGGTACCATAGAGCCTGCTACAAGCAGGCACCTTAAGGTGCCCTGCCACACTTTGGATAAAAAAACTGATGATTAATTGTTGTTGAGTTTGCAAACTGATTCTGTGATCATTTTACCTTTTTTATTCTTTATGTTATTCTTAGTGCTTGTAAAAATGGAAGTATTTCCAGGTAGGTCAGGTACAATCTTGTCTTCCCCTCCTTTTTCATAGGAAATTTCCCAAAGGTAGCAGGAATCAACTGAAAAGTGGAGTTGAACAAGTTGTTAAACCATCTACACCAGAAGAATGAAATTGCTATGTATTGAACAATGATCATAGGAAAGTAGGGCTGTTAGACACCTCATGGATAGGGACAGACATTACACATAGACCAGTTTAACTGATGAGAAATTGGTTTAAATCTGTAACAGAACAGACATTCAGTGAACATAAACCAGTTTGAAAATGGCTGAAACCAGTTCGAGATAAACCTGGTTGAATGACTTAACTGATTTGGATCAAACTGGTTTATATAATTCCTGCCCAGACCCCTTGCTGGTTTAAGATAAACCAGAGTCCACACCCCCCTCGCAGTATCCCAAGATGCTATCTGGGCTGGGTGTGGCTCTCTGCTCCACAACAGAGCTGTCTCCTCCCCTCTGCTTCCTAGCCAGAACTCTGGCACAGACTTGCAGACACAGAGTGTCTGCCTGGCTTTACCCTGCTAAACAGGGATTATCCCCTGCCTCCCCTTTACCTTAAGCAGACACCTCAGCATTAACTAGCATACCACATGCTAGCTGTGGTCCATGTTATGGGAGACTACAGGCAGACAGGATTTTTGGAGCTAATCAACAGGTAGCTTAATGTCCTTAGTTGGAAGATCTGTTTAAAAAGAGCTCCATTAGTTAATGAAGAGGAGATTAGTTTTCTTAATGGGTTGATAAACACTGAGTTAGGAGTATAAACATTCCCTGCTGAGCAGCTTAGGAGGGTGAGGAATAATCAAAGCGTCCTGCCAGGCCTGGCCACACCCCTGTCAGCTCAGCACTGTCTAAACAAAAGGAGGGCTGCTCTAGCACCTCCCAGCTTATACCTACATTTATGGGATGTCTGTCCAATTACTAAACTGATTTAGCCTAGCCAGATTAGACTAACATCAAAAGATTGAATCAATTCAGGCTTTTTGAATGTCTGTCCCTAGCCCATGAAGTCATCTAGTCCTGCCCCTTGCTCAGAGCAGGAATGTGTTAGGACTGTGTCCCAAATACATGGCCTAGGGGCTCAGAGATTAAGCACCGGCTCAACACTTAACCAGGCTACAGCTCATACATAAAGGTGGAGTGACAGAGAAAGGTGTCTCACTGGGAAGAGGCCTCTTACTGCTGCCCCTGATTGGTCCAAGGCTCCCAGCTCCTGCCTATGGGTTTACTGATCATGCCTGATGAACCTTGATTCCTTCTATGACCTGGTCATTACTCATGTGAATGAGGGACATGAGGTTGATATCATCTATTTAGACTTCAGTAAAGCCTTTGACTGTCTCCCATGGGATTCTCTCTAACAAACTGGAGAGTACTGGGCTGGACCAGTATACAGTGAGGTGGGTGGATAACTAGCTCAGAGGCCACCAGAGAGTGTTGATTGATGGGATAGCCTCATCCTGGAAGGCCATCTCCAGTGGGGTCCTCCAAAGATAGGTACTTGGATCTGTAAAATTCAATATATTCATTAACAATTTGGATGAAGGGATAGAAAGCACAATGATTAAATTCACAAATGATGCCAAACTGTGAGGAAATGCAAGCACACAAGGAGATAGGGCAAAGATCCAAGAGGACCTTGACAGATTGAGCTTATGGGTGAAACAAAATCAGATGAGGTTTAACAGGGAGAAGTGGAAGGTCCTTTACCTGGATAGGAAGAACCCTCATCACAACTATATAATGGGCGGTGGCCTACTGGCTGACACAACATCTGAATAAGACCTTGAGGGTCACAATTGACTGGAAGATGAATATGACCCAAGAGTGTAATGAAGCTGCCATAAGGGTCAATAAAACTCTGGCATGCCTTAGCCCCTATGTGGCCAATAGATTCAGGGAGGTCTTCCTCCCTCTCTGTTCAGCAGTGGTAAGGACTCATCTGGAAGGACATGAATAAACTTGAGAGGGTACAAAGAAGGGTCATCCATTTGATTAAGACCATAGAGGGTAGGCCTTGTGAGGAGAGACTCTGGGAACTAAGCCTGTTCAGCCTGAGGAAGAGAAGGCTGACAGGTGACTTCATAGCTCCCTACAAATACCTCAGGAGGGAGCATCAATAACTAGGTGAGAAGCTATTCAAGAGGGCACCTCAAGGGGAAGATGAAGACCAATGGACATACACAAATAGAGGGTAAATTCAGGTTGGATATAAAGAAAAACTTCTCTGTAAGAGTCACCAGAATCTGGAACATGTTCCCAGCAGAGGTGGTATAATCCCCCTCCTTGGAGGTGTTCAAAACAAGGCTGGACAAGTACCTTGTCAAGCTCATCTGAACCCAATACTTCTTGCCCATGGCAGGGGACCAGACTTGATGATCATATAGGTCCCTTCTCATTCTATGATACTATGATTCTCTATGACTCTATATGACTTCCTGTTTCCTAAAGACATTGGTCCAGACTTTGCCCTTTTCCTGCCAGGTTACCTTGGGGGAAGAGGGCATAGACAAGTGACCCTGAGGCACTGACAAAGAGCTGCAAGATATTGGTATGAAAGGACTGCATATGTGGAGATGACTGAAAAGGTGATGAAGACTCAAACTGCACTCCTACTTAGTGTATCAGCAGGAGCAGTGAGAGTAGGGATGGAGAATAGAAAACAGGGGTTTGTGCTGCATGTGAGGACCTACCCTGTTTTCTGTGATGGATCAGAAAGGCTTTTGATGTCAAAGTGAGAGTTTAGTTGGACAATTAGTTAGAAATGACTGAAGATAAAATTGAGTTAATAGTTTCAGCTAGGGTACCCTTGTATTCGCATGCACACACACCATCCCCCCCCCAGCAGGTAAGTCTGTGGAGAAGGGGGCAAGAGGAAGGGAAAGGGCTGTAGTGGGGGGCCAATTGAGGCCCCCCACAGTGAAGGAGGGAGTGGGGTACAGGCAGAAGCAGGGTGGGACAGTGGAGGCCTGGGACTGCCCCCCCAGGCCTCCATTTATCCAACCACCTGGCCTGGCTGGGACCCCACTCACCCCAGCTTCTGCTCCTTCCCATCTCCCTCCTTCACAATGGGGGCCTCATTCTGGCCCCCCGAATCATTCACCCCTGCCCCACTACCTCCTGCACTGTGGGGGTCTCAATCTTCCCCCTGAAACCCAGTCACAAAGAAAGTAAGGGAGGAAGTGATGAGGTAAGGGAGGGAGTAGGGTTCGTGGGGGCAGGTGCTGCACAACCAGAGCAGGGCACAGGACTGAGCTGCACAGAAGAATGGTGGCTCCCACTGCTATGCACAGCCCCAGGAGGACATTGGGAGGTACCACCTAGGCTGTACTACCTAGATCTGTGCAGGGGATGGGGTGAGCAGCAGTGGCACTGGGAGTGAGGCTATGGAGGGGGCTGTAGCCACCTCAAAATTCACCCTAGCTATCCCAGCCCCTTCCCAGTGCTGCCAAGCCCAACACTCCTGCCAGGAACAGCCCA
Organism: Caiman crocodilus; assembly: GCA_030014935.1. NCBI lineage: Eukaryota > Metazoa > Chordata > Crocodylia > Alligatoridae > Caiman > Caiman crocodilus. The sequence goes on from JAGPOW010003642.1 coordinate 41,789,073, forward strand.
GTGATGCCCCAGCCCCCACCCACAGAGGCCCATAGCACACCCTGCCCCATGTGTTGATCCAGGGGCACGCACTCCCCCATGCCCTTCCAGGGTTGAACATAGCAGCAGTGTTTGGAGGGAGGGCCAAACAGGGGGTGGGGTTCACACATGGTGGCCACCACCATCACCTCTGCCCTGTTTGGCCATGCACCATGGCACTTTTCCATGGCTGGTCACCACTCTGCAGGCTGCTGACAGGCCTTATGCCCAGACAATCACACACCACCAGGGACAGTCACAAACACCCCCCACTCCCTGGCCATTCAGTCTTTCACAGCTCTGCTGTAATGGAGAATTGGCCAATCAGAACCACAAGCTGGGGAAGGGGGCAGGGAGGCACTGCAGTGTGCTCCATGGGGCCAGAGGCACCTGGCGCATCCCTCCCCCTCCCCTGGGTAAGAGGTGAACATGCTGTGGGAGATGCTGCTGACATGCCTTAGGGTGCACTTTGTCCCTTCCCACCTGCCCGCCTGCATGTACCCTGTACAATCTTTCTCAGTACTCCTGGGGGTATGCATAACTCCAGTTGACAGCTCCTGGCTTAATACCTTTGCCGATGGGCTTAGATTGAGAATTTAGCTTTTGAGACCATAATTCCTTTACTGTTTTTTGGGAGATATATCAAGGACTTGAATGGGACCCTTGGAGGCGACCCTACCCTTTGGGGTTTTAGGGTTTTTTTTGAGAGGGGTGCTGTTTGTTTTTTGGAGTAGATGCAGATTTCTGAGAGAGCATGGTGATAGTAAAAATGTTTACCGACCTCATTATGGAATAGGACCCAAGAACATGTCTGGAATGCTACTGTTGAAAAATAAGTTACACAGAGAAGGTACAAGAGGCACACTATGGGGCATACCATGCTCATGCATTATTGTGGATAGCTCCCACAAGCTACAGAGGTGTGACACTCCACCCCGAGGTATGTTTTTTGTTGTTGTTGTTTTTTTACTGGAAACAGCATAAACGTTTTCATAAGTGTGGGGAGCATGAGCATCTTGCTGCATCTAGCACATAGATGTGGTGCTTCCTATGTAGAGAGAGCGATCATGTGGCAAAAGACTCTTGCTAAGGGTTTATATGTAACCTCTGTGGGCTGAGGACACACCTATGCCAATCTTGCCCCAAATTCTTTGTAAACACCTTGAGAAGGAGAAGAATAGCTGACACAGAAGACACAGGAGGAAAGTGAAGAGAAAGATAAGGAGGAAGGCAAAGAATAAAAGCAATGAAGGAAACAGGAAGAAAAGAAGCAGGAGGGAAAAGAGGAGGATTAGTTTCAGGAAAAAACAGGTGAAAGTAGTGGAAGATACCCTGAGGGTTATCCCTCCAACAGATCCAGGAAGAGATTTTTGAGGACCTCCTCCAGATGGGGTGGTTGCTGGAGGAAGGAGATGAAAATGAACAAAGGGAGACTACCCCCAAAAGCAGGGTGGGGGTGATGAACAAACTCAGAAGAAGAGAAAGAGATAGACTTTGTCGCTGAAAGTGCAAAAAAGAAAATGAAGGACTGACAAACACAGCAAGGATGGTGGAAGAGGTGAAAAGTAAGAAAAGGCAGAGAACCAGAGAAGGGGCAGAAGTATTAACCTGCCTCAGGACTGGTTCAGTGAGAATGATGGGGAAATTCAGGTGCTCACTGACAGCAAAGGAAAGCATTCAACTTTGGCAAACTAGATCAACTCCAAGAAGCAAGATCAGCACATTAAACCTGATACCTAGAGGAAGATTCAAGAGCAAAAGAACAAGTGATAGGAGGACGAAACAAAAAAAAAAAAATTAAGTTTGCCAACAGCCATGATGTGTAGTTTCTTCAGAGCAATCAACGCTATCTGTGGGCCAAACACACAAATAACAATGTTGCTCTGAGGTCCAAGGATGGAACAATATATTTTAGACAGTGCTAGTGGCATCTGTGGGAGCTCCCCTGCTTACTGCCACCATGCTCCCACAAGTCCCACTGCTGTCTCTGTGCTCCCACTGCCTCCGTGCTCTCCCAGCCACTGGGGGAACAACTCATTCATGCTCCATAGGCCACATTTGGCCCACAGGTCAGAGGTTGAACATCTCTAGGCTAGATGAGTGTATGCTAAAGTGGGTACATAATTGTTGGTGCATTGTAGTCAACAAGTATTCTTCAATGACCCAATATCTCGGAAGATGGGATCAAACGTGGTTCCGCAGGGGTTGTTCAACATTTTCATTGATGATTTGGATAATGGGATCAAGTGTGCACTTAGCAAATCTGGAAGACACTAAGTTGGGTGGAGTTGCAGATACTCTGGAGGGTAGGGATAGGATACAGAATGACCTGAATAGGCTGGAGAAATGGTCCTCAGTCAATGAGATGAGATTCCACAAGGACAAGTGCAAAGTCCTGCACTTGAGATGGAATAGGCACATGCACAATTACAGACTGGAGAATGACAGGTTACCTTGCAATACTGCAGAGAAGGATCTTGGGTTCATGGTGGATATATTCATAAACTGAATATGAGCCAAAGGTGTGTCTTTGCTGCAAAAAAAGGCAACAGCATATCAGGTTGTATAACGGGATTATTACTTATAAAAGCAAAAGGAAGTGATTCTTCTGCTCTATCCAGCACTGAGCAGACTTCACCTGGAGTCCTGTGTCCAGTTTTGGGTCACACACTTCAAAAAGGATGTACTGTATATGGTTTGGAAAGAATCCAAAAGAAGGCAACATAATTTATCAGGGGCCTCAGTCTTATGACGAAAGGCTCAAAGAACCTGATGAAGAAAAGACTGAGGGGAGATTTGACAAGAGTCTGCAAATGCCTGAAGGGTGATCACAGGGTGAATAGAGATGAGCTTTTCTCTGTGGCTATAGGCAATAGGACTAGGATCAATGCCCTCAAAGTGTATCAGGGGAAATTTAGACTGGATATTAGGAGGAACTTTCTGACTATGTAAGTGGAACAGGGAAGATCCTGCACAAGCAGGGGCCTGGACTAGATGACCTTGTGAGGTCCTTTTCAGCCCTACTTTTCTGTGATTCTAGAGGGTACCTGGGGATTGTGCCCTGATTGCCTGTACCAATTTACAATACTAAGGCCACTCATAGGTGAGGAGTAATGCTTTAGAAAAGACAGACTGGGAATGAATGGATCTGTGGAATCAGGATCTTCACCTTAATATAGGAGACCTAAATTCAAATTTATATTCTGCTGACTCTGGAATCCAAATTTTGCATATTCTAGAAGTATGTCCCAACCACTGGATAATACTATCTGTCTCTTTGGCCCAGTGGATATTTAATTATTTATAGAAAATGGAACAGTTTCAATAGGGTATTGAGAGAAACCCACTGCAGAGTATTTACCAGTGGCTTGGTAGTTAGGGAAATCATCTGTTGTTTAGAAGATTTGTGTTCGTGACCTTGCTCTGAATCTGGGAAAACAAGAATTTGAACATTGTGTCTCAAATGTCCTAGGTGAGAGCTATAAATACTAGTCTCTCTCAATCATATAACTTCAGCAGAGAGCTCATGGCTACATGACTTTGGGAAAGACACCTCCCAGATCATTAGCTACCTGTCTCAGGCCAGGAGCTACTTCAGTGCTTAGGTCCCTCGCCTTTCTCTGCATTTCCTATCAGGTTTTCTTAGACAGCTCTGGTTTCTTGAGGCTGGTTTCTGAGGACAGTTATTTTTCAGGCACTTAACTTTGCCCCCTCCCCGCCACCCAACCACATTATACAGTGAGCCAAGCTGCTCAATTTGAGGCTGAGATTTCTACTAAGTAGCAGACTGCTTAACATTTAGCAGAGCTTCTTAACCTTTTTAGACTTAATTTTAGATTCAACGCACGCCTTGTTACATTCAAGACACTCCTTGGAAAATACCATCTCTTAGTTTCCACTTGCATTTTTTTACTACAGAAAAATAATAGACCATTTTTCTATTTCAAAGACCGCAGAAAGATCACAACAGGTCAGAATGTAGTTAACACTATGAAAACTCTTTTTCTTGTGAAAAATGTTTGCACGCCTAACAGAACTCACATTGTGTGCCACCTCACGCCACCTTTGCAAGGATCTTAAGGCATCCCAAGCTGTCACAGTGTCCTGGCTGAGAATCACTGGGTTAGACTTTGCAATGTTTCAGTGCCTTAAAATGTAGCCCTAAGATACATATCCAAGGTCATGCACGAACTGTGTGGTGAAGCAGAGACATGGACCCAAACCTCCAGTTGCACTAACTATATTCCATATCTTATGTGATTCTACAGACCAATACTATTATGTCCCTAAACATCTCTTCCCTTTACATTTACAATGTGATTTTCTGGGTGTACTTTAAAATCTTGGAAAGATATATTTTGATTGCTCTGGATTGCTATGCCTCTACTTTTTGTAATTAAAAGGAGGGAAAAATATTGTTCTATCTAATGTTTGATCTATTTTTCATGTTTTCTTTCTTTCAAGTGTGTTTCTTGGAAAAAGCTTCACTAGTGTATGTGTTTTAGCACTAAGAAAATTTAAGATTCTTTTTCATTTTATGAAAAAAGCCTCCTGCCATCCAATATAACAATATTATAATGAAAAGGAATAAATAAACATTCTGTATACAAAATTATTCAAAATATGTTTTCAATAAATTTCCATTCATGTCATTCTAGCAATCTGAACCTGTTGACCTTATGCTTTTCTATGAACTCTTTAGCTCTACATGTCACTTATCGCATATTAAGAAATAATAGTTCCACCCACACTTTATTCATTCACTGACTCAGAGACATTTTCTGTGATCCCAATTAAAGTGCCAAATTGCTTAAAAGTTAGCCATGTAAGTGACTGCCATCAGTCAGACAACTTGGCTTTAATCTCCTTTTGCCTTCAGAGGAATCAGTTCTGAATTGCACAGTAGTCTGGTTCTGATCTGCCACAATTGAAGAACACAGTTCTGATCTTTCAGATACTTCCCCGTATAGAGAGATGTGACTTTCCAATTAATTGTGTGAATAGGGCTTTTGATGACTTCAAACATTCCTTTCTTCAATCCCCTCATTTACTCAGCCCCTATTACAGCAGACATACTAATAACTGAATAGTAATGTATATATTACATGTATGTGGTAATTAATGCCAGAAGCCATTAACATGAAATATTTACATTTCTAATTCTAGTCATGCCAGTGCTATCTAGATATCTACAAACAAAAAAACTTTACTAAATTAGTTCATGGATTTGGAGCTTTGTGAAGAAAAATAATGCAGGCAATTGGGTTTATATGATTCATACTTTCACTGAAAAAGAACAAAAAACCTGATTTCTACTGAAAATTGTAAATAGTTATCCTTAGCAGGGTCGTTGGCTTCTTTGTTTCTACTGAAAGCAAGAATAAAATATCCCATTATTATTTGGTGACCATAGCATGCTAAGCATACACACACATACATATGCATATGTAGACTAAGGCAACTAAATGCTATTCTACCCTGAGTCATTAAAAATAATGCAAAAATGATATTCTCATTAGTAAAATAAAGAAAAAGAGTTTAGATGAAAGTACTGGAAGGTGGAGACATAGCTGGATAGGTCATCAGGCTTATGTGCCCCCAGCAAGGAGGTCAAGGTAAATAAATGATCTCAGGCCTGATGAAGTGGGTCAGCTCAGGGGCATCCAGAGTCCCCAAAGCATCCATGGTTCATGATGTCTGCAGTCAATCCAGCCTGTAGAACCCCCAGCTACTGTTATCTGCTCATCTCCAAATCCTAGGGCAGAACTGCTCATACCCTATGCTGACCACCCTGCTGAACTCTGGAGCCTAGGACAATGTTGTAGATGAGGCTGGCACAAAGCCTACAAATCCCACTAAGGTGACAATGCAAACCCAAAATAATTGAGTCCATAGATGACTCATTCCTGTCTTCTGAACATATGGAGTAGGAGAAGATCACTCTAGAGATTAATTTCCTTGGGCACAAGGAGACCATACCCTTTGGACTATTTGCTCTCCACACTAACCCTTCATTCTGGAGTTTCCCTGCCTTGAGCTCAATGACCTACTGATCAGGTAGAGTGCCTGAGAGGTCCATTTGAAATCAGACTACTATCAACAACACTTCTAGAAATCCTGGGGGACATACAATCCAAGATGAAACCCTGCCTGCTGTGACCCTCCTCTCCCAGAAGGCAAAATCTCCAGAAACTGAAATCAAGTTATCTGGAAAATATCAGGAGTTTGTGGATGTCTTTGAGAAGAAAAATGCAGATGTTCTTCCTCCTCATCAAGACTGTGTTTGCCCCATTAATCTGCAGCCAGGAGAGAACATCCCACTGTGATACATTTATGCTATGTCTGAGCCCAAACTTACCACTCTTCATGAGTATCTAGAAGAGAACCTGACCCTGGGTTGCATACACAGGTACACCTTATGCATGGGAGCCCCATCCTATTTATTACAAAGTAGTTCATTAAAACTCTCCACCAGTGCCAGCACCAGCTTCTTCCCGGTAGCAGGGCTAAGGTGGGCTAGACAGAAAATTGCAGGGCTGCACTATGCATCTTCTGGTGAAACATACTTATTCATTTTTTAACAAAACCCACTTGAACATGTTTTTTTTTATTTATGTTATCTGCAAAAGGAGGATAAAAATATACACTGTATGTAAACAGCTATGTCCTCTCCTCCCCCCAGCCCGTTCCAGGACTGTCCCTGGTCTCCACCTACGCGTTGATTATCAGGCTACCATTCATAATTTGTACCCTGCCATATTCCAGAGCTGCTTGATCAGCTCAAAATGGCATGCACCTTCACTAGATTTGATCATTGGGGAGCCTATAACTTGGTGTGAATCCACACTGAGGATGAGAGGAAGACCACTTTTAGAACCTGGTATGGGCACTTGAGTTTCTAATCATGCCCTTCAGGCTTACAAATATTTCAGTCACTTTCCAACATGTCATTAATGATATACTGTTAGACCTACTGGACAAGTTTGCCGTTGCCTACCTTAATGATATACTGATCTTCTTTGTCATTGCCTACCTTGATGATATACTGATCTTCTTGGAGGATCCTAAACAACATTCCACGCATGTCCAATCAGTGCTGGAAAGACCATGCCAACGTGGCCTTTTTGCACAATTGAGAAATGTGCATTCAACCAAACAATGAAGAAGTTCCTTGGATTCATGTTATTCTCTGAAGGCCCAAAGATAGACCCACATAAGGTTCACAATCTGCAAGTGGAAAGCCTCTCCTGGAATGTCAAGGAACTTCAAAGATTCCTAGAGTTCACGAATTTTTACTGTAGATTCACTGTCATCTTTACCCAGGTAGTAAATCCTCTCACTATGTTATTGTGGAAGAATATCCAGCTCTATTGGCCCAGGAAGGTTCAGTAAGCATTCTAATACCTGAAACAGGCCTTCACTTCTGGTGCTGTGGTCACTTATCTGGGCCCTGCCCTGACATTTGTGGTAGAAACAGGCACATCTAGCATCACCATAGGTGCAGCAGGGTCCAGAACACCACTGCGCTTTCTTTTCCACAAAAATTAGCCCAGAAGAACAGAACTATGAGGTCCTGAATCATGAACTCCTGGTCATCTGGATGACCTTTGGGGAATGGCAGCATTATCTAGGAGTACAGCTCAAGGTATGGATCATTAAAGCCCACAATAACTTAAACTATGTTCATAAGGCAAGAGCTCTCAACAGAGGCAGCTGCATTTGGCACTCTTTTACTCCTATTTTGACTTCCAAATAATGTATCAGCTTGGGTCCAGGTACAAAAAAGCAGATGCTGTATCCTGAAAGATGAAATATGATGAAGATCCTGAACAGGCACCAGCCAAACCCAGCCCTATTCTGTAGCTGCAGAATGTCTTTAGTGCCACATGACCAACAGACTTCCTAACATTGCTTCAAGCTTCCACCTAAGAGGAAATTGCCCCTAGGGAGCAGAATATCCTCTTTCAACATCCCCACCAGCTGCAGGAGGGGGTAGTATTCATGTGGATTAGGATATATGTGTTCCCAGGCCTGGTCAGACTGACAGTGCTGTATGCAAGCTATGACTTACTGTTAACAGGCCACCCCAGAATGGACAAAACCTACCTCTTGGTTGCTCCATACTTTTGGTGGCCATGTCTATGTAAGACAGTCCAAGACTTCATTTGTTCCTGCAATCTTTGTGCCTGAACTAAAAGACCCACACAAAAACTATGTGAGCTTCTCCAGGCTCTTCTTGTTACCTTGGTCCACTATTTCATTAGACTTTATTGTAGAGATGTCCAAATCCAATGGATACTCCACAATCCTAATAGTGACAGATCAGCTAATCAAAATGGGCCACTTTATTTCATGCACAGGTCTGTTCTCATCTGAAGACACTGCCTAATTATGATTGTACCATGTGGTTCCTTTTCATGATCTCTCAGACCATGTAACCTTTGACTCTCATCCCAAATTTGTCTCCTAATTTTAGTGCAATGCCCTGGTCATGCTGAGGTTCCATGTCCAGCTCTTGTTCACATACCATCCAGAACCAAGTGGTCAAGCTGAAAAAACAAATTTCTGGTGTTACCTCAATTTCTAACAGGACAGCTGGGCTCCCTTGCTGGCATTTGCAAGGTTTACCCACAACAACTCCATGCAGGCCTCATCCATACATATCCCATGGGTGAGGTGTAGGGTGAGGTGTAGCCAACTATGGGTTTTACCTCTGGCTATACCTCACCCTAACCACCATAACTGATAATATTGCAGCTTCAGACTGTGTACAATATGTGCAGGAGGTAAAAAAAAAAACAACCCTAAACAAGCACCTGGAAAAAGCAAAAGAAACTTACAAATGACATGAAGACCAATATTGTCAACAATATTGTCAACTGCTTATTCTGGAGATCAAAAGATATGGCTGTCAACAGAACACCTCTGCACCCACCAAGCCTCACAGAAACTGGATCATAGGTACATCAGATCTTTCCTTATTATCCAACAAATTAATCCAGTAACCTTTGAATTGTAGCTCGCACCAACACTGGAAAACCGTTTGGTAATTCACATGTGCCTGTTTAAGACCAACATGGAAAATTCACTCCTTCATTGTTCCCAACCTCCTCCCCCATCCATAATGGTTCAGAATCAAGAAGAATATCACCTGGACAAGGGAGAAGAGATTGATGTCTTGACTTCAAAAAAGCCTGCAATTTGGTTTCCCATGATCACCTCTTGGGGAAACTGACCAATTGTCACCTTGGGTCCTCCACGATCCACTGGCTGGAAAATTGGCTCCCGGGTCAGACCCAGAGGGTAGTAATTAATGGAAGTCACTCATCATGGTGTCCTGTGACTAGTGGGGTCCTCCAATGCTCTGTCCTTGGACGCATACTTTTCAACATCTTCAGTAATGATGTGGACACAGGAGTCAGAAGCAGACTGGCCAAGTTCATCGATGACACCAAACTTTGGGGCAAAGCATCCACACCAGAAGACAGGTGGGTGATCCACGCTGACCTGGATTGGCTCAGCAAGTGGGCAGATGAGAATCTGATGGTGTTCAACGCCGATAAATGCAAGGTTCTCTACCTTGGGAAGAAAAACCTGCAGCATCCTTATAGGCTCGGCAGTGCTATGTTGGCTAGCACTATGGAAGAAAGAAACTTGGGGGTCATCATTGACCACGAGATGAACATGAGCCTGCAGTGCAATGCTATGGCTAGTAAAGTGACCAAAATGCTGGCTTTCATCCATAGATGCTTCTCAAGCAAATCCCGGGACGTCATTCTCCCCTTGTACTCGGCCTTAGTGAGGCCGCAGCTGGAGTACTGTGTCCAGTTTTGGGCTCCACAATTCAAAAAGGATGTG
>JAGPOW010003642.1:41807900-41825284 GCA_030014935.1 Caiman crocodilus
TTGTTGCCCTTTTATGTCCTCGGTAACATGTTTATGGCCAATTAAATTGTTTGTTTTCACTTCCATATAAGGAAGACTCTTTGTCTGTGCCATGAGCACATGTTCATTTAGATGGCGCTAAATTCACACAGGTGGATGAATGGAATGCTCTGGATATTGTGCATCTGTATTTCAGCAAGTCTTTTGACAAAGTCCCACATGCTTTTATCACACAAACTGGGGAAATGTAGGCTACACAAAATAAACATAAAGTGGACAGACAACTGGCTCTATAGCTGTAAGCAAAAGGTAATTTATAAAGGGATCCATGTTGGAATGAGAAGAGGTTTCAAGCGGAGTCCTACAAGGGTCTTTCCTAGGCCCAGTGTTGTTTAGCATGTTGATTAATAATTTGGATGATGGATGCAGAGAGCTTCTCAACCAAATTTGCAAAGAATGAAAAAATTGGAAAGAATTGCAAATACATGAGGACAGAAGCATAAGTCAGAAGAATTTTAACAGATTTTAAAGTTGGTCTGGAACCAACAGCATGCAGTTAAATGCTGACAAGTGCAAAGTGATAATCTAAAACACAAATACAAGAAGGGAGTCACTTGGCTGGATGGAAAATAAATAAGGAGTCTGTGTCTCACAGCATCCATTTGAATCTGTAGTGTGATGCAACCACACAAAAAACAAATGAGGTTTTGGCCTGCACCAATAGGAGCATTAGGTACAATGGACAAGAGATCATGGATATGCCTGGCCATCTGAGAAGCTATGGCCTGGAAGATGTTCCAGGTGTGGTGGCCTGCTTTAAACTGTCAAAGCATGTCCTCCTGTCCCAACTTGGCCAGGAGGGCAGCCACAGACAGCTGGGTCCAAGGTGCCAGCTCTGAGCAGGCAGGGTCCTTTGGCCTCTCTAGCAGCAATTCTGGTGTTCCCTATTGGAAAACTGAAAATTCCCTGATAAAAAAAAAACCCCAAGTCACTCCGTAAAATACCCCCAAATCCATGTTTCTCCGCATGCGGGCTTGTCCTAAAAGTCCCTTCCTACTTTTTAATGATTCCTCCCCCCTTCCACCAAAAGGGATAATTTTAAGAGTTCATGTGATTGTAGGGTTCTGTTGTAAACTGAATGTCTGGCAATGCCATTCTTTTTAAACCAAATTGAGAATAGTGCAATGAATACTATAAGTACATTTGATGATGGTTTTCATGTGTATTATATATGATTATTTATTCCAGGAAAAAAGATAAATAAAAGAGTCAGTCTCAATAGTGATTCAACCTGTGTTAACTTAAAAATGATTCTTTGTATTGTATTTTGGTAATAACTTCTTATAACACGGTGGCAAAATGGCAGTGCAAAATAAATATCTCTTTTTAATTAAATGGGAACCTAAGAATTTCAGTCCCACTCAAACTTAATTAGAGACTGAGATTTCCATTCTCTAGAAAGGCCTTTTTGTAATTAAATCTATTGAGAAACAAACTGTCTTTTTTTTTCATAGCAAAATTTTTTTCATGTTTCTAAAAATAACAATCAAGTAGACTAATGTTTCCCGGAAATTAAAGACCTTAACCCATTAGATATGTTGCCTATTTGTTATTTATAAAGGACACTGCTTTTCATCCATGGATCTCACAACATTTCACAAAGATGGAAAATATCACTTCACATTACAAATAGGAATCTGATGTAGCATTAAATAAGAACAGAACTTGACTCACAAAATATATAGCTCTACAACTGTTTCCCATATCTTTTGTGTGAGCTTGATTATTTCTGATCTTGGTCTATCATCAAGGATTAAGAAGGGATAGTCTCTCCATGGATAGAGGTAAAATACACACTTTTTTGGTTTTGGTAGGGGTTTTGGAAGCTTACCCTTCCAATTTCATCCTGCTGAAACTTACCCAAAGTTCATTATTTTGCCAAAGAATTATTCTGCCGAAAGATGAATTTTTGTAGGATAAGGAGGGAGATCAGATAAGGTGTTTGTGAGATGCCAATTTAAAGTATCTGATGTATTTTACCATTTACAAAAAAAAATTTTTTTTTTCATCTCAATGCCATACTTTAAATCAGTTTAGCTTATAAACTTACACTTTCTTTTATTTAGTTGGCCTCATTGAGGACTGATGGCTTTGAGCATTTTAATGATGGTTTGTGCGGTCATTTCTCCTAGTTATTTAATTTTTGATTTTGAGTCCCAGAAACCATGTCAAAATGAGTCCATTGTGAGCATTAAAAAGTTCTGACTGGTTTATGCATTTAGTCCTTGAAAGCTTTTAGAGAGGAGTTTAGTATGTTGTGCAGAGGCATGGGTGTTCTGAATTCAGTTTCTGTGCAGGCTTAATCATAAGCAAATTGGTTATGCTTGATAATGCAATAAACTTCCTAGGTGCTTGACATATAGACATGAAGACAAAGGTCCTGACATGAAAGGGTTGCCATCCTAACAAGCAATGAAAAGACAAGGTCTTTGAGTGAACTTTGAGTTTAACTATGTTAAAATAAACATGGCAATAGTACATAATATTACTAGTTTACAGTTTATCATGCTGCATGTTTGTGTTTAAAAGAAGTAGTAAAACAGGCAGCATAAGCAGACGATAGAGAGAGAGAGGAAGAGAAGTTACGAGTAGCAAAAGGCGATAAGATACAGAGACTTGAATGCAAAGAGATGGGCCTTAAAAATTGGCTTACCTATCTTCAGGCTTTTTGTTTTGTCCTTTATTTTCAGACATGCCTTTATTTTCACTTAGTCCCTTTTGAAGCAGTTGCATATCAAGTAACTTATTCTATGAATCTAACATTTTATCTGTATTCAGATTCTAGTAATTTGTTCTCAATCAATTGCAAGATCTTGAAATCATTCATAGTTTGTGATCTCATTTTTTGGATTTCACTAGAGGCAGATCAAGCCATTTACCATGATAAAGCATTGAATGAGCAACAAAAGTGTTTAGCAAAGTTTTGGTATCTGTGAAGATTTCTTGATAAGAGAAGCTATCATTGCTGTATTTGGCATCATCAATTCTTTTCTGTAACGTGCTGCACTTATTTATGGAAATTATTTGGTTTAAAAGAAGTTGCTCTATTTTTCTGAGTTAGACCTATGTTCCTATGTAGCAGGAGTAAATGCTACATTATTCCTGGAAGTCCCTTACCACTATTCTTATCTATGATTCTAGTATTTTATGGTAATATTCATTACATGGATAATGATCACAATGCCTTCACATGCTCTCAAGCAATTCTCAGCCTCAACCAATTCAGTATTGTTACTTAAAAACCACAATGTTATGTTAGCATCTGTCTGGCACATCAGAGAACTGAAAACAATCAAGAATATGTAAAATCCAGGATCATAAGTGCTATGTGTTTTCATAACTCAGACATGCAAATGGAAATTTTCAGTGCAGGTTGTATTAGGAAACAGAACTCCATTTTCCTGATATGACTGACTGCAGCAGAAGATAAATGAATTAGTTTCTTCCATCTCCGTTTCCTCTGCTTACACTATGTAAGAACTTTGCCTGCCTTAGGCAGCTTTTACCTACACGTAACATCTGAAACTGTAGAGAGGTACATTTATTTGTACATATTAATTCTGTATGTATTAAGGGATCACTGTAACATGATAAGGAGCTATTATGCTATACTATAGTGCCTAAGTAACCTCCAGGTATGCAATAAATTGTATGTTACTAACTCCACAGCAAAGGAACTACTACAAGTTTTTTGTGTGAGACAGTAAAAATATGTCCCTAGTGTAGTCTTTCTAAATGTAGGACATATTTCAACAGTGTACACTATACAACATAATATTTACCTCCCTTTTTATAAATTGTGCCACTTTAAATAGTACAAACATAGTTTTGCCTATGTTGTAATATACAATTTAATGAATTTATAAATATGTACCCGTGTTACTCTAGGATACGGGCCAGTAGAGGTCTCACCACAACTAAATACAATAATTAAGAGGAGTTTATTGAAGATAATAATTTTCCGTGCCTCAGTTTATCCATCTGTGAGATGAGTGTGGTGATTTAGTCATCTTATTTACATTGAATAGAAGTTTCTCTCTTTGAACTGATTAGAGCTACTTGTGGAATTAGTGATATTCTTAGTTGGTATGAGGAAGCATGGTAGTATCAAGCTAGGACTGGAAGTTCTTTGATGACCTTAAATTGGAAGCAACATGCAATTAATATTAATAATTAAATATAACAGTTAAACTATACTACAGTCATGAAGTGTATCACCCAAAGCATGGCATGATAAAGTAAAACCTGCAAGTATAACCCTTAATACCACTCTCTTTTATATATACATTATGACTGAGTGTTATGCCAGTCATGTTCTTTTGCAGATAATAGTTAAATTGTTATGGAGCCTAACCAAAGAGAGAATATATTTTCAGTTACATCAGCACTGGCATTCCTAAAAGCTTTCTCCGTTAAAGTCTGTCCTGAGTGACACCCAGACAGATACTCTTATATTGCTGTTGTATAGGAGTCTGTTTGGGCTTCCTTCCCTGCTCTTATTCATGATTACATTCTTTCTCTTCTCTTACATTTAGTTTCATGAGAAGTATTATGCTGCAGGGTAGTACTTGCTTATAATAAGAAATTACCACATTTTTAGATGAGAGATGAGCAAAATCTAACAACAAACATTTTCCCACATGGCAAGACCCAAGGGGTGCAGTATCTTGCAATTCAGAAATATGGATAATAGATTCATAGATATTCACTCAGAATGGATGGGTAAACTGTCTACTGTGACCTATTATATTAGTCACTCTGATAACAAGCCCAGTAAATTCTGTTTGACAAAAGCATAATTTGAGCTGCTTGGCTAAAGCATTTCTCTAGGAAGGCGTCCAATCTCTGTTAGAATCCACCATTTCCCTTAACAATTTGCTCTATAACCAATCACTCTTATAGTTAAAAAAATGTGCTTTATTTCCCATTTGAATTTGTCTGGCTTCAACTTCTAACCATTTTATTATGCCATGTCTTTATGTACAGTATTAAAGGCTCCTTTACTACCTGATACTTTGTCCTTGTGAAGGTGCTTTGTACACTTTGTTGAAGTCACCTCTCAATCTTCCTTTTGATAAGCTAACCATATTGTGCTCTTTGAGTATCAGAAACACTTACTGGATATTATTTATACTCTATCCAATTTTTCAAGAACCCCTATTCCAGTATCTGCCATAGCCACAGGACAGAGATAAAATCACCCTTTTTTTTTCTCCTGGGCATAATTTTCCTTTCTACACATGCAAGAACTACATTAATCCTTTTCCCCACACCACCATATTGGGAATTCATGAAGAGTTGCTTTTTTATTGTACTTCTAAAAGTACAGAGCCATTGTTTTCTAGGAAGCAGCCTCACTGTATTCCCCTCACATTCTGTAAATGTGGTCTATATTCTCGGTCCTAATTATATTTGCATTTGGCTGATTTTTGTACAATTTGTTTAAATTGACTAATCTTACAAAGCAATGTTATTTGGCCATCCTGTCCTCTTCATTCTTTTGCCAGCATGACAGCTCTGGGTAATCTACACATTTTGATCAGTAGTGATTTTATATTTCATTCTAGATCATTAATGAAAATGGTGAACTGGCTTAGGCTTGGTACCAATCCCTGAACAACTCCTGCAAGAAACAATGCCATTTGATAATGATTCCTGATGAACAACTACTTCAAGGCATGTCAATTAGCCACTTAAACCATTTACTGTGTTCTCTTTTTGTACACGATTATGCATTTTTTAACCATTCAGTACTAAGTCAAATGCCTAATTCTTTGTTTACACAGTTAATTTTTGCTAAAAGCATGTGATTTTTTTTTAAATGAAAAGCAAAATTAAAACAGTTTTTAAATTATCTGTGTTCCATGAAAATCATATTTACTGGTATATATTATATTTATATCTTCTAGTTTTCTATTAATTAAATTGCATATCAGTTTTTCCATTATTTTACCTTGGACAGAGTATTATAAACTTCAGTAATCATCCAGTACTCAAGCGCTTGCATGAGATCTGCTTTATCCCATGTTTGGTTCCAGAAGGCTGTGCATCAGAGCAAACATAGATCCAGGACCAGACACTTTGTCTGGACAGCTGAAATTTTAAAAGTAGAGTATAAATATAACAGAAATCGAATTAATCAGTTCTTAGAAGGGCTGTACAAAGCTTCAGTTGCTGATTCAGTTTAGCGGAGATTCGGCCTGATTTGGTGGCTGAATCTCTGAATTTGAATCAAATTGGGAGACCTTTTAATCTCTCTGAATCAAATTAGAACCTTCTGAATTGATTTGGAGAGATTCAGAAAGATTCAACAATTTGGACATAGATGCAGCTTTGAAGGTTTTCCCTATGTACCTCAAGGTATCAGGTGGCTTGTAAATGCTGAGATGCTGGGGTGGATGGAGCATCCCACAGGATCATAGGGGGGTCCCCAATGCACTCAGCCAGCAGAAGACCTGGAAGTGACCCAGATCCTCCGGGGACCATGTGGGCCCCGCCCTCCGCACCTCTCCGCACCTCTCTCAGCAAACAGTGCTTCCTGGGCCTGAGGGGGCAACTGGGGTCACTATATGGCCAATCCCCAAGCCAGGGTGGCATGGGTGGCCCCCCACATGCTTGGGCCCTGCCCCCAAGCCTAGATGACCAGCACCTGAGAAGACCAGGTGTACTATTCCAGGCAGCACACCCACTCAGCCTGTCCCTGGCCCTAGCCCTGGCCCCACCAATGTGGACCCCTGGGGGATGGGAACTGCAGCTATGCACAGGTGCAAGGAGAACCAAAGCCAAGGGGCCTGACCCTCCACCATTGGCACTTCCAGCTCAGGCAATGGGGCCCCCTTTCCAGCACTCATCCACAGGCATGGGATGATGTGTCAACTGCCCAAATAGGAGAATCTGCATTTTAAGACCTGGATGCAGGCCCTGGCTTGTGTAGTGGGGGCCCCCAAGATTGTGGTGACACCCTACTTTCATGGAAAGGAGGTCCTTTTCCTTGCCTCGAAGGCCACTGCACAAAAGGTGGTGGAGAGGGGGCTTGTGGTGGAGGAAGAATACATTCCCCTCAAGCCTCTAGAAAAGCTGGGGACCAGGGTAGTCCTCAACTCCATCCTTTTCTATATCCCCAGTTGGGCCCTGCTTCCCCGGCTCTAAACCCTGGGGAGAGTTCTCTCTCCAGTGGGGGCTCTCTCATTGAGGTACCAAGACCTTGGCTTCTTCTATGTGTACTCTTTCAGTCACCAGTGTTGCTTTTTTCGCTTATTTAGTGCAAGGCGATGATGACCTGGCTGGGTCAATTAAGCGTATTGGTTATAAAGAAAGGTACTTATTCTGCCATTGGTTTAAGCAAGGTGTAGTTTATTGCGAGAAGCGAGTACAGAAACGTTGAGTCAGTGATATTGCGTACAGGCGAGGCACCGAAGACTACTCAACGGCCCTTGGTGTGAGACAAGGAAGTGACTGGTTTTTCACCCGAGGAGTCTCTCTCCCGTTTCGCAATGCGTCACCTTTATATATTGGGTTACACGTAAGCAGCATTGTATAATACTGTGGCAATTTTTGACCAATTGTGGCTTGCAAAGCACTGCGGCATCTCTTGTCTAATTGAGGAGACACAGCCTACTTCTCCTTTTTGTGGCTGTGTTCAATTAGTGGTTTCAGCATTGCTAAAGCTTTATTATTTAGAAATATCTCGAGCTATTTTAGAACTGTGTCTGGGATTGTGTCATGAGCATTCATATACTTGTGACTGACATGCCACCTTGTTCATGGCACAGTGGCATACACAGTTTCAAGGTCAAGATCTGAGTAGGTTTCATTCAGGTGCTGGAATTCAAGGTCCTCGTACATTTCAGGCAAGCATGTGTATACAAAAGCAGATAGCGAAACTAACTTGTCACGCAACATTTGGATCATTGCACAATCGAAGCAACAGCAAATGAGGATATCCAGGAAGGGAAGTAGCAAGGTGAGTAGTGGAACAAGTAAGCTATGCATCCAGTTCGACATCTCCAACCCCAGCGAATCAAACAATCTTGCAAGCCATCCTCCCTGGGCAAGCCCTGAGATTTTGTTAACCTTTGCAGCTATTTCACACATCTTGTCGAGTTGGAGGTGGACTGGGATACTAATATTGGGAATAGAAATACAGCAATATTCCTGGGATAAATTAAGATATTGACAAACACTGCCATGCATGAGAAACATAGCATCTAGTGCTAATCAATTTTGAAACGTCATGCGCAATGTCACTTGAAACTGGGTATCGATGAATTGAAAAGACTGACGTGTGGAACTGGCAAGGAGCTCGACCTCCTCCTGAAGTTCTGCTATGGCGACACGGGCCTTGCTGATTCCAACTCCCCAGGCAAAAGCACCTTCAAGACCCCAATGGAGTTTTTGTTGTACTTTTTCTACTTAGGTGAGTTGGCTCCATACCGGGTCACGTTTAGCTCTGTGTGAGAGAAAATTAGGACTGGGGGGAGATAAAGTGTTAGCGCTAGCAGACAACAAGAAACAGTTAACTTTACTTAACATGACTGGGAGCCTGGTGCGGAGAATTCCATTTGAACATGCCCAGAACATGCTTAACAGTGCAGGAATAGAAAGGGAAGAACAGTCGGGGCACGTGTATGGTTTGGTGTATCTGTTGAGAATTGGTTGATACACCTGAAAGTAGCGATGAGGATGGCGGAAGTTCCACGGGAGGGCCCAGCCGTGACACATAGCAGAAAAAATAGTGGCCCTGAGGATAGGAAAGAAAAAGGAGTATAAAGTATCTTTACGAGTGAAATCTACGTTAACAGATTCGTTCCAGGAGGTAAGGGAAGGGGTCATATGGAGGGGGTTGTGTTTGACACAAGGTATACGGTCTGGGGAGTTGGGAGTGGCAGAAACCAAGGCAATGGAGCCTTTGGGTGCAAGGGAAAGGAATCATGATGGGGTGATGGAATCTGGGTTCCAATGTAGCGACAAATCGGGGCAACTCTAGACCATGCCCCTGGGGTCCGTGCCCCAAGGGATGGACCCGCAAGTGATATTCTGGAGTGGTGAGGTCATTTTTACTCCTTGAGACCACAAATCCATAGAAAGGTAAGTGCAGAGTTTTGTTGAGGTGTGTAAAAAGAAATCCAAGGGCCACTGGAAGGTCACATTAGCTTCAATGTCCTTTTGCACTTGAATGGTAATAAAGTGTGGGGGGTTGCGTCGCGAAGAAAACCATTGTTGGATGTTGAGTGGGAGAACAGCAGGAATTAAAACCAGATCTGAAGCATGGTTTGGTGACTGCAGAAAGGCTATAAGGCCGGAAAATGGATCTCCAGTGAGGTTCACCCAGGCCAAGAGCTGTATTATGACCGGGGATCATATTATGACCGGGGGGGTATTGGAATTAAGCTGGTCCGAGGCGAGGAGTACAAAGACAAGCAACAGGAACATAATGGGTCCAGAATGGTTGGTTCCATGGAAAACTCTTTCTGAAATGACAAAAAGAAACACAAGAGGGGTGGGGAATATATGAGATGGCAAATGTGAGGTAGTGGTGATAGAATTAAGAAATCCAGACTTGATGCCGGGAAAGCCAATTATGATGTACGAGGATGGTGTGAACTTCACCATCTGTAAGTGGGGCACTGACTAGATAAGTGTTTGGATATAGTTCTGGCTGCAGGGGACAGCCCTCAAGTGGTGTGGGACGGGTGTCCTGATGATGGGGGATGGTTATCCAGAGGGTGTCGTCAGTATTATATTGGGGTGTTCAGGGTTTCTGTGGCTTTGGAGGTATGGATGGCCAAAGCATTTTATCTGCATTGAGGTCGATGAGCACTGTAGCGAGATGCTTTATCCAATTTTTGTAGGATCCATTTCCTTGGAGACGAAGTTTTTTCTTTAGAAGGCTGAAGTGTCCAACTATGCTGTTGGACTGAGGGTGATAAGACAGATGTAGGTGCCAGGTGATGTTATGTTCAAGGGCAAAGCGGTTGAGGGCTTTGGAGTTGAAAGGAGGACCACCGTCGGACTGGACGTTGTTCAGGGTTCCCCAACTGACAAATGTTGAAGTAACTGCTGTCATAACAGCCTGTGCCATTGGACTTTCGCATTGGGATGGCGAGAAGGCGGCGGGATCCGAGGTTGACACAAACAAGTACTTTGTTGGGGATTTTGGCTCCTGGGAGACGTCCTAGAAGATCTACCTGCCAGGTGGAGCCGGTGAGAAGTAGTCCGGATCAAACGCCCTGTTTTGGTGAGAGTGAAGTTGAGGGTTTTCTTTTCTGCATGTTTGGCAAGCTTGGGCTATTCAGGCCCAATTGTCACAGGTTCCGTAAGGCAGGATGGGTGTTGCTGAGACATTGGCTTTCCATCGTTAGTGTGCTTTTTTGGGCCCCAAGTGGCTCCAGCCCTCATGCAGCCAATGTAGTAAAGGGTCGATTTTTTCGACTGATGTAAGGTGACTTGTATGCTGCATGTTGATGTATGTCGGTTCTGAGCGGGTTCTCAAGTAGTTTGTTGATGATTTCATGTACTGGGTCAGTGTCAACCTTGTGGGACTTGGTGTGTTTGATGAGAGGGAGTGTAGCAAACTGCAAAAGCAGGTCTCATATTTCATCTATTGGTCGAGGTTTTCTGTTGGTTGGGCCATGCCTGTGACGATCTTATAAATGTATTGAGAGTCAATGGCGATGACTGGAACTGGAAGTGTTTGATTAGTGGTGTTGTAGACAGTGTTTTAGCACAGCTTTGAACCCTTTGAGTTCAAGTAGCTGGGCGGAGGCCGGTTCATGTACGTTATGAATAGCTACATCTTTACAAGGTTGGCAGTAATACTGTAGCACTGTCATTGCGGGTGGTTCCGTCAGATGCCATCCAGGCAGGCGCAACTGTTCCATAGAGTTGTGGTGCTGGGTTAAGTTGTACCAGGGGTGGCGGAGGTAGATTGCGGTACTGCCAATGTGCCCATTGGTATTGAAAAGATAACACTAGTGTAGACCAGGTTGATGGTTCACCCTGAAACTGTGGTTCTGGTCATGTCGAATCGAGGAGCAGTAGAACTGTAGCAGCTGGCGCTTAGACGGTTCCATGCCCAGTGGCAAATGCGGAGGCAAGGTTTGTGGCTAGCATGGTTTTGGCAAATGTACCATATTGGTGTTGAGGTCCTTGAAGGACCTTGTGGGAAGCGAATACAAGTTGATCTTCATTATTCTTTACGGTGACCCATAAATGGGCATCACTGTAGCTGGTGGTAATTATTAATGGCTTGTAAATTCAATAGGTGCAAGTGGGGTGGTTTTGACTGCGAGCAGTAGATGTACCAGAGCCTTTTGATCTTTTGCAGTCCATGGTGTGTGCTGCCAAAGCTTGGTGTGGGCTTGATGCTGAAGGTGTGTGAGAGTTGGAAGATGATTTGGGGTGATATAATGTCTATACCGTTAAGGTGCCCCAGAAGTCGCTGAAGTTCTTGTGTCGTTTTGGGAAAGATGTAGTGCTTATCCATCTCCGGGTTGACGAATGGGGTTTTGTCGTGTGCAATGGCCGAACGGCGGCTTCCTGCAAACTGGGTACCCAGGAATGTGATACACTGTTTGGGGTTGGTGAGAGACTTTTGAAGATTGGGTGTCCATCCCTCACCCTGTAGGTGTAGCAGTAGATCAGTGGTGACCTTTTGAACCCAGTCGACGTCTCTCGGCAATGTTATCTACGTAGTTCCAACCTCCTAAAGTGGATTGCGAGATCTGCAGGTTCTTTTCCAAGAACCGCCTGAGTGAACAGTTCATAGCGGCGGTCGCCAGTGCTGGAGAGTTGCAATATTCTTGCAGGCAGACATTCCACCAAAACATTTGGCCATCAATGCGCATGTTGAGGATTCTGACCTCTTCACAGAGTGGGATGGAGTAAAACATGTCCTTTAGATCAATGGTTGTACCCCACCGGGGCTTGTTTTGGAACTGAGCCATTTCGAAGAGGATTTGGGGAAGCGTGGAGGCGTTAGGTTGTATTAGAGGACAACATCGTCGGTTAGCCTCACGATAATCAATGACGAGTTGTACCGCATCCAGCCTCCCGCGCTTGGTGTTTCCCCACCCCGGAGATAGATAAAAGTTGGCAGTGATACGCTGGATACACCCCCTCTTTTCTAGGTCAGCGAGGAGGTTTTGGAGTTGTGGGAGCAACACGGTTTTCATGGGTATAGGCCGGAATCGCCATGGACTGATGGTACTCATGGCCGGGTGGTGGATGTCATCTGTGGGGACGCTGATTGGTAGAGCCTCAAAGATGATTTGTTTTAGGTTAAGGGCTTTAATGCCCGGTATGCCAAGAATGTTGTGGCTTCCAAGGACGGCCATCAGAGGTTGTGAGTGCCCTTGAACTTTAAATTTGACAACCGGAGTGGGGGGCCATGGAGTTGAGGCCTTGTACTTGAATGATCTGGGCCGTGGGTCAGTGAGGTATAGTTTGCTTTAGGATGTTGATCTGTGCACCTGTGTCTAGAAGAAACTGAATGACACTGATTTGACTATTATTTTGGGGGTCAAGGACATGGAGAGTCGTGTAGGGGCGTTCATCATCTTTGTAATGTGGTGGGGTTGGCATTGACAGGCCACTGGATAGTTGTCCGGTGGCCACTACTCATTTTTTGTCTGTTCCTGTTTGTCTTGAAAGGTAAACCCCAAGCGCTGTGCGAGCTGTATTTGTCCTGCGTCTCCTAGTGCCCAAAGCTGCTGTTTAGTTACGCCCGATTGGTTGAGGAGGAACCCAAAGTGGGCCTGTTCCTCCAGGATACATGGTGGGGGCTCTGGTCTGTTTGTGCTGTAGGGTTTTGGGCTCCCGGTGACTACCTTGACTGCTTGCGTTTCGAGGCGAACATTGGCTGGGCAGCCCTGAATGGTATTTTCAACCGGAGACAACTTTGTTAAGATAGTACTCATTTCTTCCCCCATGCAGGAGTGCAATAGCACCTTAAGACTTATTTGGCACGCTGGTGGTGCATATACGTCTACAGCTGCCTCGATAGTGGCTACTGACAATGGTATGGCCCCGGGATTTCTTAGGTGTTTTTGTGGCCATGCTCTTCTTTGTCATTCCCTGCTGAGACCCATGGGGTGTGTGGTGGCATCCCAAAGTATATATTGCATTCCACATATAGCATGTAGAATGCCTACACCCGTCGGCACACCCTTTTCTTGATGCCAGAGATGGGGTCTGGTCTCTAGCATGGTGACCACTAAAGCCGGTAATGGTATTGGCCAGTGGTCATTTTCATTGACAGTAGTGGAATGTACCCCCACTCCTCTTCCCCAGCCGGGTTGGCGGGTAAAATATTCAGCCTTGGCTTTGCCTATCATTTCAGAGGCAGCCTCTATTACAAGACGCCCTAGCCATTGCATCGGAGTTTCTGTTGTAGCATGTTTTGTACTTTCATATAATTCTTTTAACTCTTCCCTATTGTGGGTGCGCGTCATGGTAACCAAGGTAGTTCAGTTATTAGCATAGGTTGTGGTTTTAGTTACTAGGATTGGCAATGCCTCCAGGTCTAACAATGGGTCTATTGCCTTGCTCAGCAGCTCGGCGGTGGACTCGGCGAGGGAGGGGTAGAGGGTAGTGCTCACCGTCGGGTATGGAGGTGGGGTCGGGGAGTTCCACTTTCAGAGGGAGGGGCTGAGGGCATGACATACACGGGGGCGGAGTACTTGCCGGAGTTGGTGTAACTTGGACACTCCCTCCATTGAAGTCACCAGCGCCATATTGAGGCAGTGGTGTTGCAGCCTGGTCAAGGGCGTTCTGTGCTGCAGAGTGTAGTTGCGCCTCCAGGTCCGCATTCTCCCACAAAGCAGTCATAAAGGCACAAAGTAAAATGTTAATCATTTTTCCTTTGTTCCATTTCGGTGCCCCCCACTTTGCCGGAATGTGCCCCTCAGTCTCCAGATTTTTATGGAGTGTGGTTAACATCTCGTGCCTCCTTCACCCCAGTTTCACAGCTGGGCAATTGAAATTGTCGGCCGGAGTTTGTTCACCACCCTCCTGGACATGGTGACTGGATCATGATTGACAACCAGGTCATGATCCAGCTGGCAGTGGGAGCATGGTTGGAGGCTGAGGGGTGCCTGGTAATTCCTTATCAGGGAGCCCTGGTGAGGAGTTTCTATACACTGAGGGACCTGCAGTGCTTCCAGTGCCATTCCCCAGGGCACTTGCATCATGAGTGCCCCATGGGCCAGGTGGAGAAGGCATCTGCAGGTCCCACTGGAACAAGAGGTACCCCAACCACCAGCGCTGCACTACCTTAGCCCCTCCCCCCCCGGTACCCCAGCCACAACTACAACCCCCCCCCAAGCTGAAGTGACCCCATCCCCCAACCAAGTTTAGCAGAATTCCAGCGAGGGTAATAGCAACCAGGGAGAGAGAGGAAACAAGGCCCCCTGCCCCTAGTATACCCCTATTGTGGCTGCCCCACACTCAACCCTCACCTTCTCTTGCTGGAGCCTGTTAACTTGATGACTGCCCCATGGCTGAGTGGGTGCAGGTTCCCTCTGGGCGTAAAGGCAAAAGGCCTAGGCACAGCTAGAACCATCTGATATGGAAGACTCCTCTTTCTCTTCCAAGAACACCATATGGGGGAAGGAACAGCCCAGCCTCCAAGGGCCTTCCCAGCTATGCCTGACAATCCACCCCTGGAAAAGATCAAATAGGTGATCCCCATGGAGGAGGTTTTGGGGCTGCTAGATAGTCCTGAACAGGATCCCATGGGGGAAGCCCTTCATTCTATTGATCAAGGCCTACCCCCTGAAACTGCAGGCACTGAGGCTGAGGCCTACCCAAAGCAAGGCCTGGCAGCAGAGCCTCCTTCCTCTGATCTGGGGGATACAGTGGCACTGGGGCTCACTCTGGTGAGTCCTCAGGGAGAAGGTCCCCTTTCCCAGGATCCTAAGGCAGATGCCAGAGCCACCCCGGAGCCTGGTGGGTCTCTTCCCTCCCTCTCCTGGGAAAACCTCACCTCCAGCCAGTCCCATAGTCCAGCACCAGAGGGTATTGTAGTGGGGTCCCCTAATCAATGGGCTGATCTCATTGGGAACCCTGTACAAACCCCTCAGGCCTCCAGCTCTACCCCACTATCTTGTGAAGGAGCTCCACCCCCACCCTTACCCCCACCCCTGTCCCAGGGTGCTGTAGAGCTCTCCCAGTCCCAACCAGAGTCCGGGGTCTTAGCAGACCTGGGGGTTCAGATGGTGCCTAAGGAGCCCTATGAGCCCCAGGACCAGGAGGAGGATGCCCAAGAAACTCTATGGAGCCTGCAGACCTCTCAGTTTCAGTGGTCCCCAGGGATGAGCTACTTGCACCCTTTACCCACTGCATCAGTCTGGCAGTGGGGACTGCTGCAAGGTTGTGACCTGCTGTACACCTTCCAGTCCTAAATGAGGCATCTGCCCCTCTGGGCCAACTGCAAGTTGGCTGTAGCTGCAGAGTTGGCCTTTGTGTGGCATTACTGCCATGTGCACCCCTGCCCAGCCATCTGGGAAGCTATGGCCCAGAAGATGTTCCAGGGGTGGTGGCCTGCTTTAAACTGTCAAAGCATGTGCTTCTGTCCCCATTTGGCCAGGAGGGCAGCCACAGCCAGCTGGGTCCAAGGTGCCAGCTCTGAGCAGGCAGGGCCCTGCCATTGGCCTCTGTAGCAGCAATTCTGGTGTTCCCTATTGGAAAACTAAAAATTCCCTGATAAAAAAAAAAATCCCAAGTCACTCTCTAAAATACCCCCCAAATCATGTTCCTCAACAGTTAAAAAAAAAAAAAAAACCCACTATAAAGAGAGAGAGTGTGAGACAGAGAGACAGCAATCAGTTGGGCAACATTTTATTGATATACCTAGTGTTAAAGCAGTTTGGAAGACAACCAGTGTTTCTATCATAATAATAAAAGGAACCCGAAATCCATGTTTCATGAATACATATTTTTCTGCCCCCCAACAGGGGCCATGGCTCCCCACAGAGGCTGTGGGCCTCCCACAGCAGTTACAACTCCCCCAAAAGGAGCTATGGCGCCCCCTCAGGGGTAAGAGCTCCCCTACAGGGGCTACAGCACCCCACCAGAGGTAAAATCTCCTCCACAAGTAACATCCCCACACAGGGGTGACAGTCCCCCCACTAGGGGCCAAATGGCACCCACAGGGGATACCACCCCCCTTCAGGGCCCCCCTGTAGCCCTCCAGCCCCCAAGTTGCTGCCCCACCTGGCCCCATTCCCTAACAGCTGCTGCAGCCCCACAATGGCACTCGGGAACCAGCAGTGGGAAGGAGAGGATCCAGGCACATGTCTGTCCGCATCATAGTATCTAGGGACAGAAGGGGCCATCTAGTCATCTAGTCTGAACCCCTGCCAATGGCAGGAATGAGTGCCAGGGTCACAAAACCCCAGTCAAGTACCCATCCAATCTATTCTTGAAGGTGCCCAAGGTAGGAGAAGGAACAACTTCCCTAGGAAGCTGGTTTCACATCCTAGCCACCCTAACTGTGAAGTAGTATTTCCTAATGTCCAAACTAAACCTACTCTCCAGTGACTATTGGTCCTAGTTACCCCTGGTGGTGCCTGGGAAAAAAGAGCCTGCCTTATTTCCTGCTGATCTCCCCTCAGTAGTTTATAGGCTGCCGCCAAGTCTCATCTCAGTCTCTGTTTACTGAGGCTGAACAGGTTCAGGTCCCTCAGATGCTCCTCATAAGGCCTATCCTGTTGTCTGCAGATCAGTTTAGTGGCCCTCCTTTGGACCCTCTCAAGGCCGTCCACAAACCTCTTGAAGTGCGACGCCCAGAACTGGACACAGTACTCCATCTGTGGCCTGACCAATGCTGCATAAAGGGGGAGAATTACCACCTTGGACCTCAAAATGCATTGGTGGATGCACGCTAGGGTTTGGTTGGCCTTCCCAACCACTGTCTGACACTGGCGGCTCATGTTCGTCTTGGCATCAACAATGTCGCCAAGATCCTTTTCCAACTGTGTGATAGCAAGATGGGAGCTTCCCGGCCAGTATGTGTGCTGGGGGTTGCTTCTCCCCAGATGCATCACCCTGCACTTTCCCACATTAAATCCCATCCTGTTCTTGTCCACACACTCTTGCAGTAGGCCCAGATCCCACTGCAGCCTCTCCCTCTCCTCCAGTGTCCCCACCTCAGCCCACAGTTTCGTGTCATCACCAAACTTGGATAACTTGCTTTCCACCCCCTCGTCCAAGTCTGCGATGAAGATGTTGAACAGCGTGGGCCCAAAGACCAAGCCCTGGGGGACCCCGCTGCTCACATCTCTCCAGGTCGAGTACGACCCATCCACCACCACTCTCTGGGAGCGCCCCGTCAGCCAGTTTCTGAC
>JAGPOW010003642.1:41834057-41852229 GCA_030014935.1 Caiman crocodilus
ACTGAATATTATGCTTGTAGATTTTAGTATAAAGGATGCTTAGAAATTTTGTTTAGTGTGCTTGCTACCTTGCACCTTTATTGCTAGCAATAAAAACTTCTTTTCTTTCAAACTTCCAACTGGCATTCATATATTGGCTCATGCATACCGGGCAACGAATTCAGACTTGGGCTGAAGCATAACACCATGAGTTCACATCCTGGCTGCCAAGGGTGGCCTGTTCCCCACATGCAGCTGCAGAACCTGCAGAGCAGTGAGACAAACTGTTTGTGAGAGTTTGCAACATTTGTCATATAAGATGCTCTGTACCCGGAGCTGTGCACTGCCCAGCCTCAGATCAGGGTTCAGGCATGCATGGGTGTCCAGGGACCATGGTAAGTTGGACAAGCCAGCCCCATAGCAGGCAGCTGCCAGCTGAGCCCCTTGTTCCCTGGGGTTGGTGGACCACTGGGTGTTGACTGTAGACAGTCTGCCTCACCCACCCCATTCCCAGTCTGGCACAGGCCAGACTCCTGGCAGCATGTGCTGCTATGGCTCCAGACCCCATTTCCCCCTACCTCCTCCTGCAGGCCAGCTACTCTCCTGTGCTGTCATCCATGGACCTGGGGGCATCAGCATTTAGGCTTGGCAGGGGGGCATGCAGCTCACAGACAACTGGGATGAGGAGCTGCCCATGCCTCCACCCTTACTGCAGGGAGCCTCTCTGGAGATGCACCTTGGAGCCAGCTCCCCCAGTGTGCTGGAACTGCACCCTGAGTATGCCCCTGCTGTGCATATCATGGGTGATGCATGAGAAGCTGTTTGTGTGGACAGAAGGGTGCCCCATTCTGTACACCCTTCTGCTTCTGATGGCCATGTTTCTCTGGGTACACCTGCACACCTGGCACAGAACCCTGAGCTACACCAGCATTGGGGGCAATCCCAAGCTGCCCCACAATCTCTGCCATCACATGGAGGGCTAATTGTGCCTGTGCTACACGTCCCTGCACCCTCCCCCCCTTAGCTGAGGAGGACATTGCCACCAGCATCAACATATTTTTTAGCAAGTGAGAGGCTCACGCCCACCTAGCTGTGTGGGCATGGGTTGCTCAATAAAGTTCTGCACTGTCATCTGCCTCCCTGCTCCTGGGACCAGGGGAGTGTGGGAGAGCAGGGCAGGCTTTACCATGTGGCTGGGGCTGATGTGGCCGGTGGCTCTGCTTCATCCTGGCTGTTAGTGAGGGCATGTAACTATGGATGGTGTCCTCTGATGGCAGGGCACAGCATGCAGGCTCCCAGCTGGAACCCCATTCCCCACCTTCCTGCTTCCCAGGGAGGAGCTGCTGCTGCTGGCAGCGGGTGGTGTCATAGCCAGCTGTACCTCATAGCTGGCCCTGTGCCTGCAGAGACAACAAGGCAGGCACTGTCCAGGGTTCCCAGAGCTTGTGGTGGAGACTACAGCCAGGAGCTCAGTGGAACAGGGCACTGGACACTTGAGGGGCCCTCCTCCGGTGATGTGTCACCAGAGGTGGCAGGCTGAGGTGGGGGACTCAGGCAGGACACCCATGCTGCTGTAGACAGCATGGCTGTAGCCTGGGTCTCAGGATGCAAAGATTGCTCTCAGTTGCTGTATAAAGGGTATGGACTTACGGACACTGCTAGACTAACGATTATAGTTGGTCATGGAAGACCACTGTGCCCACAAGGCCTTTGACCTTTATGGGGAACTACTGCACTGACTGCTCATGCCCACATTCCCACATCCAGCTTAACAGGGCCTCATAGAAGTGGATGTTGGCATGCACACCCCACTCAAACTGGTGCTGCAACTCTGCCTCACCCCACAGTGCCATAAGGTCACTGATATCCTTCTTGGTCCAGTTGGGGCCTCGAGTGGAAGACATGGGCATGGATATTCACATAGGTGTGAGTGTGGGTGAGGAAGTCATTGTGGGTCCCATGCAGGCTCTCTGGGCCCCTGCACAGCTATCCCTGTCCTGTGAGGCCTCCTGCCTACAGGGCCCAGCACAGGGACACAGTACAGGCCTGACAGCCATGTAGCAAAGGCAATGTCCTACAGCACCTGCAGGTGCAGGACAGGCTGCTGGGGTAGGCTGTGGGTGGATGGTGCTGACCCTGTTGGTCAGATGCAGACTGAAGGCCTGTGGGCTGACAACTGCTCAGCACTGTGCTGCGAGGCAGTGGCACTGGAATGCAGACAGGCTGGCAGAGCTAGGCTGCAGCCTACCCGAGGGACACAGAACCTGGAGTGCCCTCAGGCTCCCTTCTGGTATGCTCCGGGGCTGAAAATGCCTGCAGACTTTTAAAGCCTGTGGCAAGGACTGCTATAGAGTCAGCCCAGCCCTGTGGCAGGAGAGGCTCCTATCACAGGGTGCCAATACATATGCTCCAAACAGTTCTAATTAGAACATGTCAGAGCAGACTCATTTAATCATGTTTCCTGAAGTATTCTAATTAAAATGCTCCAGCTTGCCTCATATCTTAAGTATCCTGCATTTGAAAATGGCCACAGGGTTGGCTTTAACTAAAACACACTGAATGCACTTGAGTTCAAGCACCCCCACAGACATTTTCAAATGTGAGATGCTTAATACATGTTGTGTATTAAATGTATGGCTGCTCTTAGGGAGCCGCTCTAATTAAAATGCTTCCCCTGCCCCTCCATATTGTTTCTTTCAGGGGAACAGGGGGCAAAACGGGACACAGTTCTCCAGATGTAGCCTCATGAGTGCTGAATAGAGGGGAAGAATGACTTCCCTCAATCTGCCTGGCAATGCTGTTATTCATGCAGCCCTGTATGCCATTAGCGTTCATTGCAACAAGGGCACACTGTTGGGTCATATTTCGTTTCTTTTCCTCTGTAACCACCATGTCCTTTTCTTCAGATCTTCTGCTTAGCCAGTCAATTTCCAGCTTGTACCCCAGATTGTGAATGGGATTGTTCCATCCTAAGTGTAGGACTCTGCACTTGTCTTTATTCAACCTCATAAGATTTTTTGAGGTCCAATACACCAATTTGGCTATGTCTCTTTTAATCCTAGTCCTACCCTCCTGCATATCTACTACTTCCCCCAGTCTGGTATCATCTGCAAATTTGCTAAGGGTGCACTCCATCCCATCTTCCAAGTTGTTGCTCATTTCTGAGGTTCTAATCATTATGCTATTTATCTAAAAGGTGGGCAGAGAAATCATGGTTATAAATGAAAGCTGCTTTGTGCTAGAGTCAATCTTCACAGTTTGTGTTAGACATCCTTTCAAGCATACCTGCAAGATCATCCATCTGACATGTACTAGACAAATGGCCTTTAAGGAATGGATTAATTCAAAAAGAGGTTGGATGAACACCTGTCTGGGGTCGTGTGATCTCAGTATGTGCTCCAAACAGTGGCAGAGGGTTAGACTGGATGATCCATTCAGGTCCCTTCTGACTCCTAAGTACTATGAAACTATGATTGTTTTAATGTCAATTTTGTGTTTTTGTGTTAATTTATGTATTGATATCATATACAACTTTACATTGATGTCTATGGTCATGGAAATTTGAACTTTCCTGTTTAATTAACTGCTTATTTCACCTATACCTTGGTGCACATAAATTTGGGTTTTGAATTAACAGAGTATTTAAATATATGCTTAAAGATAAGCATGTGTATAAGACATACACTGTATTAAAAAAAGGCAGACAACTACATGAATGTATCCCTATTGAGGAATCGATAAATAAGCATATGGTTAAAATCACTTATGATGTCTTTCTAGACTCGTATATCTTTTCAAATAGAGTTAGACTCAAAGTAGCTACAGGTAGATGTTTAAGTAAGTGCTTTGCTGAATCCGAGCATTATTTAAAGCTATCTGTATAAAGCAAATCAGGAAGGGAATTCCATCATCTTCCGCTTTGAATGATAGAGAGAACTAAGGTGAGATTGTGCAGGCTTTTTACCTACTGGGAGAGGAAATAAAAGAATCAGAGTAAATGATTCAGTTTTGCCATGCACCAGTTACCCCTGCTAAAAAAGCATCTAGGTCTCACTCAGAAAAATAGAGCAAGTTTTGTAAACCAAACAATTTCCCTATATAATAAGAAGTGCAGCACATTACAGAAAAGAACTGCTGATGCCATATATAGCAATGATAGCTTCTCTTACCAAGAAATCTTCAAAGATCTTAAAACTTTGCTAAACAAATTACTCCAGCTAAGCACTTCTGTAGCCCAATCAATGCTTTATCATGGCAAATAGCTTGATCTACCTCCAGTGAACTACAAAAAGTAGGGTCACAAACTATGAGTGATTTCAAGATCTTGCAACTGATTGAGAACAAATTACTAGAATCTGAATACAGATAAAATGTTAGATTTGTAGAATAAGTTACTTGATATGCAATTGCTTCAAAAGGGACTAAGTGAAAATAAAGGCATGTCTGAAAATAAAGGACAAAACAAAAAGCCTGAAGATGGGTAAGCCAATTTTTAAGGCCCATCTCTTTGCATTCAAGTCTCTGTATCTTGTCGCCTTTTGCTACTCATAACTTCTCTTCTTCTCTCTCTGCCGTCTGCTTATGCTGCCTGTTTTACTACTTCTTTTAAAAACAAATGTGCAGCACAATAAACTATAAACTAGAAAAATTATATACTGTTGTCATGTTTATTTTAACATAGTTGGCCTCACAATTCCACAGACTTTATCTATTCATTGCTTTTTAGGATGGCAGCCCCTTAATACCTTTGTCTTCATGTCTATTTGTCAAGCAATTGGAAGTTTATGGCATTATCAAGTATAATCAATTCACTTATGATTAAGCTGGCACAGAAACTGAACTCAGAGCACCTATGCCCCTGCACAACATACTAAACTCCTCTCTAAACCTTTCAAGGACTAAAGATGCATAAACGAGTCAGGACTTTGTAATGCTCACAATGGACCCATTCTGACATGGTTTCTGGGTCACTAAGTCTAAAATTAAATAACTAGGAGACATAGCCACACAAACCACCTTTAAAAGGCTCTAAGCTATCAGAGTCATCAGTGAGGCCAACTAAATAAAAGAAAATGC
This sequence comes from Caiman crocodilus, assembly GCA_030014935.1. Taxonomy (NCBI): domain Eukaryota; kingdom Metazoa; phylum Chordata; order Crocodylia; family Alligatoridae; genus Caiman; species Caiman crocodilus. The sequence continues at coordinate 41,839,113 of JAGPOW010003642.1, forward strand.
ACGTTTCTGAATTAAACTAATTTTAAATTTGGCATTGAGATACAATTTTTTTTTTTTTTCAAATGGTAAAATGCATCAGATACTTTCAATTACCATTTCTCAAATTCCTTACCTGGCCTCCCTCCTTAGCTTACAAAAACTCATCTTTTGGCAGAAGAATTCTTTGGCAAAATAATGAACTTTAGATAAGCTTCAGCAAGATGAAATTGGGGTGGGGTATGCTTTCAAAATAACCAAAATGTGTATTATATCTTTAGCCATGGACAGATTACCCCTTCTTAATCCTTGATGAAAAGACCAAGATGAGAAAATTTCATGCTCACAAAAAAATGGAAATATAGTTGTGAAGCTATATATTTTGTGAGCCAAGTTCAGTTCTGATTTAATGCTACATCAGATTCCTATTTGTAATGTGGAGAAGTTATATCTTCCATCTTTGTGAAATGTTGTGAGATCTATGGATGAAAAGCAGCGTCCTTTATAAATGACAAAGAGTCAAAACCTCATATGGGTTAAGGTCTTTAACTTCCAGGAAACATTCATCTATTTGACTGTTATTTTTAGAAAGAAGAAAAAATATCCTGCTATGAAAAAGAGAAACAATTTCTTCCTCAATAGATTTAATTAGAAAAAGGCTTTTTTAGAGATTGAGATTTCTATTCTCTAATTAAACTTGGGTGGGATTGAAATTCTTAGGGTCCAATTTAATTGAATATTCATTTTGTACTGCCATTTTGCAGCTGTGTTATAACAAGTTAACACCAAATACAATAAGAAGAATATGTTTTGAAGCTTGCACAGATTGGATTACTGTTAAGACTGGATATTTTTCATATTTTTCCTGGACTAAATAATCAAATATGATATACATGAAAACTGTCATCAAATGTACTTACTATTCTTTGTTCCATCCTGAATTTGGTTTAAAAAAAATGATATTGCCAGAGATTCAGTAAACTACAGATTACTACAATTGAATGAACTCTTAAAATGATGTCTTTTCCATGTGATGAGAGGTGGAAATCACAGGGTGCCTATCCACATGGTCCAACCAGTTCTGATTAGAACAGGTCACAGCATACTCATTTAATCAAGTCTGGTGGAGCATTCTAATTAAAATGCTCCAGCATGCCTCATGTGTATTAAGCATCCTGTATTTGAAAATGGCCATGGAGTTGCTTTAACTAAAATGTGTTGAATATGCTTTAGTTCAAGTGCCCCCATGGCCATTTTGAAATGCAGGATGCTTAATACATGTGACACTGAGGCATTTTAATTAGAGGTGCTGTCAGGGAGCTGCTTTAATTAAAATGCTTCCTGCCCACCCCACCATCCCAGAGCAGGTGTATAGACACTAATAGAAAAGTAGGGTTGTATGGGACCTCTAGAGGTCAGCTAGCCCAAGCCCCTGCCTATCCAAAACATCCCAAACAAATCCTCATCTGACCTATTACTAAAACTACATAAGCAACCCTGTCACACAACCACAAAGTATGGCCCCCATACCTGCCACAGGTAAAGTACAGGGACAACAGTGGCCAATGTCTTCCTTCTTCAAGGGTTGTTAAAAAATGTTCAGGAGATCCTAGGAAAAGGATCATGCACTTCACTACACAGAGGATAGCAAAGTTCTCCACAATTCATGCCATTCTGACCATGGACTAATATTCCTACCAAACCACAAATGTGGTGGTCAGTTGACATTGAGTGGAGGGGACTCAGGTCAAAATCCCTAGCCTTGGCTACACCCAATATCCAATGCTCCTGAGAAAAGTGAAGCCTCCCCCTCAATGCCCCCCCCACAACATGTGTAGCAACAGGAAGGGAAAATAATTCCTTCCTGGTACTTTACAGCAAACAGCAAAGTCCATAAGAACAGGAAATACCCACAATAGATCATATCCCTTCAGCTGTTGGAAGATTGATTTCATGTTTCCTCTTATGCACATTTTCTGCAAGCCATGAATGTCTATTTCTTTCAACCTATCCTCATATGACTTGCCTTCCAAGCCCTTGATCATCTTTGCCCACTTCTGGACCCTCTCTAACTTTTCTATGTCTCCATGTCCTTTTTTTAAAGCTCCAAAACTGTACACAACCCTCTAAATGAGGTAATCAGGTCCAGAGTAAAGAGGCACTATCATCTCTTTTATCTTGTTCTTAATGTTCCTGTTGATATAGCAAATTGTATTTACCTTTTGAGTGACTGCATCACATTGTAGAAACATAGTGGCTGCTTACAGATGTAAAAACAAAACAAAGCAAAACATAACAGTGCTTTACTTTAAATTCCACATGCTCAGAAGAGGCATCTTATTAGTTGAAACCAGCTCACCCAGTGTCCGTATAGATCTGGTGCTTTTGTCTAATAGCTGGTTGAATCTGCTGTAGATGAAAGCACCAAGAAGCCCCACTCAAGTTTCTGTTCTGTACAGATGCTGTGAAGTCAGGTGAAACTAATGTGCTTCTTCTTCCAGTAAAGCACAGTTTGGGTTTTTTCCCCCATGTCTGTCAGGGTCGATCAAGTCTGTGAGCCATCAAGACTCCTAACTCTTTTGCTGTAGTGGTTGCATCCAGACAGGTGTCACCCATCTTGTATTTGTGTTTTTGACTATTCTTCCTAAAAAGCAGCACCTAGCATTTGTCAAGATTGAACTTCATCCTGTTGGCTCCATCCCAACTTCCAGATATGCCAAGATCTTTCTGAATTAATGTTCCTGTCCTCCAGTATGTTTATAATCCTTTCCAATTTTATCTGCCAATTTGTTCAAGATGCTCTCTATTGTAATGAGGCCAGAGTGGAGCTCCAGACCTTGTCAGCCAAAATCAGAGAGGCAATGCAATTCATTCCCTGAACAGGTGCCACCTGCAGCAAGCCGCAAGCAGTGCCCTGATCCAAGCTAGACTGAGGCAATTGGGACAGCCAATTCCCTGAAGCTACAGGCAACAGGCTCTACCTGCACAAGCCCTTAAAAGTCAGGTCAGGCCTTCAGTATCCTTATCTAAACAAAGACACATTTTGCTCCTGACCTTCCATGTCTTATATTGTTGATTCTTTTGTTTTGACTCCTGGCTTCAACTCCTGCTCTGAGTCTGGTAGGACCTTGGCATCCCTTGATTCTGTTGTTCTGCTCTTGATTCTGACTTGATCTCTGGCTCTGGTGTTTGATTTCTGAGCCTGATTAAACCATAGCTTACGCTGTCTCCAGTTCCAGCTTCAGACCCCACCCTGTCTTAACTTTGGCTATGGCCCTTGATTCCAGTTCCCACACCAGACCCCTCCATAACTCCAGATCCTGGGAATCAACCTGGATTTCACCTATGCTTCTGGTGCCTAGTCACTAGGCTGCATGGCACATGTCCTGACCCCTAACATCCATTACAGCATCCAAGTCATTTAATAAATTTATAAACCAACACTGGGGCCAAGAAAGACCTCTGTGGGACTTCACTCAAAGCCTCTTGCCATTCTGATTTGACCTTGACGACCCTTGGGATGTCGTGTTGTCCAGGAGCTACTTAGACACCTCAAACTGCCAAAATAATTTTGCCACACGAGCATTACGGCAGTTAACATTAGACCTATTTTCCAACATGATGAATACTTAAGTATTTTTATATTTCAGATACTGAAGTTAACATGGTAAATATTATAGATGCTGAAAAAGTAAAGAAAGACTGAACAGTAATAAATCAACAAGCTGTTAGAAAGGGCCTGGATAGATGAATGAAAACCACACTTGTCGCTTATGTTCTAGATTTTTCAAATATAAATTATATTGGAATGGAAAAAATATGGTGCTCTTACTTAGCCTTGAGTTCAGTAACTCACTTAAAATGTAGTCTGTAAGCCATGGACCCAAAGAAAATCATTCAATTTTTTCTTGTTTGGATTCTGTTTTCTAAATAGTGTAAATAAATATTTTTGCCTAAACTATGTCCTAAGTAGATGCAAGACATTCTGACATGGCATCCGCAACTTTAAAAAGAGACAAAAGGTAGGTCAGAATGGCACTTTAGAGGATGGCTGTCTTTTTTTTAAGCTAAATGTTTTAAAGAACATGTTATTAGAATTTTTTTTAACATAAACACGTAAATAGAAAATCGTGATATATCACCAGTAGCAGTAATTTCTTTTTTTTTAAATTGCAGCTCCTACAATTCCAAATATGGAGTTTCTATTCAGGTAAATAGGTAGGGTATAAAACAAATTCTATCTATGTTTTTCCTGAGGTTTGAAGTCCATGTAGAGAGACAAGATGGTGGACTGAGGGAGACATGCCTAAATTGTCTGAAACAATTCCCTGAAGAAACAAAGGAAGGATATTATTTAGTTACAAGCTAGCTTGATTTTTTTTTTATGTTCCCATTTTTTGTGTGTCTTTATTTGCTGTTATGTCAAGGCCACCAAAAAAAAGTCAGAAGGGGCAAAAATGGTAAGTATTCAGGGGTCACTGTTTATAACTGATTCTCATGCAGTCCAAATTTAGTGGTTTTGTCCTCCATCCCTAGTCCTCCTTCAGAGTTTTGCTACCCTGTAAAACCTACAGAATCCAATCTCTTAGAAATTGTATTTTAAATAATCTATAATTGATGAAAAGCTGCCTGTATACTTGTGTGAAATTTTGACAAACTAAATATACAATTACAATTGTCTATATTATTGTCAGCACTAAAGAAGAGGCAGGTTCTCCAGAGACTTCAGTATTTATGGCTGAAGCTATTTCTTCCACTGAATACTCAGCTGGAGCAGAATAGCTCAACCCATTTCCCTGGGGAGGGTGAAGGGAAAGAAGAAAACACCCTGGGATGCTGGAGGACTATACTGTCCAAGAACATATACAGGCATCTTCCTTCATGGCAGAAACTCTCCTGAAAGTGATTTAACACTGGTTGTTCCCAGGTTATTTTTCTCATGGAGCAGCCATTTGTGCTCTGGGAGAAAAACTTAAAACATCTGGATACTAGTGGCTTCTCCTGAGACAGTGCAAACTCTCCCAGGAGAAACTGATTGTCTGTATGTGGCCTAAAGTTCATCATTAGGGATCTATTTAAATCATGCTTTTGCATTTTTTGGGGAAAGCACAAAATCCCCCACTTTCCCTGAAGAGCAGGATAATGTGCTTTCCACCTGAAATGTGCATGAAATCACCTGGAGGAGCTGTGGGGGGGAATAGAAAAAAAAACTTACTGGAGATGAGTAGCAGGGAACAAAGGAAACAATGGGAAATCTTCCCCTGCAGCACAAGGGCCCCCAAAGTACAGGGTCTTCCAGCTAGGCTCAGTGATTGAGCCAATTAGCATGCTAATTAGTCCAATCACTGGGCAGTGCAGGAGACCAAGATGATTTAAAGAGACAGTGCATGCAGCACAGTGAAGCTGGCTTTTGCACTTAAATTAGGATGAGTGGTAAGGAAGCCCACAAAACAAAGCACATTTTTGCCATGGATTATGTGAAGCAGTAAGCTGAAGGCACTCTTCATTCAGATGGTTGCAAGTCAGCAGGGCAGTGATGCTAAGACAGCCTGGGGCTTTGGGGAATGTGGCTATGCTCCATGGGAGAGGGGAGATAGGAACAGCCTATGTAGACCCAGGAGGGTTAAACTGAAGTGGTAGCAACCAGTGATGCGAAGGAGGGAAAGGAATCAGGAGACTAATGCTCATTCTATACCAGTCATGTGTCCCTCTTTGGCACTTATTTTAAACATGCTAAGTGTGATTAATATATTCTGTGTCAACCCAGTCAATAATGACTTAACTACTCCAAGAAATATAACTTCATTGCGTATCGCAATCCAATTTAATTCAAATTATACATCTTATCTAAACCATTTAGGAATAATTAAAAATCTATGCAAATTGGTAGGTTCAGCTGAAACAGAACAACAATAACCAGCAAGGTATCATACTAAAAGTAAATGTATGTAATAGATTCTCAAAAGAAGCTATCAGAGGTTGAACTCAATTAAGTTCAACCTAGGTCTCAGAAACCTAAATATGTGCGTGTGTTCCTATAGTGTTCTGCCTTTTCAAGCTTCATGGAAGCCATTCTTATTGCCTTTCTACTGAAAATATGGATGAGATAAGGCAAGTCAGATTCATCCTACAAGCTACTGATTTACTCCTTTCTTCTGCAGCCTGTAACAGCCCCTGAGGACATTATTGTAGGGATTGAAGGAGAAGCACATGTGCTTAGATTGCTTCACAGTAAAAACCTATTTTGCAGCTAACTTATATGCAGATATCTGTATATGGAATAGTATTTTAAGTGCTTTTCAGAAAAGACAGATATAGAAGTAAGGATTGTGAGATGCTGACATGATAGATAAATGCAATATGTAGACACTCCATGGATAAAACAGAATCTTTGGCCAAAATTGCTTAGTAGAAAGTTAATAAAAAAGGCTATAAAACAGGTATCTGAGAATCTTTGTTGATGTATATGGATCTCTGCAAAACTACCAAGAATTGTAATTATGGTAGGCTTCTTTTGAGAGGAAGGTGCTACTAATAGTGGTAGCATCTAATTATTTTTGGATGTGATAACTGTCATATTTCTTCACTAAACTCATTGAACCAAGTAGATGTGATAACAATTTTGTTTGAATATATAGTAAAGACATTATTTTAAAAAGTAGCTGTAGAAAATACCATTGAATCAATTGATTACAAGTTGATTCCACTTAACTGATTGGGAGGATAAAGATAAACCATGCTGTATTTAGACCTCTCAACTTTAGAAGAAAAAAATCTGATCAACTAGGAGAGAGGAAATGGAATCAAATGGACTTTGTAACTTAGGAACCTGAATGTAGAAAAGGCTTGAAGATTTTTAAATGAGAAAGGAAACATTCTTTGCATTCCAAACACGGTGAGGAAAATTGTAGGGAAATGATTGCATGCCCAACAGACAGAATAACTACCTCAAGAGGAATATTAGCGGTATGGAGAAAGTCTACAAGACATAGGAAGAAACAAAGGAAAATATTTTTTTTTCTGGGAGGCCAAACAGCATAAGTCTAGCAAAATGAAGGTTGAGAGGCTACTGGATTACCTGGAAATAGACACCAAGGTGGGGGAAAGGGTATTTAAGCTAAAGGACAATGTTGACACAAAAAATGGTAATAAACAAGCCATGAGTATCTTTAGGCTGAAATTAGAAGTAAGTTTTTAATTATTTAATCAGTGAAGCTCTGGAATAGTCTGATGATAGACTACGTTATGTTAGCTCTAACGTAAACTTCCCTTGCTGCAACTTGAGACCATTGCTCCTTGTTCTGTCATGTGCCACTAATGAGAACAGTCTAGCTCAGGGATGGACAAATCTCTTCTCAGACTTCTCTTCTCCAGACTAAATAAGCCCACTTCCCTCAACCTCTCCTCGTATGTCGGGTGTCCCAGCCCTTAACCATTTTTGTTGCCCACCACTGGACTCTCTCCAATTTTTCCACATCTTTTCTGTAGTGATGGGGCTGAAAATTGGAGACAATACTCCAGATGTGGCCTCCTGGGTGCTGGATAGAGGGGAAGAATCACTTCCCTCAGGTAGCTGGCGACACACCTATAAATGCAGCCCAGTATTCTATTAAACTTCTATACAACAAGGGCACACTGTTGGCTTATATTCAGCTTCTTATCCACTGTAACACCAGGTCCTTTTCTGCAGAGCTGCTACTTAGCCAGTCAGTCCCTAGTCTGTACTGGTGCATGAACTGTTCTGTCTTAAATCCAGAATTTTGCACTTTTCCTTATTGAACTTCATGAGATTTCTTTTGATCTTTTCCTCCAATTTGTCTAGATCTCTCTGAAGAGGGGTGACTTCTTCATTGCTCAGTATCTATTTAACATAAACTCAAGCATGACAACATCTGTGGGACACACCAATAGTAGAGTAGATGACAAAAAGATGAGAAAAAATGATTTGCAAAATGATCTGTAATGATCAGCAAAGTGGGAATTTGTGGGTGAAAAGGGGAGATTAGCTACTCATTAAACTAATTCTCCACATTCAGGGAGAACAAAGGCATAAATGCAAAATGAATTAATGTAAAGAAACAACAGTTCCACCTCTATTGCAGTGATCCTTGTGTTGCTGAGGAGAATAAGAACCTCTGGGATGGAGAGCATCAAGCTAGGAAGGAAGGAAAATATCTATTAGGTGGGACCCACCTTCCAGCTGATGTCGTAGAGTTCTCTTGCACTGAGGATACTCCTCCATGGGAGGGGACCCACAGGATAGAAAGAAGCAGTTGGTTGTAGTGGGGAGAGATGATCGTTAGACACATAGCTGGGATTGTGATGTCCAGGAGGACCACATGGTGACTTGTCTGCTGGCTGCAAAGGCAGCAGACCTCATGATATAAGTAGATAGGTGCTAGCAGGCACTGCAGAGGAACCACAGGTCATGGCCCATGGACATTAATGATGGATGGAAGTGGAAGAAATATCTATAGGCTGCCAGAAAGGAAGTTGAAGTCCAGGACCTCTGTAGTAACATTGTCTGAAATTCTTCCCTTTCATGGGCAGAACTCAAGACTCTCAATGCATGGATGAAACAATGATGCAGGGAGGAGGAGTTGAGGTTTATCAGGAACTGGAGAACTTTTTAGGACAGGAGGAATCCATACAGAAAAGGTAGACTCCATGAGAACCAGAATTGAACCAGACTTCTGGGAGAAAAAAATTAAAAGGTAGCAGAGAAGTTTTTAAAAGAAAGTCACATAAAGCTGACAGGTGCAGAAGAGCACACAGATTGGATTAACACAACCCTGAAGGGGGGATGTCATGCAGATTCTATGCTGTCTTGTAAAAGATAGTAGGGGATTAAGATGTATAACTCTAGATAAGTGAGGCAGATATATTAGGTCAAAAAGTTTAAGTGCCTCTATACAAATGTCAGAAGTTTAAAAAAAAAATGAATGAATGAGAAAACTAATAAGTTAAAAATATATAGGAATGATAGATTGGAGGAGTAGCACTGTATATTAAGAATAGTATAGCTAGTAATATCATAAAAATCGTACCTGAAAAGAAACTGCCATTGAATCCCTGTGGGTAGAAATTCTGTACTTGAATTAAAAAAATACAGTATTAGGACTATTCTACCAACTTCCTGATCAGGAAGGTGAAGGTGACTTCTTAAATGCTCAGGGTTATTTCAGAAGCTTCTAAAATGGGACAACCAATAATAATGAGAAACTTTGACTATCTTCACATACCTCATCAGGGCAAGATGTGGAAATAAAATATCTGAATGTGATAAATGACTGCTTTCTACAACAACTCATGTTGAAACTCATATGAGAACAAGCAACTTTAAACCTAATCCTGAGTAACACCCAGAATCTGGTTCAAGAGGTATTTTTTGGTGTGTCATGCTGTAATAGTAATGATAACAATCACATTCAACATTCCAGTGGGAGGCAGTAAGCCAAAAAGTCCACTGCTCCAGTATACAAAGTTAGGAAGGGAAATTACACAAAAATGAGGAAGTTACCTACAAAGAAGTTTAAAGGAACAGTAAAAAATGAAAAAAAAAAAGAAACTTGCAGACAGCTTGGAAGCTGTTTAAAAATACCATATCAGAGGCTCAGGAAAAGTGTATACCATAAATCAAGGGACCAAGTGGTCCAGTAAAACCCCTGCATAGATAAATAGCAGAGTTAAGAAGGCCATTCAAGGCAAAAAGACATCTTTCAAGAAATAGAAGGTGTAAACAAACAAGGAAGACAGGAAAGCTGACAAACTCTGGCAAGTCAAATATAAAAGTGAAATAAGGCAGGCCAAAACAGAATTTGAAGAGCATCTAGCAAAAGATATGAAAGTTAATACTTAAAATCAGAAGCAGGAAGCCAGCTAGAGAATCAGTGGGATTCCTTTCAACAGAGGATGTTTTGAAACAAATTGATAAACTAAATACTAATAAATCACCAGAATCAGATGGCATTCACCCATGAGTTCTGAAGGAATTCAAAAGTGAACTTGCAGAATTTATGGCAAAAATATATAACTTATCATTACAAATGGCCTCTGTGCCAGAGAACTGCAGATTGGCAACGTAACACCAATCTTCAACAAGGGCTCCAGAGATAATCCTAGGTACTACACATCAGTGAGTCTCAGCTCTATCTCTGACAAGTTGGTAGAAAATACAATAAAGAATAAAATTAGCAGTTATATGGACAAATATGATTTTTCTGGGGAAGAGTCCATATGGTTTTAATGAACAGAAATCCTGACCCAATCTGCTAAAGTTCTTTGAGGGTGTTAACAAGTACATGGACAAGAGGGATCCAGTTCACTTAATATATTCGGACTTTCAAGAAGCATTTGACAACGTCCCTCACCAAAGGCTTAAAAAAACTGCATCACCACAGGATTGGATGGAGGGGTCTTTTGTGGACTGAGAGCTAATTAAAAGATAGGAAACAAAGGGTAGGGCTAAACGATCGCTATCCAGAATGGAGAGAAGTCAAAAGTAGGCTCCCAAAAAGATATGTGCTGGGCCCAATTTTGTTCAAAATTTTCATCAACAGTCTGGAAATAGGAGTGCACCATGAAATCTCCAATTTTGTAGATAATACCAGATTATTCCAGATAGTCAAATTCCAAGCCGAAGGAGGGGAGCTGAAGAAAGATCTCACCAAGCTAAATGAGTCAGCAGATGAAATTCAATGTTGACAAGTGCAGGGCAAGATACCTGGGAAATATCTTCATTATACATACACAATGCCGGATTCTAATTAGCTGTTATGACTCACAAAAAAGACCTTGAATTCATTGTAGATAGTTCTCTAAAAATATCACCTAAGTATGAATCAGTGATCAAAAAAGCCAATAAAATGTTGGGCATCTTTAAGAAGGGAATTGAAAATGAATGGAGAACATCATAGCATTATACAAATCCATACTGTACCCACGTCTTGAATGCTATGGGCAGTTCAGGTCCTCACATCTCAGAAAAAATGTAGTAGAATTAGAAAAGGTACAGAGAAGGGTAACCAAAATGATCAGGGGCCTGGCGCAGTTGCCAAACCAGGAGAGAGTAGAAAGGCTAGGACTCTTCAATTTGGAAAGGAGAAGGCTGAGTGCAGGTATGAATGTTTCCTCTGGCACTTCTAAAATGATAAATGGTGGATGCAAGGAAGACTTTTAGGGGACAGATAGAGAATAGGTCACTTGAGAGATCTGTTTTGATGCTTTTTCTGTATAGCATCCACTTCTGACACTATTGGAGAAAGGATAAGGGGCTAGATGGACTATTGCCTAATTGACCTAGAGCTGAAATTCAAAAAGTGTTATGGTGATTCTTTACAATGTCTAGCTTAACAACTGTGCAACTTAACATGATGTTAAGAAAAAATATGTTAAATGGTTTGGGGCTCCATCTTGAGCATGTGACTTTAGGACAGAATTCACAACAGTAAGCACACAAATCAAAGAGGTATCTAAATCAGCAAAGAAGCACAGAAGAGATGGGAATCCTGCCCCTCTCCTTAAAATATGTAGCATCTATACTATTCCTTGTGGCCCCAACTTAAATATTTCTGTTATTGCATTTGGTATTCCCTTCTGGATTTGATCTCCCTAAGGGATCACCTTTTCTAGTTTCAATTAAGTAAGATGAGGAGGCTGCTACAGTTTCCACTAATCTAGGTGTCAGAACATGCACACAGTTCTAGTTCGTTCTTACTCTGAGGACCTTGACCTCACATCTTTCACTTTCAGGATGGCTAAAATGGTAACCAAGCCAACAGGGTGGAACTTTTCAAAACTTTTGTTGAAAATGGTCTTCTTGGTAGCCAAGAAGGCAAGAATCGTGGGGCAGGAGAGCAAGAAAGAAGGAGCACAGTGAGGTAAGCACTGTACTACAGTAAGGTGGGCAGTTCCCTGGAAGGGGCGAGCTCTATTTTTCTGGCACTGATCCTTGTTGATAGATTCATAGAAAAGTAGGGCTAGAAGGGACCTCCCAAAATCATCTAGTCTAGCCGTTTGTTCAAGGCAGACTCATCCCTTCCTAAACCATCCCAGCCATGTATCTGTCTACCCTGCTCTTGACAATATCCAATAATGAAGATTCTACAAGTTCTCTAGATAGCCTGTTTCGATGCTTGACCACCCTCATAGTCAGAAACCTCCTCCTAATGTCCAACATAAATTTCCCCGGTGCAGTTTGAGGCCATTACTCGTAGGCGTATCCCTTCTGGCCAAAGAGAAAAGCTCATCTCCATCCTCCTCTATAATCACCCTTCGGGTATTTGCAGGCTTGTCAAAACCTCAGACTGTCTTCTCTTGTAGAAAACTGTTTAATCCTAGCACTTGCAACCTTTCCTCATACCTCAGGCTTCCCAGTCCTCCATCATTTTTATCATAGTATCTAGGGTCAGAAGGGACCTAAAGCAGGCCATCTAGTCTAACCCCCCGCCAATGGCAGGAACGAGTGCCAGGGTCACAGGACCCCAGCCAAGTACCCATCTAATCTTCTCTTAAAGATGCCCGAGGAAGGAGCAAGAACAACTTCCCTAGGAAGCTGATTCCACATCCTAGTCACCCTAACTGTGAAGTAGTGTTTCCTAATGTCCAAACTAAACCTGCTCTCCAGGAACTTGTGGCCATTGGTCCTAGTTATCCCTGGTGGTGTCTGGGGAAAAAAGAGCCTGCCCTATTTCCTGATGATCTCCCCTCAGCAGTTTATAGGCAGCCACCAGGTCCCCCCTCAGCTTCCGTTTACTGAGGTTGAACAGGTTCAGGTCCCTCAGACACTACTCATAAGGCCTATCCTGCTGCCCGCATATCAATCTAGTGGCCCTTCTCTGGACCCTCTCGAGGCTGTCCACATCCCTCTTGAAGTGCGGTGCCCAGAACTGGACACAGTACTCCATCTGTGGCCTGGCCAACACCGCATAAAGCGGGAGAATCACCACCTTGGACTGGCTCGAAATGCATCGCTGGATGCACGATAGGGTTCGGTTGGCCTTCTCAATCACTGTCTGACATTGGCAGCTCATGTTCATCTTGACATCAACAATGACGCCAAGATCCTGTTCCATCTCCGTGCTAGCAAGAGGGGAGCTTCCCAGCCAGTATGTGTGCTGGGGGTTGCTTCTCCCCAGATGCA
>JAGPOW010003642.1:41852329-41884145 GCA_030014935.1 Caiman crocodilus
CTGCCCAACGAGTCCCTCAGGGGCCCGACATTGCCTGGGGCTCTCTTTTTGCTCCCCACATATTTGAAAAAGGACTTCCTGTTGTCCTTGATCCTAGTCGCCAGGCAGAGTTCTACTTCCGCCTTGGCTTTCCTAATAGCCCTCCTGCACTCCTGAGCACAAGAGGAGTACTCCTCCTTGGAGACAACTCCTCTCTTCCAAAGGTTGTATGCCTCCTGCTTAGCCCTCAGGGTCCCCCCGAATATCCCTATTAAGCCATGGGGACTTCCGGGCACTTTTGCCCGTCTTGCTTTGGACAGGAATGGTAGTCCCTTGGGCTCAGAGGATCGTCTCCTTAAGGAACATCCACCCTTCGTGGACGCCCATGTCCTCAACCCTACAGTCCTGCAGCATCTTCTCAGCCAGCCTCCTGAGCTTCCTGAAACTGGCCCTTCTGAAATCTTGGACCCTAGTCATAGTGTGGGCCCTATCTACACTGTGCCAGACAGCAAATTCTATCAGGCAACGATCGCTATCTCCCAGGGAGTCCCGTACCTGGAGACCTCTAGCCAGATCGTCCCCCGAGGCCAGGACCAGATTCAGCAGTGCATCCTCCCTGGTGGGGCCATGCACCTCCTGGACCAAGTGGAGGTCCTGCAGCTTTGCCAGGAACTTCCGGGACCTCTCGGACTTGGCCGACTGCTCCTCCCAGCAGATGTCCGGGTAATTGAAATCACCCATGATAATGACATCCCTCGTCCTAGCCGCCTCCTTTATTTCCCTGTTCTAGATCCTTTCCAATCTGTCCACATCCTTCTTGAAGTGTGGGGCCCAAAACTGGACAAAGGAATACAGGTGAGACCTCATTAGTGCTGAATATAGTGGAAGAATCACTTCCCTTGTTCCTCACTTTTCTGGACCCCTGCAACAAGTAGGTTTTTTTTTCTTCTTTTACTTTCAACTGGTGTTTGTCTCTGGATGAGGCTTCCCCCTTGGTCTACCTTGCATCCCTGGGATAGCATGATACTGAATGACAGCCAGCATGGCTTCATCACGGGCAGCTCTTGTCTGACTAACCTCATTTGTTTCTATGATCAGGTGATTCATCAAGTGGATGAGAGAAAAGCAGTTGACATCATATAACTTAACTTCCAGAAAGCCTTTGACCTGGTATCCCATGAGGTACTGATAAGAAAACTGTAAGATATCAGCCTTAACTGTGGGACCATCAAGTGGGTGCAAAACTGGTTGTGGAGTAGAACACAGAAAGTCCAAATTAATGGATTGGTGTCATCCTAGTGAGATGTGGGCAGCAACATACCCCAGGGATTGGTACTTGGCCCAGTGCTGTTCAATATCTTCATCAGTGGTCTGGATGATAGGGTGAAAAGCCCATTGCCCAAGTTCACGGATGACACCAAGATAAGGGGTTGTGTGGACATAACCACAGGCAGGCTGCAGATAAAAGCAGACCTAGACAGACTGGCATGTTGGGCAGAATGAAACCAGATGAGGTTCAACATAGAGAAATGAAAAGTGCTACATCTGGAAAGGAAGAACCCCAGCACACCTACAGGACCAGCACTATAAATGAAAGGGATCTGGGGGTAACAATAGACCCCAGCATGACTATGAGCTGGCAATGTGACACAGTAGCCTCTAGGGCCAATAAAACTCTGGCATGCATCAATTGATGCATCTCCACTAAATCCAAAAAAGTGATTCTCCTGTTTTACTCCACATTGGTGTGGCTGCAGCTGAAGTATTGAATCCAGTTCTGGGCACTGCACTTCAACAAGGATGTGCTAAAGCTTGAGAGGGTCCAGAGAAGGGCCACCCATATGATCAGGGACTTGCATGGCAAGCCATACAAGGAGAGGCTGAGGGATCTCGGACCCTTCAGCCTTAAGACAAAAAGGCTGAGAGAGGACCTATTTGCAGCTTACTGCTATATCAGAGGCATACATCAGGGGCTCAGTGAACAACTGTTCACCAGGGTACCCTAGGGGAAAACTAGAAACAATGGCCACAAACTCCTGGAAGATAGTTTTAGGCTGAACATTAGGAAAAACTTCTTTACAACTAGGGTACCCAGACTATGGAACAAGCTCCCCACAGGGGCGGTGCAGTCGTCTATCCTAGTCTTCAAGAGAAGACTGGACGGTCACCTGGCTGGGGTCATCTGACCTCAGATGTCTTTCCTGCTTATGCAGGGGGCTGGACCTGACGATCCTTCAGAGTCTCTTCCAGCCCTATGATTCTCTGATTTTGGTTAAGAAAGCAAGATTTAATTAAACATACAAAAAAGTTGTACTAAGTGTTATTCATAGTACAAGGCAGACAAGGTTATTTGTTACCCTTTGTCAGGCTGAGGAGGCATCTACAGTTGATGTATGCTCTTCCAGGATGGAATTAATTGTAAAGAAGCCTGTATTCATGCAAGAAAGCCAGTCAGTGAAGATGTAAATTGAGAAGTCAGAGATGTAAGGTGCTCTGAGAGCTACTCTAATTTAAAGTGTGCATAGCATGGTGTATATTCAACATCCCACACTTCAAAATAGTGCTGGGAGCATTTTACCTAAAACTCATTTGAAGAGGTTTACTTAAAATGCCCCCACAATCATTTTAAAATGCAGAGGCACATTTTAAATACATGTGACGTGGAAGTTGCTGGAGGGGGCTAATTAGCCCACTCCAGCAGACTCAATTAATCGAGTCTTCTCTGATGCATGCTAATTAGCGTGCGTTGGAGTAGCGCTCCATCCATTGTATAGGTACAATATGTGACCAAAGTTCAGGTGGGATTTTTTTAATGGAATAATTTCCCCTTGTTATCTTAAGTTGCAACTTTTATTGCTTAGATATGTTTCCAGTTAAAGCAAGTTAGTCTTTACACTAGGCTAAAGTTGGAAAACAAAATAAAAAATATGGCATTCTTGCCAATCCTTTAATTCTGGCTATATGAATATTCTAACCTGACTGCAAAAACATTTCAGTAGCTGATGAAATCTGCTAAATATAGCTCCATTTGTTAGTCTGGAAGGCCTCTTCTAATTAACGATATGTTTTCTTTCATATGTAAATACATTAAATGCTGAAATCAATATATTGAAAATTAAATGCAAAAAAAATGCTTATCCATTGAGTAAACATGAACATGAGAAAATGAAAAAGGTTTTTCTGGATGAGTTACACTGAACATATTTGGTATGTAAGGCTTTTTGCAAAGGTAACTTTATATTAACAACCATTTGTTCATTTACTAATACATCTTAATTTGTGCTTAGGAAAGCATAAACCTGGGTAATACCCATTTTATTTTTTAAGAGGAAGATGCATGTTTCTAATGACACCTTTTGTTGGGTTATACAGAGATTGACCTTGGACTTTGATACTAATGCATATTATTGCTATTAATAGCATATGACAGGGATATCAAAGATGCAGCCCATTGCTGGATCTAGATGTGCATGCACGTGTAGTTTGTGGTACCACAAATTGCACATGTGGCATGTTAAAATATGTCCCACACTACAAATTTGTAGCATGGGGCAAAATTTGCTACCAGGGAATTCTGCTAGAAACCCTCCCCCACAAAAAAATGTGGCACAATGCACACCACAGGACCGTGCACTGTCAGACAAGGAGGCTTAGGCCTCCTGGAAGATGCTTTGGCTGCTAGCCAGAGCATCTCTCCTCCTCTAGTTCTATCCCAAGAATACCAGGAGCTGGCAGGAGCAGGGAAATGGCAGTTTCCCTAAAAAGGGGCATTTTGCCCTGTGCCAAATCACACATGCAGGGGTGTGTGCAGTGGCAAAAAAGTAGTGGCACAAATTTGTGCCGCTACTTTTTTTTGCCACTGCAATTTGCTGCTCCTGCATGTGGAGACAAGTCCCATGGGTTGTCAAGCAAGATTTGGCAAGCAGAGCCTTAATATCAGGCCCCAAGTGTTGCCCGTGGGTCATGAGCAGACACACAGGAAACATTCAGGATGCACCAGATGGCACTACACACTGTGTATGGCTCCTGCTCTGGGTGATCTGGGACTGTATGGCATGCAGTATGTATTCTGGTCACTCTGGAATCTGACATGCAACAGATTCAAGCTGGAGCAGGTGTGTGCACCACAAACCCAGAGCAGCTGGTCCAGACCACAAACTATACACAGTGACCCCTCCAATCACTCCAAGACAAGCTGTGGGGTTGGTCTGTGTGCCCAAACTGGCCTGGGGACTTCCCCTCACACCATTCATTTGGTGTCTGGGGCCAGATGAGTTTGACACCCCAGGCATAAGACATCTGGGGTGGGGGGAGTTCAAAGCCAATTCAAACTTTTCAAGCAGGTTCATACTTTTATGTGAATTAGCTTCTTGAAAGGAATGAAGGATCACTGCTAGTTATTAGGTCAACTTATTATTATGTTGGCTACAAATGATCAGTTTGGGATCCTTAAAATTCTGGTTTATTAGGTGGATTGAAACACTGTAATGAAGTCATATCATAAACCTTGGGGCTGGTCCCCTCATGCACACACACAGTAGCGAGCTATAACAGTTGGGTATACCTATCCCACAAGTGCTGTCGATGGCCAGTCGAGGCTTCTTCCAGTGTGGTGTTATCCTTCAGAAGGGGGTCACTGGCTGGTCCTTCTGGCTGGACAGGTTGGGTGCTGGTCAAGTCAGAGAACAAGAGGGCGCCACTGAGGGTCACTTTTCACTGCTGTTTATCTGTTGTTGGCAGACTTTGATGACTCCCCAGTTTTCATGTTTGCCCAATCCAGGGGTCATTGACCCTCATGGGATTTGTCTCTCAGCGGCTACTGGATGGTACCTATCAGCCCCAGGGGTCATCCGCATACAGATTTGGGAGTCCGTTGATGAATTTACCGCTGTCATGAATAGGGCTCTGGGAGCGATTGATTTGGAGATATTCAGCCCCAAAAGCTGGTCCCCGCCATTGATTAACTCAGACCAGGGCTTCTAGCTCTTGAACAGTGAAGTTTAGAGAATTCCCGGTTGCTACATTGTTTCCTATTGATATCTTCCATTGGTTGATCTGTGGTTTCCCTAGATGTTAATTGCCACTTGTTACTGAAGCCTGCTACGGTGTTATGTATTCAGTCACTGATTCCCTCACTCTTTCAAGGGCCAGCCTGATACAGGGAAGCAGTGGTTTGATTCCTGCCCTTGTTAACATTGTTATAGTGTATAACTTACTTCTAAAACTAAAACACATTTAGTTAAAAGGTGAAGAGTATAAAATATAAGCTACATGAATAATGCCATGGCACACAAATAGATCAAAATACCAAAATACAAGGGGAGATACAAAATGCACACCTACAAACTTTAAAACACAATTCCTTATCTTTTAGTGAAAGAAAGAAGAAGGGAAAAAAAGGTAGAAGAGGAGAAACCTATCCAAAGAAGGGACAGCAAATGCAGGCAAGAGGAAGACGGGGCTTTCTGCTACAATTAAACAGACTGCAAAAGTCTCAGGGCAAAAGTGAAGGATTAAGTCAGGCACAGTCAGGCTAGGACCAGGCAGTGCATTTGTCCCAAGACAAGCTGTGCCTGTGTTTATCCTGGAACACAGAAGTCCTAGGGCTGGTGCATACACACATTCATAGATTCATAGACATTAAGGCTGGAAAAGACCTCAGAAGACCATCAAGTCCAGCCCCGTGTCCCAGGGGCGGAAAGTCAGCAGGGGTCATAGGATCCCACCAAGATAATCTCCCAAATGTCTCTTGAAGGCCTTCAAAGTAGGCACTTGAACCACCTCTGGTGGCAATCTATTCCAAACCTTGGGGGCTCAAGCAGTAATGAAGTTCTTCCTTATGTCCAGTCTGAAATGGTCATGGAGGAGTTTGTGACCATTTTACCTTGTCATCCCTTGGGGTGCACTGATGAACAGATGTACCCCCAGATCCTGGTGAGCACCCCGCCCCAATAAACTTATAGGTGGCCACCAGATCACCCCTGAGCCTACACTTTTCCAGGCTGAAGAGTCCCATGGCTCTCAGCCTGTCATCATTATGTCTGTTTTACTGACCTTTGATCATGGGCATGGCTCTCCTCTGAACCCTTTCAAGCTTCTCCACATCCTTTTTGAAATGTGGAGCCCAAAACTGGATGCAGTACTGCAGCTGCAGCCCCACCAAGGCCAAGTACATTGGGAGAGTGGTGTCCTGGGATTTTCTTGAGAAGCATCTATGGATGCAAGACAGCGTTTTGCTTGCTTTACTAGCAGCAGCACCACATTGAGGGCTCACATTCATCTTATGGTCAATCATGACCCCCAAATCCCTTTCATCCATAGTGCTAGCCAGCATTGCACTGTTGAGCCTATAAAGATGCTGCAGGATTTTCTTCCCAAGCTGGAGAACCTTGCATTTTTCAGTGCTAAACACCATGTTTCATCTGTCCATTTCATGAGCCTTTCAAGGCTTATTCTGTAATCCTGTCAGGATTATTCTCCTGTTCTCAGGTGTGGACAGTTTACCCCAGAGTTTGGTGTCACCAGTGAACTTGGCCAGTCTGCTTCTGATACCAATGTTCACAACATTAATGAAGATGTTGAATAGTATAGGCCCAAGGATAGAGCCTTGAGGGACCCCACTAGTCACAGTACACCACAATGATTGACTTCCATCAACCACCGCCCTCTGGGTCCTACCATGGAGCCAATTCCCCAGCCACTGGATCATGGTGAGGCCAAGGTCACAGCCAGTTTAACTAAAAGGTGATCATGGGATACCAGATCAAAGGCTTTTCTAAAGTCAAGCATCAATCGCTTCTCCCTTGTCCAGGTCACCTGGTCATAAAAGGAAATAAGATTGGTGAAGTAAGACCTACCAGCAACAAGCCTGTACTGGCTATTCCTCAGGAGGCTGCCATCAGCCAGTCTGTTAAGAATGGCCTGTTTAATAATTTTTTCTAAGACCTTCTCCTAGATGTCAGGCTGATGTGCCTATAGTTTTTTGGATCCACTTTCCTCCCTTTCTTGAAGATAGGCACCACATTGGCCTTCTAATCTTTAGGCACTTCACCAGAGCGCCAGGAGTTCTTGAAGATCCATGCCAATGTCTAAGCTATGATGCTTGCCAGATCCTTGAGTACCCTGGGGTGTAAACTGTCAGGGTCAGATGACTTGAAGGTGTCCAGCCTCTCACGGTGTTCCTTCATGAGGTCAGCATTGATGGATGGTAAGGAATTTCCCTCACCTGGGCCTCCCTGTCCCGTAATGGGCAGGGGGGGCTATGGGACTGGTGAAAGACTGATGCAAAGTACCCATTTAGCAAGTTGGCTTTTTTCCTAGGAGTCGTTTTTCAGTTTTTCCATCTGGTTCAGCAGGGGTCCAATGTTGCCCTTGCTTTTCCTCTGGCTCCCCACATATCTAAAAAAAAAAGACTTTTTATTGTCCTTGATACTTGTAGCTAGCTGGAGTTCAGTTGCAGCCTTGGCCTTCCTGGTTCACTCCCTTCAGGTCTGGACCAGTGCAGAGTATGCCTCCTTGGAGCTGGATCCAGTACTCCATCCGTTGTAGGCCTTTCTTTTGAGATGCAGGAGATCTGCTAGTTCCCTGGAGAGCCAAGGGGGCTGCTGTGCCCTTTTGCTACCTTTCTTCCGAGATGGAATAGACTTTGTTTGAGCATCCTGGATTGCTCCTTTGAATCCTTGCACCACTCATCTTGACCTTCCCCCGCTTTGTGTTGTGGCCCTTTAGTGCCTCCCTGACAAGCCTCCTGAGCTTGTCAAAGTAAGCTTTCCTGAAGTTGAAGACTTCTGTATTTCTGCGTGACTTGCAAGCTTTATGGTGATAGTGAAGGTGATCAGCTTATGGTCACTGTCACCCAGCTTCCCTTTGATCATTAGGTCTCTGATTAGTATGTCCCCAGTTGCCAGAACCAGGTCAAGCAGCGCTTTACCTCTGATCAGCCCATAAACTTCTTGCATCAGATAGAGCTTATCCATGCATGAGAGAAAGCGTTGCAACCTCTCATATTTGGCTGAGCACTCTTTCCACAAGATGTCCAGGTAGTTGAAGTCTCCCATGACAACCATACACTGGGAGCATGCATGTGGCCTCAGCCAATTCCCTGGAGAACTTCTGGTCAAGCTCTTGATCCTAGGCTTTTGCCTTGCCTACAGCTCATCCAGGGCTGGGGCAAGGGTGGGCTTCTTTAAGTGCTTTGGCCTGCTGGCTTTGCAAGGGTTGCTCAGCAGGCCAGCAGTGGCAGCAGTGGCAGTAGTCCAGGGCAGGCTTAGTTTAAAGCTCAGTGGAGCAGGTCAGCCAGTCTGGCTGAGAAGAGCCTCCTCCCTAGTGGAGAGAGGTGGAGGCCGGCCCTTCCCAGCAGCTCACTGCCTCTCTCACCAAAGAGCAGACTGTGGTCATGGAAGTCAAAGCCTTCTTGATGACACCAGCGCCACAGTCTGGTTCACTACCTCAATCCTACTCTCCCTCCTCAGCTCATAGCCCAAGACTGGGAAGATCAAAGAGAGCACCATCTGTGCCCCGAATCCCTTAAGCCCCACTTCCAAATCCCTGTAGCACTTCATGACCTGGCTGGGATTGCTCTGAGCCATATCATTTGTGCCCCAATGCATCAGGAGCATAGGGTAGTGGTTGGTGGGCCTGAGGAGCTTGAGGATCTTCTTCGCAATGTCTCAGATACAGGTTACTAGGAAGCAGAAGACTTACCAGGCTAAGGAGACTGGGTGGCAGATTGCCCCTTCAGTCCCCCTCATTATCTTTCCAAACATTCTTCCAATCAGGGTTCAGTGAGGGGTTGAATGCACTGCCACTTTTCTGCCATTGATTTAATAATGCAATATTGGGGTAGTAGTTCAGGTATACTTCATAATGTCCCAAGACAAACTCCTAGCACTTCTTATCCTGTCAACCTTTTTAGGATTTGTCCTGGAACTATGGAAGTGGATATCTGAAGAATCACACTTTGTCCCTGGATAAAATGGTTTCTCCTAGAGCAAAGTGACACCTGTTTATAGCCTCAGGACCAGAGGTCAAAGAAATAATAGTTTATTTGGCTGTAAAATTAATTAAAGCTATGCAAAGCAGTTGCATATGGTTTTGTAACACTACAAGATATTTACAAGACTCAAAAATACAAATAGATGTATTTTAAATATAGACAAAAATACAGATGTTGAAACCAGAGAGACAGGCCAGACTTCTTCCAGCATAAAATAGAATTGGTTGAGATATGTGTTGGCTCTTACATGCTGATTCTTGTGTTTCAGGGAGAAGAGCAAGAAAGAGCAGGCCTTCCTTTTCATTTCTCTCTCATGCAATATGCAAACAACTCCTATAAGTAATAATAAAAGATAGCAATATACAAGCAATTTTTCTTATTTATTAGATGTGTCCTACAGTCCCACAAAGAGGATTAATGTAGTTTAGAATAAAGACATAAAAATATTAAAATAAAAGAATATGCAACAAAAAACACTCCCCAGTCAATGTCCTAAAACTAAAACCCACCTGCTGAAACCTGCACAGATATAAAAGTGTTAGGGTGGTAAGTACTGCAAGTTTATTAACAATCAGAAAAATAATGCAATTCTACAAGGACAGACAGGAATTAGCCACAAGAGAAAATAGTGCTTATTTAGAAGGTGTAAACATTTTAATAACTGATTGATATTTTGGGGTCTTGGCAACATTTTCAGTCTTGACATTAAGACCAACCTTAAGACATTTTTAAAGATCCCCCCCTCAAGACCTAGCACCAGTCAGCTGATTCTAATTGTTCACAGATTCATCATAAATAAAACTATTCATACATGCATAGCTTTTAAAAGAGCCTTATTCTCCTTTTCTCTTCTCATAAGGGCAGCCACACTTTCTGTGAAAGTAAACATGATTCTGAAGGCAAAAGTTACTTTCTTTAAGAGTGGATGCAAAACCTTACTCAGGGCTGGGACTGCATACTATTCCACATAAGAAACATATCCATTCATAAATGCCTTTAAGTCTGGTCCAATCTTTTTAATACTTTGACCTTCCTGTTTAAATGGTGACGAAAAAGAAGGAACAATTATTGCAATTTTCCCAACATTTTTATCTAGGTGTAATAACAGGTATACAACATCATCAATTTATAGTGTAAGGAGCTGATAATTTCAGAGAGAAGCAAGAGTCATCCGCTACTTGTACCCATACCTACCATTGGTGCTCACCAGAAAGTGGCCATAGAAGAGTATAGGTGAAAACATGTATTACTTTTGCAAGAGAAGAGCTAGTTGACAATTAAGTGTTTGAATATAGTTTTCAAAATGAACTGGGAGGGCTTCCACAAAGACTACTATACTCATGTCCTGAGGTGCGTGAGAGAACTGTATTACACAAGTTCATGAGTGGTACAGAGTTTTGCCATGTGGTTTACTATCATGTAGTTTTCTTCTGAGGTCTGGTTTCTGTATTTAACTTTGGCTGGATTATTAGAAGCAGGATGTAATTGTGGGACCACTGAATCTGAACATGAGCTTCTGCTGTCTGTGGTAAAAAGGATAGCCAGGGCCCCTTTTGGAGGTTCATTAACCACTGTCTCTGGTCAAATGTCACAGTAGCTAGGCTACTAAAGGAGCTTACTTTGGCCAAAATTTACATTCATTAGCACTAGTCCAGCCCTGCAGGTGTTTATGTGGATGACTAAGTTGAAAGAAAAGATCAACCTTGAGTCTACATTTAAGTTTTTTTTACAAGTCAGTTCATTCATGCAGCCTTCTTTTAGTTATTTTACCACAGAAAAAGAGTACTTGTCCCAAAGTCTATTCTTTTAGAAGCAGTTCTTTTAAGGCACTATTTCAAATGCAGCAACACCTTCTACTTTGAGAAGGGCTGACCTAATGCATGCATGGACTGGAACTGTTAACTTATAGGAGAGTAAGAAAGAAAAACTCCATATAAAATATATATTCAAAATGTGAGGAGCTATCAAAACAAAATGGCAAAAGGCAGAGATAATATTCTCCCCTTAACATTAACTTTACACTTTTGTTGTTTTAAATGTTTTAGATACAAATGACATGATGGATTGCCATTTAGGGTTGGATAATTATTATTCCACCAGTTGCTAAAAGACGTTTACTAATATTATATTTAATACGTTACTTACAAAGATACTAAGGCAAGCAACAACTATATGGTTCAGGTTTATATTTTCTAAGGTTGTAGGCTCAATTCTAGTTGTAGGCATCAGTAGGTAAAGACCACTTATTGATGCAACTCACTATTACTAATGACATATTTTGGGAAAGTACACTGAGCATTAGCAGCTGCAACAAGCACAGAAATATTTTTTTCTCCCATTACTTCATGTGAGCAGCACATGTTTCTTCATATGAGTATTCGCATGGCAAAGCAGGAATTCTGCTGCCTCTAATAATTGAAAATAATCAGACATTTACAAGCACACTTGGAGTATTTTTAATATTTCCCCAGCTGTTCATTTCACAGCTACTGTATTTTACCATTCTTTGCACTTTCCCTCTTAAAAAAACGATGTTTTAATTTTAGGTACATCTGCCTTCAGGGGTTTTGGCAGATCACAGACACTTTGAACACCACTATCCTGCCTGAATGGGTTTCAGTTTGTGTAAGGAATTCAAATTATTAACCATCTCACCCATCTGCTTAAGTTAAAATAGTCTTTTAACTTGGAAACAGAGCTGGGCACACTACAGAAAACATCTATAGATTTTTTTAACTGCTCTTATAACAGTTTTGCTTTGACTGTGTCTACTTCTTTTGTGTTTAAGTTCTGTGAATAGCATAATAAATTCATTCACTGGCAGGAATATTTGCTAAAGCAGAAACTTTAAAGGAAATACTAGCAAAAGCAAATTTTAAATTCTAACCCTAAGAGTAGTCATCCAGGCAGGAAATGAAAGCATACTACATGGCATGTTCAATCAAAACAAACTAAATTTCAGATCCTAGCAATGACCTGCATATAAACAAGCTGCAATCCTAGAATTATTCATAGAAATGGTTTTGTAGATTTAAAAGAATTAATACATTGTGTGAGAGCCCTCAACATATTGAGAGTCCACTAAAAAGGCATATAGCTGTCAAATAAAATTTCTGAAGGCTTGTTCACCCAGTTTATTATTTCCAGCAACAACAGTGTTTTAGCACGCTGTATTTTAGTATTTACAGTAAAAAATAAATATATTATACTAGCAAATATTGTACACGGTACTTTCAGTATATTTAAAAGGCACAATGTCCTTGTAAATGACCTAGTCAGGCAACTTCTGGAAGAACTAAACGTGTTTAAATCAGCAGGTCCTGACAGTCTCCACCCCAGAGTGCTGAGGGAACTGGCAGAGGTCATTGCAGGACCCCTGGCACAGCTTTACTCATGGTGCTCTGGCAAGGTGCAAGAGGACTGGAAAAGGGCCAATGACATACCCAGTTTCAAAAAAGGGAGGAAAGAGGACCCAGCAAACTATAGGTCCATTAGTCTTACCTCGGTCCTGGGGAAGCTCTTTGAGAAAATTATCCAGGAGCACACCTGCAAGGGACCAGCCGGCAAGGTTATGCTTAGAGGCAATCAACATGGGTTCATTAGAGGCAGGTCCTGTCAGACCAACTTGGTTGCCTTCTATGACCAGGTCACAAAATCCCTGAATGCAGGTGTCGTGGTGGACATAGTCTTTCTGGACTTTAGGAAGGCCTCAACACTGTCTCTCACCCCATCCTCATTAAAAAATTAGGTGACTGTAGTGTCGATGTCTACACAATCAGATAGATTTCAAATTGGGTGGAGGACTGCACCCAGAGAGTGGTGGTGGACAGGTCATTTTTGACCTGGAGGGATGTGGGCAATGGGGGTCTCCAGGGCTTGGTCCTTGGGGGCCCCCACTGTTCAACATCTTTATCGGTGACTTGGATGAGGGGGTAAAAAGCACCTTGTTCAAATTTGCAGATGACACTAAGATGTGGGGAGAAGTAAGCACACTACAAGAGATGGACAGGCTACAACTAGATCTGGACAGATTATAGTGGTGAGGAGATGAGAATAGGATGGATTTCAATATGGACAAGTGCAAGGTATTGCACCTGGGGAGGAAAAACCGGCAGCATACCTACAGGCTAGGGAACTCCCTTCTTGTTAACACAGAGGTAGAAAAGGATCTTGGAGCCATTATTGAGTCCAAGATGAACATGAGCCGCCAATGTGGGGATGCAGTCAGGAAGGCTAACCACACCTTGTCATGCATCCATAGATACATCACGAGCAAGTCCAAGGAGGTGATCCTCCCGCTCTATGCAACATGGGTCAGGCCTCAGTTCAAGTACTGTATCCAGTTCTGGGCACTACACTTCAGGAGGGATGTGGATAGCATAGAGAGAGACCAGAGAAG
Organism: Caiman crocodilus; assembly: GCA_030014935.1. Taxonomy (NCBI): domain Eukaryota; kingdom Metazoa; phylum Chordata; order Crocodylia; family Alligatoridae; genus Caiman; species Caiman crocodilus. Next base: position 41,865,703 of record JAGPOW010003642.1, read on the forward strand.
GGCCACTTGCATGATCAGGGGGCAGCAGGACAGACCCTATGAGGAGAGGCTACGGGACCTGAACCTGTTCAGCCTACACAAAAGAAGGCTGAGCGGGGTTCTGGTGGCCACCTACAAACTTGACAAGGGAAGCAGCAGGCAATGGGAGAGTCCCTGTTCCCCTGAGCACTACCAGGAGTTACAACGAATAACGACCACAAGCTGACTGAGACTAGGTTCAGACTAGACATCAGGAGGCACTACTTCACAGTCAGGGTGGCTAGGAGCTGGAACCAACTTCCTAGGGAAGTGGTACTTGCCCCCACCCTGGGAATCTTCAAAAGGAGGCTAGACAACCACCTAGCCAGGGTTGTTTGACCCCATCATCCTTTCCTGCGCATGGCAGGGGGTCGGACTTGATAACATGCTTAGGTCCCTTCCAACCCTACCAACTATGAAACTACAAAACTATGAAGAAGGGTTGTCTAATACTGATTTCATCCTCAACTGTAATTTGTCTAAAAATGTTAGATTGTTTGGAATGAAGGGAAACATATCAACAAAAAAAAAGAATATATTTCCTTTTAGTATTAGCAAATCACAGTATAAAATAAAGATATTTTATTACCACATTTAAGACAAGGTGATTAAGCCCTGTCCTCAGTTAGATTTGAAAAGCAGTTCTTTAGAAACAGGCCTCCAAGATTTATCTCTCACAGAGTATAGATACATTGTTAATAAAGGTAATTCTTTTAAACATATTTTTAAGGAGGGAGAAAAAGAGACAGATATAGCACTTAATATCTGTCTATTACAGAGGTTTTCAACCTTTTTTTCATTTTCAGAACCCTAAAATTTTTTAATGAAAGTGCAGACCCCTTTGAAATTTCAAATGGAGGTGCATGGGTATTCACTGAATGGACTAATAAGTGTGGTTATTCACATATTTTCAATTGATTAAATTCATGTTTTGTGTATCCTTTAGATATAGTCTGCAAACCCGCAAGGATCCACAGACCATAGGTTGAAAACCAATGGTCTGTTATAATGGCAAGAGTGTAACTTCCAGGTGATATCGTGGGAAAACATAAACTTGCAAAACAGATGGCAAAGTATTTTTTTTAAATATATATATTTAATGATGCATTTAAACTAATATGGTGGTTAACAGTGTTATTTGACTTTGCATTATTTTTAATTTTCTGTCCCTCTTGTTCATTTAAATGAATGACTGAACTGAATGAATGTGCATCTATCCAAGTCTGAAATCATAGTACAAAAGTTTGTACCATAAATTGCACTTATTTTAGACTCTGTAAGGTGATACTTCAACCCGTTTGCATATCAGTGCACTTATTAACCTATCTTTTAAAGAATAATTATATGTAGATATTAAATTTTTGCTATTATGATTGGTATTTCATCAGTATATTAAAAAAAAAGGAAAGAAAAAAGCAGTGAGCAGACACAGTCCTTTAAGTCAACTAACTTCTACTGTCAGAGAATACCATGGGAAAAATCAGGTGAATAACCTCCAAAGGCTTAAGTGGACACCTGTTTAAGGTTCCTGGCACATCTTTATTTAAAGCTACTATGGTGGCAGGAAGTGTGACTTTAGAATCATGATCCTGGGATTTTCATGCACTAGCAAGTTGAAAGCTAGGTGTTCACAATCCAGCATGAACCAGCATAGGCTGAGATGACAATCAGCTGATCTCATGTTCAGTTTAAGGCATCAAAAAAACAGCCATAATAATGTTCTGTGTTATAGGTGGAGCATTTTTATGGTAGGTCTGCCATGTTATGGTGCCTTCAATTGCATGCACATATAGTACACTTGCCATTAATCCTACAATTAACACATCAAATGCAGCATAAGTGTAATGTGTAGAGGGGCCCCAAGTGTCATAGGTCTCTGGGTCCAGGTACAGAAGTCACACTTTTACAGAGATAAGTGATCAGAAACCAATCTATACCCATAACAGAATACAAGTTTGGCATACAAAACTGGCCTATACCATAACAAAACAGAAGTATGGCATACATAGACTGATTTTAAAATGGTAGAACCTGGTCTAGGATTTGTACCCCTCCACCCACCACCAAAGGGCAAATGTGCATTCTGTTTGCTACCAATCTAAACTATACCACTTACAGAAAACCACGTGTGGCAGGGCACTGCTTGTTCCTGACACTTTAAGATCATCAGACAGGCTATGGAGCAGCCAGCATGTGGGTTGAGGCCCATTAGAGCCTGACTTTAGAGGGCCATCTGATTGGAAGAAGGCTGGGGAATATAAGCCCAGACCCTGGGAGCAGGGGCAACAGTAACATCTGGAGAGCTGGAGGAGTACCACTGCACAGCTTGAAGCCTGAAGCTCCTGGAACACCTAGCTGTTAGGGTAGGAACTATAGGGATGAAGGAGTCTCCTTATGGTCCTAGGTAAGACCTGAAACTGCACCCTGCTGGAGTTGGTTGGAATGGTAGGATTGCCTGTGGTGGGGCAGCCCCCAGGAAATACCAGACCTGTACCTCCCCAGTGGAAGGCAGGGATGGGGTGCTGGAAAGCCTCAGTCCTCCCTGCCTTGTGGCTCACCCTGTACAGGAAAGAGAGTTGGGACCAAGATCCACCAGGAGTGACTTGAGGCTTACAGAAGGTAAAGTGCAGCCCAGTAAGGGGTCAGAGAATGATGACCCAGTGAGGGGTGAAGTGTGGCCCAATAAGGGACCAAGAGGCCAAGGCCCACTAGGTGGGGCCAGAGGCCAAGTGCAGCCCATTGTGGAGCTGGGGAAGTAGTACATGGAATAGGATGCCATTTGTGAGGCACAGGACAAGTTCTTTGGGCAGTCTGGAGACGTGTGTTTGGCTCAGTACACCAGGGCCACAAATGGGGCAGCCTCCCACATTTTACATAACCATTTCACATCAAAAGCACGGTGACTTGACTACAGGGACAGCCTGCCCTAAAATGGGGGAGTGCAATCTATCTCTTTGGGTGCCTAGGGACCCCCTTCTCCTCTCCCCCCCCCATTATTCCATATAACTTTGATCAGTGCTACCTTGGGCTTTTTGAATATCTGTACCTAGCCAACATGGTCATTTGCTTAAATCAAACAGACAAATACCTGCTGCTGACCACCTAGTGGCCAGGCACAGTAATAGTCACCTACTGAATTCGGCTACACCAACATAAATATTTCTGTCTGTTCCTCACCCTGATGTAATTATGTGTGTGTATGTGTGTATATATATATAAAATACATGGTGTAGTTTAGATCAGTAGTGAACACAGCACACATTCACTGTTTGGTAGGGGGTGGAGAGGGGGGGTTGTAGATCTTAGGCTGGGTTCTGCCATTTTTAAACCAGTCCATGTATGCTAAACTTATGTTCTGTTATGGGCCAGTTTTGTATGCTGAGCTTCTATTCTGCTATGGATATAACCTGGTTTCTGATAACTTATACCTGTAAAAATGTAACATCTGTACCTGGCCCCAGAGACCTATGGCACCTGGCCCCCTCTACACATTACAGTTACGCTGCATTTAACATGTTAATTGTAATATAAATGGCAAGTGTGCTATACATGCAATCAATTGAAGGCACCATAATATGGCAAATCTAGTATAAAAATGTTCCACCTATAATACAGAACATTTTTATGGTTGGCATTTATTGTGCCTTAAACTGAATGTGAGGTCAGCTGATTATATATGTAAACTATGCTGAAGTTTCCTGGAATTTCAGATCTGACTTTACAACCATGTTGTATCTCAGTAAGAAGATAGAGAATTTGAAGTCAGTTACATTATAATGGTTATTTACTATGCTGAATGTTATTACTGTTCTGGGACTCCTAACAAGATACTTTTAAAGTTAGGGGCTGCCGCAACGTAAAATCAATGTTCTGGTTCTATTCATTCGCATCTACACATTGTTCTTAGGAGAGAGAATTAATATATTGACTTCTTCTGAGACTTACAATGCAATAGCAGATCAGAAAAGTTATATGATATTGTAGCTGTTTGTGAATGCCAGTTCATACCAGATCTGGTAAGGATGCTAAAGAGAAAATTAGATATGCTCCTCATCCTTATGCCCTTAGACGGGTACAAATTAATATTTCATGTTTTTGTTTTAACAGCTTTGGGTCCAATGCCTAGTGCTTTGCCAGGTGCCAGTAATTCTGACACTGGCTGTTTAGAATTTGGACACAATTAAGTCCACCAGAAATGCTTACAGGATTTTGTACCAGAGTAATAGCTCTCCTGGGTAGAATTCTAACCATATGATAGTGGAAAACTGATTTAATTCAACTTTCATCAGAAGATTTGCAATGGCTTTCTTGGATCATGGAAGACTGGAAAATGAGAGGCAGATGGGTATATGCTTGTTATGCTGGACGGTGTTAAAGGTTGCTGTCAAACAAGGGTTTGATCTATCAGGAATCACAGACATGGCATGGCTGTTGCAAAGCACCTTTTTTGCAATTAAAAGTTTTTGGATGTAGAAGGCTACTGCAAGGCCTGTGCAGGACTGGTCTAAAGAGTTTGCAAATATGGGGACTAGAAGGTTGCTTGGCAAGTTGTGTATGTGTCAGGGGAGAAAGCTAGAAGATAGCAAGGAAAGGAGTCACACATGGCCCAAGAAGGAAGCAGAGGGGCTGTGCTCCTTGGGACACTGGAGTAATTGAAGAAACTCTGAGCAAGGAAAGGCCTATTGTTCATTTTTACTGTTTTCATGGACATAGGACTTCATGAACATAAATGTACTGAAGGATGACTCTGACTCATGATCTATTGCACTTTGAACTATGAACAATTCTGAAAACCCCAATACTGGCTAACCACTAAGGCCAAAGGGCCAGTATACCAATGAATACTTGAAATTGCATAGATTCTTGCTTATTAGCTTTCACAGAAAGCTTCATAATAACATGTTGTTTGTTTTTACCATGTGCTGACAAATGATTTCACACATGTAGATAGAAGTGCTACTCATTTTTTTCCCCTTCTGTTTAAAGGATGTCTACTAGTACCTGGACAATCATCTGGGAGTTGCTGTTGCTCATAGATTTCTGTTTAGGATGATGATGCTGGTAATGGCAAGTACAGAGGATGAAGTAAGGAATTTGATCTTCCTTTCTTCTTTCTAAATGATTTCAGGGCACTTTAATGGACAAGAGAGAGGTGGTTAGTCTGAAGTCAGGCAGAAGGCAAAACGGCACCTTTGCATCTGTCAGCAGTGCCCCTCTTGTTTCCTTCCTTGTTCCCTGTCCTTTGTAATTTAATTATTGCTCTCTCTTTAGAAGTCTTGCTCCATCAAATTCTATTTACAGCATCTGATGAAATAATCTAATGTTTATGAAAGCTTATGACTCTCTAAATTCATTAGTTTATCAGGTGTCACTCTGCCCTGCCTTCTGCCTTAAAGGGATATGTTATCTTCAGATGCAACTCATATTTTTACCTATGACTTCTGAGAGTAACTTGTCAAACTATTCATGTTTATCACAATAATAAGAAAACAAAGAGCTTATTTAAAGACAGTATAAATTAAATTAGCTTGTATGCATAGCATGACTATTTTCACTTTGCTAATTGAATACTTGTATAATGAAGACTTAGTTTTTTCACCAGTGATTTGCTATGCTGAGTCAGTCGCTAATGTAAACATATTTCCTTCAGTGAAATGAAGTTTGGTTAGCTTGGCATTACAGCTGAAATATGTTTTCTGACATCAGATTGGGAATTCTCTGTTTTTGTGACCTATCAGATTTTGCCAAAAAGTGGCACTTACAATAGCTCAACTGATAGTTGGTGGTAGTTCCTTGCATCTGGTATGATATATTTACAGCCACAAATACTGTATGTTTGGTTGAAGGTGGGAAGTGTTACTGTCAGACACAATGATTTTACTGTTAAAGAATTTTTGTAATCATCTAAAGAGATAACAGATTTGGGTTCAATTTCCTTTCCCTTCTTTATTTTTATCTCCTGTCCCTTTTTATAAATAACCCCCTTTGAAATATTTTCCAACCATGAAAGGGATTTTATTTTCATATTTGCAATAGATAATTTTGCTGTAAGCCTGTTTCATGTGCCCACGCAAGCATGTTCGTTATTCAGGCTGCGTATGCTGTTGCCTGGGGGAAAGGTGAGATGAGGGGGAGGAAGCTCACTGTGCTAAATACTGTATGTACTCTCTAGACATGCCTGGGGCTATTTGTTTGGTTATACTGAAAATGTAGCTATTAGCAACAGCCCATCTGCAGTGTCTAACTTTTGCATTTCCAAAGCAACCACTTCAGAACAAGGTTGGGAGATCCTAATGATGAGCAAGGGGAGACTTATATAGAAATTGTATAAAGGATTAAACAGGAAACACTTATGTTGAGCTGTGATAATTTTCTCTGATGCTTTTTTTAAAGAAGATTCCTCACAATTGCATTGCATAAAAAAATTAAATCCTATTTCCACAGTGCACATCTGGAGCCAGGCTTTTGCTAGAGCCCTGCTGGGAAAGACCTCTCCTGGTTGTTCAGCACAGACCATTTTATAAAAGATAACTATAATCCCTCACCTCAAGAATTAAAAGCTTCTTCTGTTTCTATAACACAAGTAAACACATAGATTTTGGCTAAATGCTGGCTAATTACAGGTGAAGCTAGTTTCTTATTGGAAATCTGATTTTGAACCAAAGCCTACCACCAGCTTTTCCAAGAATAAACAAATCTCACCTCAAAAATTAACCAGCTATCACTCATGCCAGCTTTTAATAACTTTACAGAAATGCTCGGCCAGTCTCTGGAAACAAATGTTTCCTAAATTCTTGCATCTTACCGGGGTTTCCTACCATTTAATTTTTAAACATTTGCTAGTGGCAGACAGATCAGGAGTAACAAGAAGTCCTCATGTCTTCAAATAACTTGGCCCACCTGAATAGCTGCAGCAGCAGCAGCTGTGTTCTCCAGCTGCTGCTGCTGCTGCTACATCCTATGGGCAGGCAGAGAAATTTTAGACTGCCAAGTGTCCTCTATGTTTTGCTTTAGGTGCTGCACTGCAGGATCATTTCTGCCTGAGGATTTGGCTCCTTTATAGCTAGCAATCCCTCCCCTACCCCTTTCCCCCCAAAACCAAATAAGAAGCCCAGACATTGAAGCAACCTTATTTTTTGACACATACCTTGCTACTGTCCAATTAAAGCAGTTACTGGACATAAACATAAATGTGTCTGAAATGTGCCTAATGTTTTTATAATCTGTTTACTTTATGTGTCTGTCACTTTGGGCTGTCATTGAGAGGGACATGTGACTATCAGGAAAGCATAAATAACAGGAACAGTACAGTTGCTTGCAGAGAAATACAAAGTGCTTACCTAAGACTGAAGCTCCTGGGAGTGGCTGAGTAGTGCAGTGGCAATTGGATATCTGAAGTGGCTTCTGTTACACTGGAACACATTAAAACAGTAAATTTTGTGATCTGTGATATGTTGTGACCAATACAAAGCTCACTGACCTTTTTTCAGAGAGCCAGGTAGAGGGCATGTTTCCCTTTCTACCATCTGGACTAGGGACAGAAGTTGCACATAAACTGGTTTAAGTGATCAGAAACTGGTTTAAACCTGTAACAGAATAGAAGTCTAGTGCACATTGTGGCAGAATGCCATCTCTGTCTCTCCCTAAACTCTGGTATCAGGCAGATGCCTAGTCTGACAATCTGATTACCCTGGGCATTGCAGAGACCAAACCTCCTGGCCCCATTGACTTCAGGTAACCCTGAGTTGTAACCCGAGCTGGATACGTTCCAGAGGGAGGAGGAAACCTGCTCCTTTTGCCTACATGACTAGCCTCACAGATCTGGGCTGGGGCTTAAACTCCCTATTATTCTAAGGCAATGTCATCATGACTGGTAGGGGGCTAGAGACCCTGCCAGTCTACCCGGCAACCAGTAATGCATTACAAATTGGTTGGCTGGCAGCCAACAGTTGCTCACCTTCATTGGATCAGGTAAATGAGGTCATAGGGCTATATAAGTTAAGGACTGCCAGCAGCCATGATGAGAATTCTCAGAGAAGCTAGACCATCTGAAACTGTCTCTCTCTTGAAACTCATGTACACTGCTTGCCTCCAAATGGAATCTCCACCTGCCTCTGGATGATACTTGTGAGTAAGCTACTTGGTATCTAACTAGATATATAGCTTGCAGTAACTCAGATGTGTGATCAAAGGCTACCATGACACAGTTTGCTCTAAGTATTTCTCTGATATTGCTCTACCCTGTACCCTATTCCAAACCTACTCCTTGTAACCAATAAAGTTTTCCTCTTTACCTAGCATGGGAGACTTATTGGGAGAGGGTTTAGATTATGCCTTGGGGTCACCTTGATTTGGCTGACTAAAAGAGACTACTATTGGTGCTTCAGACTGAGGGAAGCATCCCAAGTTCCTGCAAGGACCCTCAAGGACTACTAGGCCTGTGTTTCCCAGAAGGCACAGGACCAAGGTCAATCCAGACCCTGGATGGTGGTGATGTTACCCTCAGGTTTTTAGATATGCTCCAGGAAGGGAGTTGGCCAGACATGAGGTTCCCCAAGGGAGGAATTCAGAGCCTGGAAGGTGGTCAGGCACAGTGAGGCGGGTGGCTCAATGCAGAAGCAACCCTTACTGGCCCACTACACACAAGCCAGTTTCAAAATGGCTGAATCTGGTTTAAGATAAACCTGGTTGAATGCAGTATCAGACTTAACTGAATAGGCCAAACCAGTTAATGAAACTTCCATCACAGACCCCTTCCTGGTTAAATTTAAATTGGAGTCCCCCAGCACTTTGCAGTCCTGGGCTGGGCTGTCTGCTCCAGGGAATGAGACTGGCCCCACCCCTCTGCTGCCTAGGTAGAGAAATGAGCACTGGCTCACTGGCCAGTTCATTGCTCCCCCACCCCCAGGCAAACCCCTACTGGGATCTGGAGCCATCGAAGGGAGTTAAACTTCCCTTCCCCTAAGTATGGAGATGCCCTGCCCTACTTACTTAGTGATGGATGTGGCTGTGGACTACAAATCCCAGAGGCACCTGGAAGCAGGAAGAGGAAGTGATGAGCAACTCTTCAGGGTCCTGCTGCTGTAAGTCTGGACTGAAAACCCGAGAGACCTCAGAAGCAGCAGGAAAAGGAAGCAAACACCCATCCTATGCTGGCTATGTACCAGAGGGTCATACTGTAGTGCCCCCTAGCTTCTGGCTTGAGCCAATGTAGGTATGTGACTGCATTTTTCTGAATCAAAAGTTAGCTCATTTGTTTATTAGGTCAATCATCGCAGCTTAGACTAACCTGCAAATAGGGTGGCCATTATAGAGGACAGTCTGGTTGTCCTCTGCTCTCTGTTTTCTATTGATACAAAACCTGATACCTCTATGTTCTCTATTTTTCTCTTGAAGAGATAAAATAGAGGACATAAAGGTATCAAGTTTCCTATCAACAGTAGACAGAGTAGCAGAAAACTGAAATGTCCTCTTGATGGCCACCGTACCTGCAAAGACTGAAATGATTCAGCCTCAGGCTTTTGACTGACTTTTACTTAACCTTGCTGTCTTCTCTGTTCACTTTGTAAGCCCTTCAGGACAGATATTATTTCTTCTTTTGTATATGTACACTATCTAGCACAATGGAAGACCAATTTCTTGAGGAACCTCAGGATACAAGGTGAAAAATGATATAACTATGAAATGTACTTAGAGGGAATGGACAAACATTCACATGGAGCAGTTTCAAAAGGATACAGGGGAAAATGCTGCTCTTCAGCAACTCTTATGCTGTAACTGCTATATAGCCTGTAATTATACAAATATAATAGCAAAGCAGGTCCAAATTTAACTATAGGTTTAAAGCAGGGGTGAGTTAGCTCAAGTACCATATTTACTTTCATATCACTTGCACCTTTTCTCCAGAATTCAGTTCTCCAAAACTAGTGTGAATGTCTTAAGTGTGGAAATTGCTTGGTTGCTTGCATGTTTTCTGGGGTTTTTTTGGGGGGGGTTGTTTTTTTTTCTGAGGGACAGAAGCATGGAGTAGTGCTGCAAGACTGTTGCTGGGGTCTTCCTCACACAGAAAGCAGGAGAGAGTAATTTTAGCATTAACCCTTTCACACCACCTCTTAAATTGGCAATGGGATTTGGCTGAAAAGCCAAATAAGTAGCCAGAACCTGCTGCCAATTTGAGGAAAATGTAAAAATGTTAACATCACTCCTGTGTGCTCTCCCAGAGACAAACTGGTAACATCTTGCAGCAAAGATTCTTCATGAAATAGCTGCTTCTAAATCACAACTCTTGCAAAATCTTTTTTTTTCTATATTCTGTCTTTTAGAAACAAGCTGTCTTGTTTGGGGCATGTGGTATGAAAGAAAATGTGATACATCACTGTAGGTTTGTGCACATGTGGCAGTAAAAGCTTAACAGACATTGCATGCTCCCAAGCAGCTTCCTTTTCCCTTTTGAAACTCTCCAAATTTTTTGTTCTTCATGCAAGCATGCTCTCTATATCCTATTTACACAGCTCCCGCTACCAGTTGCATTTCAGATTAAGAATCTCCACAGCTAGTTTTTATTCTAGTGCACATGGAAGTCTATTTTAATATAGGTCTGAGTAACTGTCACTAATAAAAATTTACTTAACACTTAGACAGCCATTTCTAACTTTTATTTTTCCTAGAGTTGTGTTTTTTTTTTTTGGTTTTTTTTTTGTCTGCTCATTTTGATAACATGGCTAATGCTCAAACAGAGAGAGAGAGAGAGAAAGGTGATGATCATCTCTCTAAATATGATGTTTAAATATTCTGTGGGAGCACCAAATAGGCTCAGTATATTAAATCCAGCTTTGCACTTTAAAAATAGAGATGTACTTGCCAGTGGTAGGGCATAATACATTGTGGTGTTTGTTTAAATTCTGGTTTTTGGAAAGAGTACAAGGCAGTTTGCTTTGATTTTGATGAGCATTTGGCTAGCATAAATGTATTTATGTATAAACAGAAGTTATGCTTATTGTGCAATACATGCTTAGAATGTGCTCTACATCCATGACCGAACAGAAGCTCACCTCACAAAATGCATTAAAATGGCACATCCAGATCTATCTTAGATTGAGATCTATATGGTATCAAACTGAAGTGCTTTAAGTTGTAGCAATCTATTGAATGTTTGCACAGGATCCCATCATGACTCAAGTTTAGGTCTCATTCTCCTTGCAGACTAGGTAGCTTTCCAGCACCCTGCTCACTGTATCTGACAGAGTGGCACTCTAGCCTAGGCCCAAGCTTGTCTGCTCCACTCAAGTACTGGGCTGGCCCTACCCCCAGACTATCACTGATTCAAGTCAGAGAAGCCTCTGTCTTCAGCCTTGTGTCCTCCGTCCAGCCAGCTCTGAGCCACAGCCAAGCTGCAGGGCATAGAAGGGGTCTGTGTCCCTTCACCAGTTCTGGCACTGGGCCACCCATATCCCCAGGCCTTGTCTCCACACCCTGTCATAAAGATCCTCCCAGACCTGATGCAGAGCCCAGGAGAATGCCCAGCACATGGGCATAACCCTGCAGCAGCCTGGTCCTGGTATGCACACACCCTACCAAGGAGCACCAAAACCCCATTCATGGGCACAGCCCCATGGGAGCCTGGGCTTGGTACCTGCTCACTACATTTCAGTGACTAGACCTAGACACCCTGATACCACCCCCACCCTGCTCCAAGCAGGACCTAATGCAGGCAGCTCACTTCTGCTGGCCTTAGGTTGTAGGAGGCAGAACAGCGAGAATTGGCCTGCATGGAGGCAATTCTGTGGCCTCCATGGCTCGGGCACTGCTGGCATGTACCTGGTGCATGGGCACCTGGTGTGCTACAAAGCTTTTTCGGCCCATCGCTGCAGTGTCCTGGAGTAATAGGGCAGGTGGGAAAGGCACTGAGCATCCAAGCCAGGCAAGCAGACCAGTGTCCCTAGAAACATTAGGACTAGGTTTGTTATGGCCAGTTCTCTCTATGTAGCAGGTAGATGACAATGGAAATGTCCATCCTAAGGTGAAAAGCATTGTCAAAATCATATGTCCCTGGAAGCCCCTGGAAAAATCAAGGTTGTGAGTATGGTCTCTCCAGAGGAGCCTCAGGCATGTGGGAGCAAGGCCATAGTCTGCAAATAAGAGGGAAAGGCACATGCCAGGACCCCTACCTTTGTACACCCTCGACTCCTTTCAACTATCTTCTCTTCCATCCATCCATCTACACCCTCACAGCCAGACCCTCACCCATTCATAGATGCACAGACACCATGGGCACTTCCAGGGACCATGGACTACCCCACTCTGTCCTCCTCCACCAGGCACACAACTGTGAGTATGGGGAAATGAGGGATCTCATCACCATCTATGGCAAAGAAGAGATCCAATGTCAGCTCCAGAAAGGGCACCACAACAGGGGCGTCTTTAAGTACATTACCCAGCAGATGCAGGCATGGGACCACAACAGGGACTGGTCACAGTATCGTGCCAGGACCATGGTTGTGAACAATAAGTATCGCTGTATGCATGATGCCAACAAGAGGTCCAGGGATCAGAGGCAGACCATGCCCTTTGATAAGGAGCTCTCCTGCTTTCTCAGCAAGGACAAAGCCACTGATACCATGGAAGCAATTCTGCTCACCTCTGTCACAATGGGGGTGGGGAAGAAGGAGGAGAGGAGTCGGTGGCAAGGACCCCTCCAGAGGAAAAGGAGGCACAAAGAGGCCCAGGACCCCTGGGTGCCCAGGAGAAGGTCCCCAGAGGCCACACAGAAAGAGCTTATTTGCTAGAAAGAGCCCCTGAGGAGACTTGTGTTTTGCTACTAGACCCTGTACAATTGCAAAATGCTTGAAAGGTACTTGCCACACCATGTTAAAGCTGAGGTGCACCTGCAGATAGAATTCTGCACCCAGGAAAACACCTTACCCATGGCTGAGATCATGGAGTATGGCATGTAGGAGGGGAAGGAGAGATCCAACACCATGGACATTGGTACCCAGAACTTGGAGTACAGACATATGCCTTCCACCTCATGGGAACACTTTCCCTCCCACCCAACGTCAACCCCACAGACAGCGGCCAAGATCACAGGCCCCAGGACACCATTCCCCACACAGGAGCTACAGCTGTTCTAGACCCACTCTTATCATACCTCAATGCCCCCTCCAAGAGGTGCAAAGCATGGACCAGCCCTTCCACAACCAACCTAGTGGCTGCTCACAAGATCCATAGCCAGCCCTCTCCTCATTTCTGATGACTCAAGTCCTAAGCAAGGATGCTACACAGGCTGGGATGGTACTGTTTTCCAGCAGCCAAGTCTCTGAGCACCTTTGGATGCATTGCATCTGGCCCCATGAACACGTCCAGCTTTTCTAAATGGCCCCTAACCAGTTCTTTCCCCACCTTCTCCCAAAACTGTGCTTCATGGTGCAGTAGTCTGGGAGCTGATTTTGCCTGTGAAGACTGAGGTGAAAAAGGCATTGAGTACTTCAGCTTTTCCTCCTCCTCTGTCACTAGGTTGCCTCTGCCATTCAATAAGGGACCCACCACATTTTCCTGGCCTTCCTCTTGTTGCTAACATACTTGCAGAAACCCTTTTGTTCTGTTTCATGTCCTTTGCTATCTGCAACTCTAATTGTGTTTTGGCTTCCCTGAATTCATCCCTTCATGCCTGAGCAATATTCTTAGAATCCTTTCTAGTCATCTGTCCAAGCTTCAACTTTTTGTAAGCCTCCTTTTTGTTTTTAATCTCACTGAAGAGTTCTCTGCTAAGCCAAGCTGGTTGTATATTTGCTGTTCTTCTGCCACATTGGGATTGTTTCTTCTTGCACCCTTAGTAAGGTTTCTTTAAAATACATTTGGCTGTCTTGAACTTCTTTCCTCATCATGCTGGCCTCCCAGGGGATCCTACCCATTAGTTTCTTGAGGGAGTCAAAGTCTGCTTCTCTGAAGTCCAGGGCCCATACTCTGCTGCTTTCTTTTCTTCCTTTCCTCAGGATCCTGAACTCAGTCATTTATCTCTTCACCACTCATGCCCAAGTCTCCACCCAGTCCTAGATCCACCACCAATTCTTCCCTGTTTGAGCAGCAAATCAAGGAGAACGTGGCCCCTAGTTGGTGTCTCCAACACTTGCCCCAGGAAGTTGTCTCCAAAAACTTGGATAGGTACTTGGCTGGGGTCCTGTGGTCCTGGCACTCGTTCCTGCCATTGGCGGGGGGTCAGACTAGATGGCCTGCTCTAGGTCCCTTCTGACCCTAGGCACTATGAAACTATGAAACTTTCTTTATTGACTATGCCTGTGCCAGTAGATGTCACGGTGATTGAAGTCCCCCATAAGAACCAGAGCCTATGATATGGAAACTTCCATTACTTGCCTGAACAAAGCCTCATCTATCTCATCCTTCTGATCTGGTGGTCTATAGTAGACACACACCACATCACCCTTGTTCTCCCCTCTAACCTTAACCCAGAGACTTTCAACAGGCCTATCTCCAGTTTCATACTACATCTCTGAGATGGCCACCATCTGTTTGGAGGAGCCAACCCATGACACTGAAGAACTGAGAGAGTTGCAATGCCAGTATAGGGAGTTTATGCACAGTGTCCTGGACTGGTTGGCATCCACCTATGTCACTCCTGACTAGTGCTGCCTCCCATGGAGTGTCCATGGTCATCCCAGGCAGGAGTGGTAGGACAGAATGTAACCCAGCCCCCACAGCATGGTAATCCCCACTCCAGGAACTCTTTTTTCGGGCAATAAGAATAGTAGTCTCATGGGAGGGACCCCTGGATGCCAGTTGCAGGGGAATGCTCCCCATCGAGTGTGGTCAGGCTATACTCTGCGTGTGGTATGCCTGCCACTTTAAGAGTTCAAGCAACCTGCAAAATGATGGCAGGTGAGAGCCAGGGCTAATTGAAAGTCACGTGACCTGGGGACCTGGCAGTTTAGGCTAGGTCTGGTAGAGGGAGTCGCCTGACTCAGGAGGAGAGCTGGGAACACTTAGAGAACCCCAGCAGTAAGATCTAGGCTCTGCTGAGAAAACACCACCTTAGCAGGAGAACTGCAGCTCTGAGGCATCAACACAGAAAGGGCACTTAAAACAGTCTGGAAGTGTGGAGAAGAGCTAAGAGTAGGAGAAGGGTCCTAGGGATCCAGGAAGAGGTCCAGAGCCAGACTGAGGGGTGGAGAGTGTGGGACCAGCAAGGGTCCAGGGACCCCAGGGGAGGCACTAAGTCACAGAGAACAACAATGAGGATGCCATTGGTAAAGTGTGGGGCATGGTACAGGGGAGGAATGGAGCCAAATCCATAAGGCAGTGACCATAGGCATCTGGTGGTCATTTGAAAGAGCACTTAGGGAAGCTCTGGGGCAGCTTCCCTCATATCGCAGTAATACATCAAGGCATGGTGGGTGGATGGATTTCCTGAAAAATGAGGGCTGCAGAAATTCCAGGAGTTTTATGGCCACCTCTGGAAGGACATGCTGCCACACCAAGACGTGACTGGAAGATGCAGGGGGTGAGGGGATGCCAAGACAGGAGATTTGGGATGTGGGAGTTGCTGACCCATGGTCTGAGGAAGCAGAAAGGTGTCTGGCAGAATCCATTCTGAGGAGCAGCTGTGGGTGAGGGGAGCGAGACTGGGCTGCCTAAGACCCACTTGCAGCACTATCAGGGGCACCACCCCCTTTCCAGACCCAACTCATTACCCCCAAATGCTGGTAGTTACCCTCTATGCACAGCCACTCCCCCCAGGAGTTCTAGACCAGTCCCCAAGGGGTGCAGGAACACTCGGAGAGGGGTGGGCACAGTCTACCACCTTGCTGGGTCAGATTGTCACTGGGGTAGTATCTGGCACCAGAGCCCACTGGCCCTGGCTCATCCATTTGCCACCTGAGGGCCCAAGGATCAGGGGGAAGATTTTTAGCTCCATGTGGCCCCCTTCTTGGCCCAGGTACCACTGTGAAGGAGCAGCACAACCTTAGCAGGGCTGGACCAGTTGCATAAGAAAGGCCCCAGGCATGCGTGATGGCTGCAGATCTGAGGTCTTTGAAGAGTGGGACTGGGCATTGGGGGCAGGGACTAAGAGACCAAGGGTCCAATTAAGGAAAGCCAGAAATCAACAACACCCACTGTGGTGCCACAGCCTCTTCACTCCCAGCCCACAAGATGCTTCTGACTCTGCAGCTCACACAAATGGACTGTGGGCCCATGATCACACACATCCAAGTCCTACGAAGACAAGTCCCTGCTCTTCACTCCTGAAAGTAGGGTGCCAGGTCAAAAGCCACCAACCCCATGCCTCCCCTCCAAGATTTCATCTTTGCTGAGGTCAGCCCCTGTGGCATTCCACCAGACCCCATCCCTCACCCCATCCTAACTGCCCTTCCAGGTTCTTTCACCCCTTTCTTACATACAAACACCGTGCTCTCTCCAAAGTTTAGCTGGTTTGTGTTGATTGGGAAAAGGGAACAAATTCTTCCATGGGCAATGGTCAACAAGTTTTCTTGAAAAGTTTGGCAGCTGTGAAAGTTTAATAAACTGAGGCATGTCTATTCCTCACTTCACATTCTCCTGCGCTTCAGTGTGTGCCCGGGGCGGGGGCTGGGTTGGGGAATGGTGAGAAGGGAAGGGGAATGGTGCCCAGGCAGCCAGGGTTGTGGTAAGCACTTCCCAGGATGCAGAGCCAGAGGACCCCATGGTGGGAGACTCACAGCCTGGTGTCAGTGTGGGGACACTCAAAGCTTTCCATCCCTCATCTGGGGGTGGTCGTCCAGTTCACATGGATGAAGAAATAGCTGGCCAGGGCTTTAAAGATCCATACAGCCTGCTGCTTTCTGGGTCTGGGGCCCCCAGCATTGTGGGGGCTTTCCCTTTTCCCCCATCTTTGTGCTATTTTTGCTCCTGCTGCCAGGCCCAGTCCTCACACCATACCTCCTCAGTCCAGGCTTCATGGAAGACCTTTCCCCGGTCTCACAGATGTTGTGGAGGATGCATGCAGAAATAATGAGTCACATCACATTATCTGCATTTGTGTATCTGCTTAAAAACTCTACTGGAGACTACATCTACCTTGAGAAGGTGGCAGAGCTTTACACCAGAGCCACCACTTTTAATCTGCTAGAAACTGTTTGAATGCTTGTAAACTTAGAGTTTCTACTGGTGGAACTGAGATTCCACTGATAGAAATGTAATACTTGTACACACCCATAGGTGATCTGTCCAAGTTAAATAGTGGTATTTCAAATAACTATTATTTCTATATACTTCTTACATTAAAAATTGTTTATTATCTAATGCATAAGCACTTTTTTGTTAATTAAGTAGTGTTCAACCCCATAAGCCAGATGAGTGGGCATTGGGCTGCTCTGAGAGCCAG
The DNA here is from genome assembly GCA_030014935.1 of Caiman crocodilus. Classification (NCBI taxonomy): domain Eukaryota; kingdom Metazoa; phylum Chordata; order Crocodylia; family Alligatoridae; genus Caiman; species Caiman crocodilus. The sequence continues at coordinate 41,883,095 of JAGPOW010003642.1, forward strand.
GGGCCTAGTACTGACTCATGTGAGCTGGAATTGAGCCCCAAAGCCCTTGTGCTACTCTCTCCTGCTGACCACATGCTGGAATCGGGTCATGGGGGTGTTAGCAGTACACCTTACCACCCTCCATCAGCCAGTATTGGGTCCCAGAGGCCTGGTGCCGCCTCCTCTCATCCCTCATGCATCAATATTGGGCTATGGGGCCTGGTGCTACCCCCTCTCTCTCCCCATGCATTGGGATTGGACTCCGGGGTCTGGTGCTGCCCCCTTCTGCCCCACATGTGTCAGGATTGGGTCCTAGGGCCTGGCATCACTCTCACTGAGTACTTGATCCAGTATGCAGGGCCCAGGGCTCTCCATGGGTTTGGAAATTTGGTTGTAGCAGCGCAGTACTTCCACTCCCCTGCCACAAAATTTCTGGCCCCATAGATTGTTCTACAGGCTGGCATCTTGGCATCTTACAGCCTGCAGGCAGGCTCTACCCTCCCCCCACAGTCATTGTTGTGAGCTGGAATTGGTCCTTGGCTAGAAGGTTGATATATTAGTATTAGTTGGTTCAATGATATGTTATTTTATCAATAAAAATGTGACTGAGCCGGATTTTAAAATATTTATTAAAACAGAGCTGGTCTTAACCTACTAGATGCATGGATTATGTTGTGACATGCCTCTTGATGATAACAACCCACAGGAAATTGTTTCTTTCCCCTTCTATCCCCGTGCAAAAGTGGAAATAGAAGCTGGACTACAAGATGTAGAATTAGTAGGAAAGCAAGGATCCTGAAAATACATCCCATGTTATCACTTACTTTAGATTTAAAGGTCAGTGAAGTCCTCTAATCAATATGCAGATGCACTCTAAAAAGCAAATGAGATGGAATGACTTATATTCAAAAAGAAAATATAGTTTCTTTTATAAAGCAATGATGTTGCCTAATCTGAAAAATTGTTTGCAGTACTGTTGTGAATAACCGAGCCATTTTTTCTAAAGACCTAATAAATGGCCTCAAGCCATCCTCCCAAGACAGAATACACGGCGAGACTGGAAGGTTGTTTT
>JAGPOW010003642.1:41884245-41895127 GCA_030014935.1 Caiman crocodilus
TAGCAATAAAAACTTTTTTTTCTTTCAAACTTCCAACTGGTATTCGTATATTGGCTCACGCATACCGGGCAATGAATTCAGACTTGGGCTGAAGCATAATAGTACTAGTGACCTCATATTAAAAATAACATTGCAGAATTACAAGATCTTGAGCAAAGGTTGATAAGAATGATTAAGGACAATGCAAAACTCTCATCTGAAGAGAGATTGAAAGGATGAGGATTGTTTACCTTAGAAAAGAGACAAGTAAGAGGGAATATGATAAAAGGCATAAATTACTGAATGGCAAAGAAGAGGCAGATTGCATATTTCTATTGTCTCAGATTTGTAATACAAGGGGAAAAATTAAAGAGTACATTTTCTGATATTGAACATCATAAATTCAAAACAGATCCAATAGAATATTTTTCTACACAACTGAAAATTAAACTATGGGACTCAATGGAGCCAAGAATTTAATAACATTTAAACAAAAAAAATAATGTTCATTCATATTCAGAGTTGACACTGTTGACACACACCAGATCAACACTCAGTATCTCAATATTGCTCTGTTAGACAGGAGAGCATGATAAAAAATTATATACACATGCACAAACTACACAAACACCATTATGAGTTCACAAACAGATGTACACATACACAAACACACACTTTCATGGCTGTGTGTTAACACTAGGGGGCATTGAAGTTACTTAAGGTCAAGTGGCCCTGGGGTTACTCAAGGTGACTGGGGCTTGGGGTTACTCAAAGCCAAGTGGCCCCTGGTGTTACTTGGGGTCAATATACCCTGAGGTTACTAAAGGTCACTTAGGGTTGGGGTTACTTAAGGTTAACTAGTGTTAATTAATCAAAGGAAAAAGTTGAAAGCCCACAGAGAAGAGGAGCAATGCCAGGGAGAAAGTGGCAGAGAGGCTGTGGCTGGAGCTGAAGCCAGAGTGAAGAGACCGCAGGGGAGCCAAAATGTATGGGGAGAGGGAAACTGGGACTGTAGGGAGCCAGAGAACTGGAGAGGGGCTTCAGGGAAGCCAAGGGAGGCTGTGGGGAGCCAGGAGCTGAGGTGAGGAGCAGCAGGGGAGCCTCAGGTGCCGTGGGTGTCAGGGAAAAGCTGTGGGGGTGCTGGGAGAGACTGCAGGTGCTGAAGAGGGGCTGCAGGAGAGCCAGAGAGGAGGTCTGGGTACTGGGAGCTGGATCAGGAGTCCAGATGCTGGGGAAAAGCTGTGGGTGCCAGAGAGGGGCTGAGGGGAGTGGCTCTGGGTGCTGGGAACCAGATCAGGGCTTTGGGTACTGGAGAAAGACTGTGAGCTGGAGAACAGAGGGGCTGTAGGAGAGAGGCTGCAGGAGAGCTAGAGAGGGGCTCCAGGTACCAGGGAAAGGCTGTAGAGGAGTGACTGTGGGTGCCAGGAGCCAGATCAGGACTCCAGGTACCAGGGAAAGGCTGTGGGGAATTGGCTGAGGGTACCAGGAGCTGGAGAATGGGGAGAGGCTGCAGGGAAGAGTCTGTGGGTCCCAGGAAAAGCCAGATCAGGGAACTGGGGAAGGCCAGAGCTGGATAAGAGGAGAGGCTTCAGGTGCTGGGAGCCAGAGAAAGGAGAGGGGCTGTAGGTCCCAGGAAAAGCCAGATCTGGGAGCTGGAGAAGGCTCTGGGTGCTGGAGCCAGATCAGGGGGGGTCAGTGGGAGAGGTTCCAGGTGCTGGAGCCAGATTGGGGAGCCACGGGAATTGGGAAATGAAGCTAGGAGCTGCTGAAGGTGGCAGAGGCAAGCCGGGAGGTTGGTAGATGCTGTGGGAGGTACCAGGGACGTTGGGGAGAAGGCAGAGGTTGCAAGGTACACCAGGGAAATGGAGACAGGGAAATTAGAGGAAAGGCAAAGGCAGTAGGACACAAAGAGAGGGACCAGGGTCCAGGGAGTCTGGAGAGACCGAGAGAGACAGCAATTGGGGAGAAGCCAGAGGTGGCGAGACATAAGTGGAATGGAGAGGGAGAGATCAGGGAGAAGGCAAAGGTGGTGGGACACAAGCAGGAACAGAGAGAGAGATCAGGGAGAAGGCAAAGGGGACAGGACCCAAGTGGAGAGAAATTGGGGAGAGAAGGCGGAGAGAGAGACAGGGATTGGGGAGAAGGCAGAAGTGGAGGACAGAGTGGGGGTAAGAGCTGGGAAGCCAAAGAATGGTGCCAGGAGGTCAGCGGAGAGGGAGAGAAAGCTGGAACCAGGGGAGATAGAGCTGGCAGAGAGGAATGAAGTCCGGAGGGAGGTCAGGGAGACAGAGATTTAGTTGGAAGCCTGCAGCAAGATAGAAACCAAATCCGGATCAAAAGTATCAGTTTTATTAGACAGGCAATGTACTATACAGCTCACAAGGTTATTGGTTCCTATATACACACACCCCCAAGCACTCGCACACTCACCCATTCAATGGTAGCAGGAGAGAAAAAGGCTTGGTGGAGAGATTGAAGTTAAAGTGTGTGAGGACAGAGTCCAGGTCCTTTGCTTGGGGAAGGAAGGTGGGTGATAGCTACCTATCCTGGGCTCTGAGTTGATCTTTGATGGGCAGTTGGGGTCTTCCCAAGCAAGGTGCTGTCCAAAGGGGGTTGCCAGCAAGGTATCTGGGTGGATAGATGGCATGGTACAGTGCTGGTACAGATGGAGAGGGCATCTCAAGGAGGTCACAGTCCACAACCCCTTTTATAGGGGTGGGCTATCTGTATCTCCTATGAGAGGGACCTGTCCAGGCAAGGACAGTTCTGCTTAGATGCCTACACACAGATCCAGGTGTCCCCATTGTCTGGCAGGACACAATGGTGGGGTTGCTGATTTCTGTAGGGTCTTTGTCTTCCAAATGTTGGGTTCCTGTAGATTCTTTGTCTTTCAAATGCTGGGTTTCTGTTCTGTTCCGGGGTGAGGTCCATGGTTCCTGAGTAAGTTAATGCAAGGCAATGGTCTGGTCATTGAGCTGATGGTCCAGTTGTTGAGTTGATCATTCGGTAGAGGCCAGCTACTATTGTACCTCAAGCACCCTCATTCATTCCCATTCATTCAGGAACTAATTTACATGAGACTAATTAGACATGAGTCACAGCTATAACATAGCTTACGCCTGGGCAGAGGACACAAAATGGAGGCTTGATATTCAAAATGGAAACTTGACATTATTTTACATTACTTTACAGACATAGGTCTAAATGTAAATAAAACAGTAAAAATCAATGCAAACACAATAGAACACTATTTACTATATAAAAAGGGGTTTATTACTATAAGGGAGTATAAGAACTTAGCTTACCTAATACTAGGTAAATGTCTTTCAAAATCATAGGCCTCTGGAGAAATCCCAGAGGGCTGGAAGAGGGCCACTGTTGTGCCCATATTCAAGAAGGGGAAGCATAAAGACCCGGAAAACTACAGGCCAATTCATTTAACTTCTATTCCAGAGAAAATCCTAGAAACATTCATCAAAGAAGCTATATGTGACAAACATGAAGAAGTCATGATACTGAATGACAGCTAGCATGGCTTCATCATGGGGAGGTCTTGTCTGATAAACCTCATTTCTTTCTATGATGAGGTGACTCATCACCTGGATGAAAGAAAAGCGGTTGACATCATATACCTTAACTTCCAGAAAGCCTTTGACCTAGTATTCTATGAGGTACTGATTAGAAAACTGGAAAATATTGGCCTCAACTGTGTGACCATCAAGCAGGTGCAAAACTGGTTGCAGGGTAGGACACAGAGTCCAAATTAATGGATTGGTATTGTCCTGGTGAGATGTGGGCAGCAACATACCCCACTTGGCCCAGTGGTGTTCAATATTTTCATCAATGACCTGGATGAAGGAATGAAAAGCCCCTTGGTCAAGTTCATGGATGACACCAACATTTGGGGTTGTGCGGACACACCTGCAGATAGGTTGCAGATACAAGCAGATCTAGACAGGCTGACATGTTAGGCAGAACAAAACCAGATGAGGTTCAACATAGAGAAATGCAAAATGCTATATCTAGGAAAGAAGAACCCCTAGCACACCTACAGGCTGGGTATTGCTAACCTGACCAGCACTACAAATGATCTGGAGGTAACAATAGACCCCAGCATGACTATGAGCTGTCAATGTGACACAGTAGCCTCTAGGTCCAATAAAACTCTGGCATGCATCAATCAATGCATCTCCAGTAAATCAAAAAAAGTGATTCTCCTGCTTTACTCAACATTGGTGCGGCTGCAGCTCAAGTATTGAATACAGTTCTGGGCACCGCACTTCAACAAGGACATGCTAAAGCTTGAGAGGGTCCAGATAAGTGCTACCTGCATGATCAGGGACTTGCATGGCAAGCCATATAAAGAGAGGCTGAGGGATCTCAGACTCTTCAGCCTAAAGATAAGAGGGCTGAGAGGACCTATTTGCAGCTTACATTAGTGGTATATATCAGGGGCTTGGCAAAAAACTGTTCACCAGGGCACCCGGGGGGAAAACTAGAAACAACAGCCACAGACTCCTGGAAGATAGTTTCAGGCTGAACATTAGGCAAAACTTCTTTATAACTAGAGTACCTAGACTATGGAACAAGCTCCCCCCAGAGGTGATACAATCATCTAAAAGAATACTGGACTGGATGGTCACCTTGCTGTGGTTCTCTGACCCCCAATGATCCTTAGAATCATAGGGCTGGAAGGGACCCCTATCATTCTACTTGTAATCACTTATAAGGGATAGAGAGGGCAGAGAGAAAGTCAGAATCAGTTGGGGAAGGGGAGGGACTGTATTTTTAAATATTTTTTAAAAAAAGGAAAAACTGAGAGTTTTGCTGCAACATAAATAAGATGAAAGTTTTGGAAGGAACATTACATCTCAGATATATCTTAAAAGTTTAACTTTAACTTCAGATCCTAAACCTCTGAGACATTGGGTGCATCTACATGAGATTCTTAAGTGCTTATTAACATAGTTTACTGTGAAGTAAGTATGTGCATATACAGATGCACATGTTTACCAGGCAGCAAACCTCCCTAATCCCAAGAAAAATTGCTACCTGAAAATGCAAGTAGCAAATTTACTCAAAATAGTAACTGCACAGTAACGCTCATGTAGATGCTTGTTTTAGCTGTCACCAGGGGGTGGGAGAGAACTTACTGCCCTTGGGAGCTGCCTGCTACTAGGGTGAGCCCTGCTACAGGAGCCTGGGTAGGGACTGTGTCTCTCTGCCCTGGCAGCAAGAAGTTCCAAGCCTCTTGGTCTGAGATTGTGATTGGGGAGTGGGGTACTGGGAGACCTTTATCTCTGGGAGATCCTTATTATCTCCTAATGTGAGCTCCATAACCACAGGGCCCGTGCTGGGAGACCCTTATCTTCCAATGCCAACTCTGTGACCATCCCTACAATCACACTGTCAGATCTGGGAGATAAGGGTCTCTCAGCACTGACCCGGTGGTCACGGAGCTGCTGCTGGAAGCTCCCTGCTAGCAGGGAAAGGGGAGCCTGTTCCCTGACCAGCTCTGTGAGCATGGGACTGGGGGTGGGAGGCAGGTTGCGGAACTTGTTCCCCACTCAGCTGCACATTCATGGAGTTGGGCAGGGAACAAGCTCCCCAGCCTGTTCCCTCCCCAGCTATGTACTGACAGAGCTTGATGGGGAACAAGCCCCCCAGCCTGTTTCCCCGAAACTCCATGCTTGTGGAGCTGAGTGGAGAACATTCTGCCTGACGTGCAGAGCAGGGGCTGAGAAGTGTCTTGGTCAGGGTCAGGTCCCAGCCCTGTACCCTGATCAGGTAATTGAGGCATGGGACTTGGAAAGAGCTGCAGGGGTAGGGTAGGTCCCAGCACCCTGGTCTGATCCACTAGTGGGCCACTGGTGGATCAGGTTAAGGGACTGGGCCCCTCGTCTGCAGCTCTTTCCAAGTTTCCTGCCCCTGACAAGGGAGACAGGGCCATGAGCTCCCTGCTGCCCCAGCAGGGGTACATTGTCCCTACCCCAGTAGCAGGCAGCTCCCCAGGGCCAGGAAAGAGTTGTTTCTTGGTCCAGTGCTCCCTGCCAGCACCCGAACTAGCACCCAAGGGGAACCTAGAGCTCCCCCAGTAGTGACAGGGGCCCATTGCTGCGGTACAGGAAACTTGGTGTAAAGAGCAGCAAATATTCTCCCTAATCCCCACGTGTGTAGCTACCTGCTCAAAAGCACCTACTCCAGACTATCTTACACCAGAATAAACTTAGGCTGGATCAATGCATGTGTAGATGTGCCCATTAAGATGATAGTCAGTAATGGAAGCAAAATTCCCGTAGGACTACTGGGAGATAGTGAGGTCCCCTGCTGTCTTAGATGTAATCATATCATATAACCCCTTTCATAAATTTAACCAGCTCCATTTTATAATTAGATTTCTTGCCCCCATGACTCTTACTGGAAAGGTGTTTCAATCTGTGGTTCGGTGACGGGTGTTTCTACCAGGTTCCTAGGTTCTGAGCTCTACTCCTTGAAACCTGTGAACAACTGTATGGCCCCTTTTTGTGCTAGAAAAGCCCCTTTTCTCCTGGCACAAATATAATGCCTGTCCATTGCCAGTATGTACTTAGGTTAGAGATGGCAGGATGAAGTTGAATCAAGCATTTTCTCAAAAACTATTTAAATCACACTGAGTGTATCTACACGTACACTTTATTGCACTTTAGACTAATCTAATACACAGTAAAGCGTCACAGTCTACAAGTGCATGGCAATACTACATATTAGATTGCTCTAATGTACCATTTGCTAGTACCAATAGAGGTACTAGAAAACAGCTCATTAAACTAATTTGCCTAAGTGCATTGATATCAGGTGTAGCTTGTGCCCAGTTAGCCTCCTGCTTGGTGCTGAGCCATGTGGCTGGCAGTTTCTGCAGCCACAAGGCAAGAGCAGCTCTTTGGCTGGCTTCTGGACCCCTGCCCTGACCCCCAGGGTCCCTGCCAGCAGCTATCTGTCCTGTGGGCTGTATAACTCACCAGTGTGGGCATGTGCTGGGTGCTCCAGCCCTGTGGAACCCAACTCTGTGGTCTGGGACTCCAGCAAGGCAGACAATTCAGTCCCTAGCATAGATCCCCTTAGAAAAATCAAAACTAACTATGGTCACCACTTGTACTTAAGAAAACATATGTGAAAGGATTAAAAGAAACTTAGGTAGACTTTGCTGCTCAGTGCACAGAATGTGGGAGAATGCTATCTTTGAACATAGCAACAATTGCTCTTTGGTGACAGGTATTTCCTCTTCTAAGTATGGTACAAAGGTAATCTTGGTGTCTAGCCCAATGTTTTCAAGGTCAAACAATCCAATAAAGATGCTTCCAATTTCAGAGTGATAAAAGAAAGTAAGTTCTCAAGATCCATACTTATGTAATTGAAAAAAAATTGGTATCATATATTGCCCTACTAAAATAATTATTGAGTTTGTCATATCTGTGTTTGTCTTTTTTAATAAATAAATAAATATAGAAATAAATAAATACAAGTTATTGAACTTCTCAGTTCATTGTGTACTCTTTTATTTGCTGTGTATTCTTTTAATGACTGGTTACTGTTGCTGTATTAGTTGTAGCTTAATGTGTTTAATATTTTTTGTTGAGTCATCATGTTTGCAGCCAAAGTCACAAGTAACTGTTCTTGTTTTCTGTTTTTTCAGACTGAAGTCTGATTGAAATAAAGTGAGACCATGGCAGATTACATGGAGAGAATAATTGCAGTTCCTGGGAAGTCATGAGAAGAACGTCATGTTGTTTTAAGCGAGTGCCTTATATGTCAGTCTGAAAACAGTCAAAAAACTACTACTATTTTAAATGGAAGAAAATGAATCACGGAAGCAACAGATATTAGGAATGATCTTGTCATGAAAAGGTGGAGAGAAGTGTCAACTGATACTGAATTTGTGTACCATGTAAATAACCAGTGTTATAAGCAGCTATCCTGGTTTTCTCTGATTTTAAAAAATCTTCAATTTTCAGTTAAAAAAAGTAATACCAAATTCACATTTTTCCATGATTAAAATGAAACATCACTTGAGAGAGATAGAATGGATGGAGATAAACAGGATGAAAAAAAATCCTACTCTGAAGCTGAGAAAATCCTACACATAGCAAAAGGTCAAGGAGAGTCTGTTAAGAACATACTGAAGTATGATCTACTGCCATCTAACATGTTATTTGATGAATGTGGCCTTCTTACTAAACCAACCAAGTCAGTTATTTTAGGGGAGCTTGAGAAGAAACTTCAGCCATCTGGTTACAATTTCCATCAGAACAGCAACAAAAAAACTGTGGTAAGTGTAGACTTTGTCTCAAGTATATCAAGTCTGAAGCAAAAAAACCGAAAACTTTTCAAGAACTTGTTGATACCATATGGAGGAAAGCTATCCAATTCCAACTGGTCGAGAGGGTAGATATCATGTTTGACAGTTACATGGAGAAGTCATTGAAAGAAGGTGAATGAGAGAGGAGAAAGACTATTACACTAATAGAGTTTGTAAAGCTGGATCCTGACACTTCTTTATGCATGCCCACATGAGCATGCATGTGCCTCTTGCCCCCTCCCGGATATCCAGGGGTCTAAAAAAAGTGAAGTTCAGAAAAGCAGCACAGGGCACGGTCCCTGATCACACCCTGAGGCAACCAGAGGCTGGGTCTTCCATAGGCAGCCAGAACATCTCTATGGTTGCCCCTCACCCTGGTGCTGAAACACGCAGCCTGCCAAGCTGGGTGTTTCAGCACTAGGCCTCCGGTGCTGGTGAGTAAGGGGTCTGGGGGTGGGAAGGGACCCCCAATGGCCCCACCCACTCCCCCAGCTCTCCCAACCCCCTGAGCCCCTGAAGCCCCCAAGCCCTGCTGGGGCCAGCCCCTTCTCTTGCCAGCCGCACTGAGGCCCCTCTTGCTGGGGCTAGCCCCTCCCCCCATAAGTCCCCCCTGGCCCTCTGACCCCTGCCCTGGTCAGCCTCAATCCCCCCCATCCCTGCTCCCCCACCCCATACTTTAAAAAAAAAAGACCCAGCACTTATGGGCACATACCAGCTGCAGTCTGGCTGCCTGGGGCCCTGCCCACAGAGTGCAGGGCAGGGTGACAGCCCTAGTGGCCCCATCCCAGGCCCTCCTGCCCCTGCACTGTTCTGTGCTGCCCAAGGGGCTCTGCCAGGAGGCCCTGGAGTTCTCCCCCTCCCCCGCTGCTTCTCAGGTAAGCAGAGGCTTTTTTTTCTGTTCTTTTTCTGGGTTTTTTTTCAAGTGATGGTGCCTGGGGTTGTGGAGGTAGCCATGGGGGCCTGGGGGTGCACGTTGGGGGCATGAGGGTGCATGGGGCACCTATAGGGATGTCTGGAGGAGTGGGGAGTTGGGACTGGGTGGGGAAGCCACTGGGGGGCTGCAGCAGATGGTGGGGGATGTGGCCAGGTGGGGCAGGAATTGGGGGGCTGGGATGGGGCATGTGGGCTTTGCAGAGGGAGTGGTAGCTCCTGTGGGGGTCATTTGGCCCCCTTTGGGGGGCTATACCATTTGTGAGAGTGCCAAACCCCATGTCTGAACCCCGTTGTTGTGTAGCCCTTGGGTGGGGGCTGAATCCTCTGTTGTGGGGCTGAACCCCTTGTTTAGGTGCTGAATCTCCTGTTAGGGACTGTAGCCTTTGTATGGGGGCCCAAACCCTTGTGTGGGGGCCATCACCCTGTGAGAGGGCAGCAAAATATGTATTCATGAATTCATGAAACCTGCATTTAGAGTTCATTTTATTATGATAAGAGACTTGCTTTAACACTGTAGATATATCAATAAAACATTGTCCAACTGGTCACTGTCTCTGTCTCATTGTCTCTCTCTTTATAGTGGCCTTTTATTTTACTTGTGGAAGAACATGGATGTGGGGGTATTTTAGAGAATGATTTTGGGATTTTTTTTATCAGGGAATTTTCAGTTTTCTGATAAGAAACACCAGAATTCCTGCTAGGGAGGCCAGTGGCAGGACCCTGCCTGCTCAGAGCTGGCACATTGGACCCATCTGGCTATGGCTGACCTCCTGGCCAAATGGGACCAGGAGGCCATGCTTTGACAGTTTGAAGCAGGCCAGCATACCCATAACATCTTCCAGGTGACAGCTGCCCAAATGGCAAAGCAGGGGGCACAAACAGCAGTAGTGCCGCACAAAAGCCAACCCTGCAACCACAGTCCACTAGCAGCTGGCCCAGAGGGGCAGATGCCTCTACTGGCCCTGCAGTCCCCATCCAAGTCTGACAGGTGCACAGCAGGTCACAGCCAGGCAGCAGCCCCCACTGCCAGACTGCTGCAGTGAGTGAAGGGTGCAGGGAACTCTCAGGGCTGCTTCAGCAGTCCAGCTGGCACAAGAGGTAGTGTCCACAGGTACCAATTGGCTGGATCTCAGAAGATTCTGAGAGCTAGTAGCCCTGAGCTACTTGCTAGGGAGGCTTTTTATACTGCTGGGACCAGGACAAAGTAGTTTTTTATACTGCTGGGGACAGCACAGGTGCTGGTGCCGGGCTCTAGCTCTCACCTAGATGAAGATCTGAGAGGAGCCAGGCAGAGTTATTTTGCCCCAAGTGGCACAATTTGCTTCACAATAAAGTGGATGTCCAAGCACGTGCACTGAGGCAAAAAGCCCCAGCTCAAATTTGTACCGCTTCTATTTGAGCTGCTGCGAGCACACATGCTTGCATGTGTCAACGTGCTGTACCTGTTCAGATGGATCAGTTTTGGCCTTCTTCAGCAAACAAAGAGTTATTACAACTGTCATTCAAACAATACTTTTGTGAAAAAGGAAGAGAGATTAACGGAGGCTGAGGGGGGACCTGGTGGCTGCCTATAAGCTGCTGAGGGGTGATCAGCAGGAAATAGGGCAGGCTCTTTTTTCCCAGGCACCACCAGGG
>JAGPOW010003642.1:41896988-41928839 GCA_030014935.1 Caiman crocodilus
TGCTCTTTCCTGCCAAGGCAGGGGGTCGGACTAGATGATCTGCCCAGGTCCCTTCCGACTCTAGACACTATGATACTATGATACTATGATACTATGAAGAACATCTTTATGGTAAGGGTGACCAGAATCTGAAATAGACTTTCCAAGGAGATGTTGAAGTCTCTAATCTTGGAAGCCTTCAAGAGGAGACTGGACAGACACCTTAACAATTTGGATGTATGATACACTAGATAGTAATACCATTCTGAAGCAATGGAGCTTTTAATTGTTTAGCTATGCACTATTTATTCTACTGAATAATCATTGATTAAAATCAGAGAAGTATAGCTGAATAAGGAGGTTTTAAGTATACAATGCCTGACTCGATCAACACATTTAAAGTATTTTAAAAAGTTCATGCCTATTCATCAAAGAACTTAAGCATATACTTATATTTAAGTACTGTTGAATCCAATAGGATTTAAGCATGCATTTAATGTGCTTTACAGGAAAAAGACAGCTGAGTCCCTGAAAGGGAAGAAGTTGCAAGCATAGGAGAAGAATGGAAGGAGAAAGGAAAACAGGACAGGCATTTTAATTATACAAATGCAATTCATGAGGCACTGAGTTTCATCCTGTGTGCATCATGCTTTCACCAGCCAATCTAGGAGTTCCAAGAAACCTGGCAGAGAGACTCAACTCCCCGCTGATCTGTTGGGCAAGTGGAAAGCATGACTGCCTAAGACTTCCTGATGAATCTGGAAATAGAAGGTGAGCATTAAGCAACCTGTCAACCTCTCTTGTGGATTCCAGCTGGGTATCTGTCACAATATAGCACAGTTTGCAGGGTTTAATGTTTGAAAACTCTTTATTCTATTTACTCAGTGCAGATATATTTTCTTGCTAAGAAGACAAGTGTCTTTTATAATTTTTGATGAAATTATTATTATATATTATACAGCTTGAGTTTTTAGTTAAATGAAATCAGACAGTGCGGGTAATAAATCACTGCAGTTCTAAATCAATAGAAGGCTAAGTACAGATGTTCAAAAAGTCCAATGCAAAAGCACTCTTAGTATTGCACTTTACTTAAAACTCTTTAGGTTAGGTCAAGAGTGAACAGAGCAGACATTTGCCATTCAGTAGAGAGGAAGAGTCTCAGAGCCTGCCCACACTGGCTGAAGTCAGCAGGTAGGGTCATTCTCACATACCTCCCAGAATGCACTGCAGGCTCCTTGGTTTGTCAAAGACTCTCAAGCAGAACCAAACAGCCTAGTCACCCCTGGTTGGCTGCTGGGCATGGACCATCACTCCTACAACCCTCTGCCACATCACTACAGACCCTCCCCCATACCCAGTCTGAGGCTTCAAGAAGAGCCCCATGGTGAGTGCAAGTGCCTGGTATCATGACTTGCAAATGCCTCCATGCCCTGGCCTCCCCACAACCCCCCATGGCATCCCATCATCTGCATCCAAGCAAGGAGACCCAGGAGTTGTTGTAGGCCTTTCTGATCACCCTGCATGACTATCACAGAAGGCTGTGGGAAATCATGATTTCCCCACCTGGACCTTATGTGGCAACAGCTCACCATGGCATGCACCCTCATGCCCACAAGCCACCAGCTAGCTGTCCTGCACATGCCCATCCGCTGCACCCCACCCCTTTCAAACTTCCTGGATGAGGCCACTGATTTCCATGTGACCAATGAGTATGAGGACATCTAGGATGCAATGGATGCTGGGGAGCTCTGGCACCACATTCAGACTTTGAGCACTGTTTTTGAGCCCATGCCCCCAGCGCTGACTGGTATGAGTGGATTGTCCTGGGCATCTGGGAGGATGCACCAGAAGATTGGCATGAAGCCACCTCTCACTCTGGAGAAGTGGGGGGCTATCACCATCATGAAGCTGGCCATGCCCAGCAGCAGACTCAGGACTCTGGGAGTGTAGTGCCTATGATGCCCATGTCTTTTGCAACTCCTCACTCCCTGGGCTAATAAGGATCAGGTGTTACACTCCCTGAGTCCCCGATTTCATCATGGGCCCTCTTCCTCACTTGGGACTCAGCCTCCTCCTGCCCTGGCTGACGAAGCCTTATGGGGGACAGCTGGACTACTAGAAGGAGGACTTCACCTACTGCCTGAGCAGGTGCTGCATGACAGTGGAGTGCATCTTCAGTTGCCTCAAGGTGTGTGTAATCTGGATGTAATCTGGGCAGTACTCCAAAAGGTACCCCCTCTCCATTTGAAGGGATCAAAGCAGGTGCACAAGCATTGTGGGAGGTGTAGGGACTCTCCTCCCCCTATAGAGCAGAGCCAGACCACCAATGGGGATTTAACCATAAACCTTTTAACAAGAGAACAGTACTGGGAACATAACCAGTATAAACTGGGGTGTATAGGGGCTACTACAACACCCCAAGGGGGCAGGATTCAACAAAGATTAGATACTTACAACCATAAAAATATTCATCCAGTCAACAAAAGACAGGGTTAACAAAATATAAAACACAACAGCAGAACAAACAATACTGGTTGGTGAAGTATAAAAGGCACAAAACACAAAATGTCAAATAAAAAGGAATATTGGGCTTAGATACCTGCAGGGGGAGAAAACACAATGACCTCTTTCCACTGCAACAATAATTTCTCCCCGTTACTTCACTCATCTAAGTCACCTGAGCTAGAACTTGAACTTAGCTCTCCCACATGATAGACAGAAAGTGCCAGTGCTGATAGCTGTGTGATAGACTATGCCAAGCTGCTAAGGGTCTTAGCCTTCCAGTAGCCCCAACCTCACATCAAGCTGCTTAGCCTCTTATTGGAGGAGCTGGCAACAGGGCTGGGAACCTCTCAGGTCACTGCTCAGATCCTTGCTGGAGCTGGGGAGCCTCTTCTGCTGGCTGCAGCCTTTCTTAGGGGATCCTGGAGCCTAGCAGGGAGCCTCTCCTGCCAGCTGCACACTATGCTTCTGAAGGTCCAACTGCTCCCTGCAGGTCCCACTCCTTCAGGTGCTTCTGGGGCAACTGCAACTATTCCTGGCCTGCTAGCCCAGCTCTTTGAAGCTCCTTCCTTATGGTCTCTCACTGGTCTCTCTTTAGTCAGCTGTGCTGCCCCTTTTATCCCCCTTCAGGTGACCCAAAGGGCCAATCAGGGGACATGGAGGGTGAGTCTCTGGCACCTGATTGGAGAGGAAAGGGAATCCCAAGTCCTCCAATCATCCTTTGCCCTTTCAAACCCCCTGGGCTAAGTCATGCCAGCTATCCCGTCAAATGTGTTCACAGAATCTCAGCACATGCCTCAAATGCTTGTGCACTTGCCTCTCTTGTAGAAGCCTTCATGCTGCCCTCTGCTATCCCAGTGTGTATTCAACTCTCCCTCTTCCCTCCTGAGATCTTTTCTGTGATTCAGCTGGACTCCACTGCTTTGGCTGAGCATAGAACAAAACTCTTCCCATATCAGATTCAGTGCTTGGAAAGCCCAGCCCTTCTCCACAGACTGGTATACCTGACAGCCCAGGTGTTGTGTCCTCAGTCTAGACCCAGTAGGAGAAACTGCCTACCAGCATCGGATCCCTGACCACTAGCACCCCCATAGGCTAGGCTAGGCCAGGCCATTCTCCCCTCCCCTCTGCCCCCCTAGACACAGACTTAGACCTGCTTAGACATAGACCCTATCTGAAAGGTAGGAAGCCATTAGCAGCACAGGCTATCTGCAGAGCACTCAGGTAGACCATGTAATGCTTGTACAGTGCTCTCTGGTAGGATTTCCAGCCACTCAAACTAAAGTGGTAAACTTCATTTGAACTCTTGCTTGCACCATATAACAAACTAAATGACACACATTGCAACATCCTGGATGTTGTAAGAAAGGTAAATCTGAGCCATTAGGACGTGCTTCATAATTCCTGATGCCAACCATATTTACTCACATTAAGGCTATTAAAATAGTTCTAATACAATTGATTTTTTTCCCAAAAAATAATCCAAGAAGTACTAAACAAGATGTGTACATAACTAGTTTGTTTAATAAAATTTAATGAGATTATCTTTAATAGTAAGTGGTATTACCATTATACCTATAATGCATAAGCATGGTGGAGGACCCCATATTTCTAGCTTTATTGTTCTTCTACATATTATCCATTAGACCCATAAATTATGGCTTCATAAATTATGGTCTAATTTATTAGACCATAAGTTTTCCAGGCAAGCTGTGACATTTTATTGATCTCTAAAGTATCATGCACATCTATGGCATTGTGAAAATAGCAATCAATAGCAATATGGTGTTTTAAAAAGTAGCAAATACTTTGAAAACTGAAATTTTTTTCTGGACAGCATTTTCTTCCTCTAAATTCCAAATTTAACATTTTCTTTGTGTGTGGTTCAAGCTATCAATGCATAACAATGCACTTTGGAAGATAAAGCACTGTTTATACTTAAGCCTTTAAAGTACCAACTGTGTTCCACTTTGTTAGCTTCAGAGGTTTGCAACTAAGGGAATGCCTAATAACAACTGTCTGAATCTAAGACTTAGTTATGAAAAATAGAAGTAACATCTTACAATATGATATCACTTTAGACATGCCTGTATTGTATTCCATATTCAGTTAGATTTTTTCTCATGTCCTTGTTTTCATTATGAGCAACAGACAAAGCTGAACAATTTCAATCATAAATAAAAGCAAAAAAAAAAAACTTCTTTTGGTCCACGACAAGCTGTTCCTGCTGCTTTTGCTTTTCCATCTCGTGTTATTGTCATGAGATTTCAAAGTCTTGAAATCCCTTAAAATAAGTAATTTTATGGTGCTCCTAAAGTTAGTAAAGGACCAGCTCCAGAATGGTTGAAAGCATGGAAGCACTGAAAGAGCAAAAGCAAGCTCTGCTAATGTCTGAATAATTTCAGTGCAAGGTTCTGTATACCTACACAATGTAAATTTGAAGGTCCCTTTCCTCTATGAGATTTTTATGTACTAAGCTAAACATGATTTGTTGGATTTGGCTATATTTTTCTGAATTGAGGGAATTAAATATGAAAATGAATGCCAGTATTATAATGCTGAAGTTCATAGTAACGTTTGTATGAAGAAAGAAAAGAGCTGATTCTATTGCAGCTCACCTGAAATGTTGATGTCTTGAAAAGAAGTATATAATCTTGATAAAGGTTTGTTACAAGAATCATGCTATTTATTCTCTGCAATGGAATTTATTATATGACCCTGTGTGCTACTTCATTTCTCAGCACACAGTTTTCTATGAGAAGGTTAAATGCTGTTCAAAAAGAACAGTCAGAGTCAAATCCAAACCAAAAGCCTTCCTAACACAGCAAAGCCTATGTCCAACACATAGATAGATAATTTAAATTTAAAGTAGCTAAACCTTTTTTACATGTAAATAATGGACAAGTGTATATATATATAACATTGATAACACCTAAACAAAGTATAAGAGGACAGGCTTTCTATGTTTGCATGGGAAAAATAATACAAATCAAGAAAAGACCTCATATATGCAATAAAACACCAGTTACCTACCTGATCCACTACTCAACCCAAGTCAAATACTTATCAGTTCTGTGTACATGACAAGTAAAAGGATAACTAAACTCATTTTACCACAGAGATATATTAATATTTATGTAATTTTTTATCCTAAGTTTATAAATATTATTTATACATTGTACTCATTTAGGATTTTTTAGTTGTTTACACATTGGTGGCCTAAGACACCTTTGAAATCCCAGTCTTAAAACTTTAAAGGAAACACCTTGAATAATCATGGTCTTAAGGTGTTTCCTATACATTTTACTAATATAACTTAGGCATGCATGATCTTAGAAAGAAAACTGATATTTTTCAGACATTTGGATAATGAATTATAAATTAGAATAATATCCAGTGGCACAAGGAAATCTTTATTTTCCTCAGATATACAGGAAACCATCAGTATTCGCAGGTTCAGCATTAACAGTTTCAAATATTAATGAACGCAGTGCCCTATTTGTGGATTTCGCCTTTCACAGGGAACACAGAGATATATCCCCCACGAACAGCAAGGTCCGCCTGTATTTAACATTTAAAAAATGCCAAAATGCCTAAAACACCTTTAAAACACCTTTAAAATCACAGCCTTAATATTTTTTTCTTGTGAAAAAAAAATGTACCTTCATTTTTTTTGCACAGATTCTCAGGTCAGCAAGTAGCTCCCTATTTGTTCATTTTATGTACCTAAGTAACATGATTTCTGTCATGGATTTCTGATCCAGTGAGTATTACAGAATGAGAAAAAATGCTAAGTTTCACATAGGGATAATCAAAAGAATAAATTTTACCATGTTTACATGGATACCACGTGCACCTTTCTCTCCTTCCCCCCAATCAGCTTTCTAAAATTGGTTTGGTTGGTTTAAATGGAGAAGGTGAATTTTCTTTGGTGGACTAGAAATATACAGATACTATGCTATGAAGGCTGCTAAAATAGCTGCCACTTCTCTGTGGCCCAGCTGGCAAAAGGGACAGAGTCCAATATTAACCCTCTCACAGCCACTAAGGAATTTGCACTAGCATTTGGCTGAATACTGTAGCTTATGCCTAAAGCAGCAGTTGTGTAGGCCCAGGGCAGGTGAACTGCTCCACATAGTCTGCATGAGGTTTGGGGTGTGGAAAAAGCACTTAATTATTTATAGCAACTGATATAAAGAACTACTTACAGTAAAAAAAAAAAAAAGTCTTAGCTGCTTACTTTGCAAAGGTCCTGAGCCTAGCCTTATTGTTGTCCTGACCCACAAGTAAGTTCCTGATGTTTCACCCAGACTGTATCCTGAGATGCCACACATCCTGGATACTCTTTATTTCCAGAAGGACTTACTTTCTGTCTTATAGTCAGTCACTATTCTGGAAAAAAAAATTCTTTATAGTCTGCCTTCCAAAACCAACATGCATGTCTTATTCAGCAGGGGAGCAGGGATAAGTGGGGGGGAGTGTGCTATGCAAGAAATTACTGTAAAATTTGTCTTTTTCTCTGCTGGTGTCCCAACATGCAATAACGGCATAGGAGAAGTATCTGTACATTTTTCTACATTCTTTGTAAGCATGAAGAAAAAAGCTAGATCGTGTTTTGAATAATCCCCAATTTTATCTGTCTGCAGTGGCATAACCTGACCTGATGCAGTGTCTTACCGATTTCATTGTGGTTCTTCATAGCACAAGTATCAGTTTATCAGTTTGTGCATATCTTGTTGCAGGATTGGTGGCTATGGTCCTGAATCATCACCAATGGTTTCAGTGGGATTAGAGCTTGTCCTGAAATAGCTTTCTCCAGGCTAATAGAATTACATACAGCTGACAAGATTTGTCTTACAAGGTTCCTGGGAAACCTCTGATTATCATTTTGCATGCAATTTTATTTTAAATCATTGATACAAGGAGATTTTAAAAGTAGGCTGAAATCGAATTATCTAGGGCTCAAAGGCTGTCTAGTGAGAAAGCAAAAGAAAAATCTGTCCCTAATGATAAGGAATGGTATTTGGGCATGAAAATAGTAGCTAGATTTGACTTATAAAATGCAAGGTGACTTGAATGAGAGAGAACAATATAGGTTTAATTCACTAAATTTAATTAAAGGCTTGGCTGATATTGAAGTTAGGCTAATTTCTAAGCATAGTTTTGCTCAGTATTCAGACTCTTTATTTTTCTTCTCCTACATCTAGTTATTGTGTCTGTTTGTTTGCTTTTGAAATGGTTTCTTTTGTTTACTCATACTTTCCTTTTTCTTTTTTTTTTTTTTTTGAGCTTGTATTCTTGGATTATGCTGTTAGCAGAATAAATATCTGAGCCAGCAGATGTCTAATTGGGATCCAAAAATGAATAGCAATGACACCATTTTGTGATGCTCAACCAAGCAAGTTTAAGACTTATTGAGCTGTGTTAATAATAGAAACACAGGAATACAAAATACAATATTCAACATTCATGAAGCTGGGAGACATTTAAATGAACTCTAGCTTTGGAGAGTCTATGACAGCACTCTCATTTTGGTCCTACCATCACCTTGCATTTTATAAGTCAAATCTAGCTACTCTTCTTAACTTCTAAACTTCCAATCAATTATATAACACCAGTTTTATCACCAGATATACCCTTTAGGGAACATCTAGATGCACAATGAACCTTCCAAGGTTCTGCTCATGCAATTCACTGGAAGGCAAAGAAGTCAACGGAGTCTGTCCCCTTATGTGCTCTTAGTTGTAGGAATAGAATCTAGGATATTAGGTCTGCAACCAAATGTTGCCAAAAGCACATATCTCCGTTTTTCCTTGGGAATTACGATTGCGTATGTCTTCAAATTGTAATTTATATAGCAGATTTCTCTTACATTACAAGGAGCATGAGAGCAATTATGCAAATTGTTTCCCTGTACATTACAGGAAAAAGTGGCATATCGAAATTTAAAAGCTCCTCATCCATATTTCATGGAATGATGTTATGACTTTTAATCTGTGAATACTATGCATTCAATGGTATATTAAAATCAGGAGGAAGCAAGATCTGACATTCTTGTGCAACAACTGACAATTGTTTTTAAAGGACAGGAAAAGATGTAAAAGAAATGAGGTATAAGCTATGTTGGCCATATGTTTCCAAGTGTCATCTGAAGAAGAATATGAAATCATATGTTACAAAGTAAAATAGTAGTGCATTAAATCATGGAGGCAGAAGACTGAAGTGCTCATTTTGGGTGCTACTTGACAAAATTACTTCATATATTATTTTCCTATAAAAAATGTTGTATTACCAAAAGTGGATCTCTCAAATGGGATACCAGCAAGAAAATATGTGTAGGAAGTATTAAGATATATAGCCTATTAACATTTCACTATAAAAACAGAAAAGTCTGTAACGTGTAGGAAAATCTAGTGGTTTTAGTCTGACCTTGTGTCAGTAAGACTGACTAGAAAGGACACGGGACTGGAAATTCTGAGGTATGCAGTCTTGATCATGCCAATATGATCTTTTTATCACCTTGGGTATGTCGCCTCAGTTCTTCTGTTCCTTTGTTTCTCTGTAAGGGTCTCTTGGCATTTCTGTAATATAGATAATTACTTTTAGAGTAGTAGATATTGTACAGACTTATAAGAAATGTATCCTTTTTAAACAACACAAAAATTTAACCAAAAAATTCAACACACCTTTTTACTAGTTATTCTTCAACATAAATGCAGAGGTACTTTTGGGGAAAGTGCATTTAAATTTATTTCTTCCTCACTAACCTAAGGCTTGCCACCAAACAGGTTGGCAACTGTCTGGAGAATTGCAGAGGCAGGGAATTACAAGTGGTGTATCTATGGCTTCCTCCCAAACTAATTTTCTCATATGAGGGTAACAAAATGGAGGGTTTATGAAAAGGACTGGACACAGGGTTTTTCTGGTTTCCTCAAGCATTGGGTGTGGATGGGAGTTTTACCTGGAATAAAGCTAGGAATAAAGCCTGGAAGTTCCTGGTTAGAGAGTCTTGCCCTTCCATTAGGGTCAGCACATTTTGGAACCAGGAACAAATTTTACTGCATTGTCAGGCTCATGCAAACTGTAAAAGGTTTTCCCACCTTCTTTCATGATGGTTCTGGTCCCTTTCCTTGGATGTATTAGGTATGTCCCCACAAGCAGAAACATGCATTCTCCAGGGACAACTATATTTGTGCCGTTGCTAGTTGTCCCTGGGGAACATCCCTGCACACACACCATGGTGTGCAGCAAGTAGAAGCTGCATGGTGAGCAGCAAGTGCATGGGAAAGTGAGGCCACCACTGGGACTGGCCCCAGCAGCTTTATCTGGGGTGCTGGAGCCCACCCAGGGTTCCAGCAGTGATAATCCAAGAATATAGAAATTGGTCAGCAGCCAGAGTGTGGCTCTGGCCAGCCAGGCTCCAGTTTTGGGTGGTACACGCTCTGTCTACATGTGCTGCCCCACTTCTTTCTGGTGTGGGTTTTTTTAATACTAGGATCTCCCTGTGTCAAAAAACAACAACCCCTCAGTGCAAATTAGCAGCACAGGGAACATCTACATATGTGGCATGTGCAGTGTGCTGTGCCATAGACCTGTGGAACCACAAATCACACATGCGTCCTCATTTGGATGCGCCCCTTGAGTACATTTTAAGAACCCTTGCAGCAGCAAGACACTAACAGTCCTTGTTCCCCTTCTTTAGTTGTCTTTTATTGAGCAAATTAGGGTGATTTTTGTGTCTTTGAGTGTTATGATTTGTAGTTGTACAATTGGGCTGATTGTGTAGTATTAAAAATAATTTAGATAAGACTTGTATGGGATGGTTTAGATAGAGATGATCCTGCTCTGGCAGGGGGTTGGACTGGGTGACCTCTGGAGGTCCCTTCCAGCCTGACTTTTCTATGACTCTAAATATATTTGCCTTGATTTATGTAACACAGTTACAGCCACATGACAATTATACTGGTAATGCACCAGCGCTGGAGTGGTAAGAAGGTATATACTATAGATATTACGGTAGATCTTTTTCCTCAGAACCAAAATTCTAACCTATCTTTTAGCTGATCTTGATTCATATACCATTAAAGCTTACCGTTAAAGAGCATAGTATTATAAAACAATTGTAATACAATACAATTGTAACTCCACTGATTTCAGTACATTTACTCCTAATACACAGCAGCACATATGATAATGTAGTCAGATCCTTTAGCGTTAAGTTTGTTACAAATTATTTTACTCTTAATAATGCTGATGATTTAAATCAACTTGTGGTCTTTTCTCATGTGATCATTCCTGACATTTCAGTAGTTCATCATGGCTGTGCCTCTATTTGATGATGCATAGAACTATTGCTAGAGCATGGCTGAAATTTTGATTTGTGTAAAGGGAGCTCAGTAAGTTCTTTGGCTTATATAAAAGTCACTTTATTATTCAGAACATGATCCTGCTTTTTTGTACTCAAAAATAAAAATGCCTTAGATTAGGTAGAAGGGGTTAACTGCTGATACTACTTATACCATCAGCAGCTCCAAAGTTCTGACAGCTTTTCAGAATAACTCCTATTATAAAACTGTTTTCATCTTTAAATTACAAAATCATGTGAATTAATGTCAGAGCAAATAATAGGCTAAAGCAAATGAACACCTGTAGAATGCAATGCTTGAGAATGCATCATGCTTAGATCCATTTAAAGGTTTATAAATTGTTTCATTTTTTTTCACTAAAAATAAGTGTTTTGTCTTTTGTTGTAGTGCCCCAGACTCTAATATTACCATTATAACTCTATTTAATTTAACAGCATTAAACATTTTTTAGATCTGCCTCTTCTACTGGTCTGTCT
Source organism: Caiman crocodilus (assembly GCA_030014935.1). Taxonomy (NCBI): domain Eukaryota; kingdom Metazoa; phylum Chordata; order Crocodylia; family Alligatoridae; genus Caiman; species Caiman crocodilus. The sequence continues at coordinate 41,908,312 of JAGPOW010003642.1, forward strand.
CCCCTGCATTCCCTGTTTTCCTTCTCATTCATTTATCTTTGTCCCTTTCCACACTCCACCTCTTCAACAATACATTTTAATTGAGGGCATCCCAGCTGTTTCTTAGCAGAGGTTTAGTGCTACTGCCAAGGAAGCTGTGATATCTGTTTGAAATGCCACCATATGAGGAGTGTTACCAGGGTTGCTTCAAAGACAAACGGTCCTTTTAGCTTGGTCATAGTATTGAACAGCATCTTCAGAGCAGAGTTTGGCTGTTTTTCAGTTAAGCTGTTCTGTAGTAAGACATAGAAAGGGGATAGGGACAAGGCTTGAAATTAGAACAGAGGAAGCAAAGTAAAGAGAAGAATGGCAGGTTTGTGACTACTTTCATGCTGTTCCCAGCGAATCTCCTTCAGCAGCACGTGCTTAATCATTTTGCTGAGTACCAATGGAACTAAGCACACAATTAAGCAACTGTGACCACCTGAAACCTGAGACCCTGCTCCTGCCTTTGTTTCAAGGTAATTTGCATCATCACAGATCCTCATCTAAACAGGAGATGAGAGGATTTATACCAGCTACTGACTTATCCGTGAAATCCTATGAAATATGAACTTTCATTTCTACCCAGAAGAACTTTTACAATCTTTTCTCCAATGCCTGACGAAGGGTTTTTGTGCCCAAAAGCTTGCAATTAAAGCCTTTTTTTTTTTTTTTTGCAAAAATCTTGTTGGTATAATAAAAGATATAATCTCTACTTTAAGTCCTGATTGCTTCTTGCTGAACTGCTATACTTGAGCCCAATAGCGCTCTAGCAGCATTTTGTGGACATCTGACAACCTTAAAAACTCTGTTTCTGTTGTTTAAACTAACAGGCTCCTAATTTAATATGCCATCAATTTAGCAAGGATCTAAATCTTTAAGTTCTTTGTCAAAATGAATTGGCCAATCTGTAACATAAGGAGGAATATTGGTTATTTATGTGATTAAGTATATACTGTTGAGGGGAAATGCATTTGAAAAAGCAATAAAATCTGGACTCTGTGTTTTTTCTCAGTGAATAATGGCAAACCCATCAAAGGAGCAAACTACAAAATAGAAAATTGAGTTTGATTCATATTTGTATGGTATAATATCATATACTATATATGCAAGTTTGTAAATTGAAAACTGTAAGGCATCATATCGACTAGGAAGGACAGAGTAATTTCAATATCAGTGGAAATTTGAATTGGTGGTTATGATCATGGGTTAGAAAGGAGGCTGATCTATGCAAATCATTCAGCTAAATGAAATACCAGACATTAACCTCCCAAAAGGAAAAGGTTAATTAATATGAACTGTTATTTAAGCTTCTTTTAGAGCCAAGCAGATATATTCTCTTTGGTTTATAAATTTGTATGAATGTTTGTTACAGAAACTTTCCCCAAATAAATTCAAAGCTGTATAAAGTGTTAAATACAGTAAAGTATTTACTATTAACCATAATCTACAAGAAAAACAGGATTTAAATAGCTTTAGTTTTGATAGATATTGTATAATTAAAAATGAAAATTCAACATTAAAATTCAGCAGATCAAGTTTTTGCTAAGTGCTAATATGTTTTCACAGCTGGTAAAGCTAGAAGGGACCTTTGTGATTATCTAGTCTGACCTCTTGTATAACTCAGGCCATAGGACTTCCCTGAATTAATTCCCATTTGACCTAGAATGTGGCTTTTGGAAAAGTATCACACTGTCATTTAAAAAAAACAGCTAGCTATGGGTAAACTATGGCCAATTACTTTCCAAAGTTCTTGTAATAGTTAAATACCCCGCATTATATATCTGCACCTTGTTTTTAATTTCAGTTTGTTTATCCTCAGCTTTCAGCTATTGGACCATGTTGTGCTTTTGTCTATGAGACTGAAGAGCCTTCTGTTACAAGATTTCTGTTCCTTTATAGGTTATTCTAGACCATGATCCAATCACATCCTAACTATCCTTTTTCTAAACTGAATGAAAAAGTGAAGAATCCAATTTATTTTCCAACCATTTGGTCATTTTCGGAGTTCTTCATGAATCATCTTCAATTTTCCAACTTCCTTCTTAAAATGAGGAAACTGAGTGAAATTAGTCCAGTGTCAAATACCAACTTAATATAACCTTCCACTTCCTAGTCCATAGTTCCTAATTTATGTATCCAAGTAACAAGTTAGGCCTTTCCATTTCCAGATCATAATAGGAGTACAAATTTAGCTGATTATCCTCCATGAGCCTTAGCATTTTTGCAGAATCACTGTTTACCAGGTTGGAATCCATATGCTTTACTGTAAGTATGACATATAGTGACCATATACATCTACACGTGGCCAGCAACTATTTCGCCATAGCAGCATCCTCCCTTGTTATAGCGTGTCGCTACTGCAAAGTAGTGGCTAAGAATAACCATGTGCTCAGCATACAATGCAATATGGGCTAGTACTTCCAATAGGAAGTAGTATTAAAGCAAGGCGCAGTAATAACAATGCCGTATCAGCATGTGTAGTTGCACCCCAAATTATTTATTCCTGTTGTATTACTTTACTTGGCTGCATTAAGTAAAAATGAAAACTGCTTCGGTGTAACCAGTTCACAAAGCAATCCAGTTTACTCTGTATCAGTGCTCATCATTTACCACTCCTCTGATCTTTGTATCTTCTAGAAATATATCACTGATTATTCTATTTTCTTTAAGCATATATGTAAAAATATTAAGTAGCATAGTCCTCTGTAGGAACCAGGTAGGAAAATGTTTATTCAGTGATGATTTTTCATTTCAAATTACATTTTGAAGCTAGTCAGGTTTCAGTCATTTCAATCCATGCTAATTTTGTCTCATTCTAAATTCTTAATTGAAATGTTGTACAGTACCAGATTATGCCCTGACATTAATCTAAGAAAATGTCTGTGACGTTACCTTCATCGAGCAAATTTGTAACTTTACCAAAAAAGGATACCGAGTCAATTTGAAAGATCTATTTTTCATATAACCCATGCATGTTGTCTCACATCAATTATATTTACTTCCCATTTTATTAATGGCAAAAACAGAAGGGAGTGGCAGTCAGTGTCAAAAGGACATAATCTGTTTCTAAATTGTTGATGACTTAAAAAATTAGGATAATTTGTTTCTACAGATCAGTGTTCTAGTAAATAAAGCACAAATCACTCTGGAGAATAGGATGACCAATTTGCTTAAACATCTATCTATAATGAATAGGGGAAATGTTTTCACTATTTATTTCTTCTTAAAATACATAATCTTTCCAACATAATTGCAGATGTTTTCACAATATTTAGAAATGTCTTATCATTTTGGGAGTCCTAACTGCTGGCCTATCTCTCTAACCTACTAAAGAACTTGTTTGGTGTCCTGTATCATACTGAAGCACTTTACAGCCTTTCATATAGTTATCCTTTTCAATGACCAAAACATGACTGTGAGGTAGGAACTGGAAACCAAGACACAGAGACTTAGCCAATATTCCACAAAGGTGCCTAGAACCAGATTAAGATATTAAGGTGCCTACAACCAGATCCCTGGAAGCTGCCTAATGTGCAGTTTAACTAGTACTTAACTGAAAGCTCTTAATCCAAGCAAAATTATCCACAAAACCCTGCCTAAACATAAGCATTTAAGTAAGTTTTCTGACAGACTCTTGGGCACCTTAATTTCTGGTGTAGAACATGTCCAGAAATTATGCCATTTTGGTTGAGCTGAGTGTCTTTGGGCCTCCCTCTCACCAAAAGCCATACATAAAATAGGGGGATTTGTAACATAAGAGTCCCTGTGTCTAAGTCCCTTAAAGGGGTTAATCCAGTAGGCAAGCTGAGCCACAGCTAAATCACACATTGAATTCAATACCAAGCCTAGCCCAGCACCCACTTTTATTTTAAAACTTAGCCAGTGAGTGTCCAAAAACACTTTGGTGTTTCTAACACTCCATTAGTGTCTACCCTTGTCTTTCAGATTCAAGAATCTTTCTTTGAATGAAGCCACCAATTTGACCTTCATATACAGAAAGTCCTTTCTGACTTCAAACTGGAAAGAAAACAAGGCAAATGCATTGCAGGTCATAACCACAATTCCATCATTGATAATTGCAATGTTGTGCTTAGAACTGCAGCTAGAAAGAGAGACTCTTATGCTCCCTCTCCAAACTCCCCATGAAGTCCTCTAGGAGGACTTTTTCATTTGCATCTGAGAATGTTCCTCAGAGCACAATCTAAAACATGTGGGAAAAGCTTTGTCCTAATAGAAAAGTAAACTACAAACTGGTTTGGGTTTTTATGACATGTTTACTTTGTCATAGAAACATTTTTATTTTAGACTTAACATTGTTGCTTCTTTTTCAAATCCTGTCTCTGTATCTTGTGAAAGATGCATTTAATTTATACTAAGACCCCTTTCTCCTGTCTAACAGGTGACTTCAAGCACCCTAGGAATCCCTAGGCACGAAGCATCTGGAGGAACACCTGAGCGGATAAAATAAAATGAATTATGAAGCAGCCAACATACTCTTTACACACAGCACCATGTTCATATGTTCCAAATAGAACATTTTACATTTTAGGTTTTTAAAAACAATGTTTGACTTGACATCCCTATTTCTCTATGGTTCTATGAACCTAAGTCAACCATCCACCACAGAGCTTTGCTTCTTGCCCAAGTAGTTCAGTTCAGATGCTTGTTACCAGATCAGATTATCATCAGCAGGTGTTCAAAGTAAGCACATAGGATTGATTTATTCTGGGATAAATCAGAAAGTAAATTGAACAGGTTTTCCATGAGTTTTATGTTGAAGTCCCAAGAAAGTGAACTCTATGAGACTGCCGGGGAGCATTTAACTCTGCACCTGTCACAGCCTAAATGGATGTACTCTCATTCTAAACAGCCACCCAAAACCTTCACTCTTTCTAGTCTCTGTGGCTATTGCTGAAATGAAAACATTTCTTAGATGAATGGGTAAGTTGCCCTGTTTTTTATTTTCCTAGATAATTGCTTCTGGTAAAAGAAGACAACAGAAAAATGTGCTCTATGAGTTTATGTGAAAGAATATTGCATGAAGCTTGGCACAATTGTTTGCATAATATTAACTGGTGATTTCTTCTGTTTATCCTACTTCTTGCTTCTCAATGACAAATCTGGGGTTTAAGTGGCCTAAGGAAATTGGGGTCACCTGACAGATGGGAAGCAATAAAGAAACATTGGGGAAAGTATTGGGCAAGGGATTATAAAAGAGGAAATACAAATTAGGTAGTTAGCTGGCCATGATAGGGAAAACTGAATTATGGTTAGAGAAGGTATGTGTGGCTTGACACAAATAGTATAACAGTGGAGAGGAAGGGGTGGTAAATGGTGCTCAAATATTTTTGTTTATGGGATTCATCTTCATAGTTACAAAGAAGTTAGAATGCAGAAAAGGTGGAGAATAGTGTGGCTTAAGGAAAATCAGCTGAAGAGACAAAAATCGAATCAATTAGTAAATTGCCCATAGAGGCGTAAAGTAGGACAGTACAGTAGGTGGACTGAAGGAAAAATGAGAGGCACTTCTAAGGCCTTTCTTAAAAGGGAAGTATTTTGTGTTCAGGAGTTTCCCATTTCTAATATTTAAATATTTTATACATAGAAAAAACACTATTTATTTGCTGAAGTAGTTACAACATCTTTCTGTGCTAGAGTAATCCAGCTCATGTTTGGTAGGGGTTACAGGGAAAGTGCACAAATTAGAGATGAGGACAGAATGGGGTCCTTGAAAAACTGTGGAAGGAGAGGTTTGAGAAACTGGTGATCAGGCACTATCTAGAAACCTACACTTTATATTCTCTTCCTTCCTTTGCAGTCTTGAGTCTCTAAAGAGATAGCCACATCACATTCTCTGAACACTCAGGAAGGGATTGCTTGAGTGTGTGCCACCCCTGCTTCTGCTTATACACACTAAGCCTGGAAATTTTATGATGAAGCTAGTTTGTGGGATGCTCCCATAGTATCTGAAGCATACTGGAAATAGAGGTTTTGATAATAGCTTAGGAGGACATTTTGGAGGGGAGGGGAAGAGAGGCAAGTGTAAACAAGAGCAAATGGGTATGACTGTCCCTCAAAACACTTGGGAAGTGATATAAATACTCCTTTAATCTCTTTCAGTGTATTAGATGTGGACAGACTTATTATAGAGGGAGCTAGTGGCAACTCCTGTACTTCAGATGTCTAATACTTTCATTATAAAGGTTTCTTGCTAAACTCCCATAGAGAAGTTGTCACATGTCCATTCTTAATTTGGTCTTTAGTAAGAATGCGTACAGGTTCAAGAAATGCCTTTTCTTTGTCACATGAACTTCCGTTCACATGTGGCTTAGTTCCAATCACCATTTCCATTCTGTCACTTGCATTCCTCTGGAAAATTTTGGTAGACTGCCAGATTAGTAACTAATCACACAGACATTCTGAGGCTGGGCTAGTGCCATTGCTGGAGCAGGCACTGTTCTGGGAATGCCTGGGAGCTGCCAGAGCAGCTGTAAATTGTGTGTTGTTATATTGTCTTTAATTACACAATGACCTTTTTCTTCTCCCTCTCCCCCTACAATCTATGTAACTCTTGAAGTGTTTGGGATGAACACAGAAGGGTGCAGAGTCATGACTGTACAGAAATGTCAATCAGGTAGTTCTTAACTGTAAATGATTGGACCTTGTGACCTCATTTTATAAACCTGTTTTATATCTTCTGTGGTATTAGTATCATCTATAGGACTTCTTGCACTTACCTCTGAAAAAGCTGGGGTCTGTATGTGTGCGCACACACACTATTGTTCTATGACAATCCCTGGTTCCTCAGAGCTTTGGCACAAAGGAAAGATCTGAGAGCTGTGTTTCTCCAGAACTCCAAGGTAGCTAACTGCTCTCCTCTGCCCTAAAAAGGGAGCAGAGGAAAGGGTGCTGCACACCTGCTTTGGCCACTTACGGGTCATGGGAAGCTATAGATAAGCAACTTCCTTAGCCACTAATTTCACTTCTTTCCTGCTATATCTGCTCTGCACGTGCCATTCATTCCTGCCCTTCTTTCTTCTCCAAACAGGATTGGAAAGGGACTGGAGGCACACGAGTGGTGGGAGGACAGACTATAAGGGACACTGAGGCTGTGGAGAGCGGGCAAGGGAAAAGGCTGCAAAAGGCAGCAGCTGGAGGGCGGGATCTATCGAGCGCAGCAGCTGAGGAAGGTCGAGTTGGATTGTCAAGGGCAGGTGTGAGCTCTCGTCTAGATCCCCAGATGTAAATCAAACATTGCATAAACCCCAGCACATGCACGCAGGCAGGGACAGATACACTCTGGCTGGCAGATTAGATGCTAAATGGTCCCTCCCTCGTTAAACAAACTGCCCACACCTCCTCCCCCCAGCCCTCAAAGCTTTGCTGTATATTGCAGACTCTGTGCCAAAATGAGGCATTTGTAAGTATGTGCCGTGCCTGCTTCTGTGTCACTGCAGCCTCTGATGCCGAGTCCTCACTCCCTCTCGCAGTGCTGCTGTGCGTGCACCTTTGCTGGGAAATGCTGCAAAGGTAGTGCGAGAAGTGGCCGAGTGGGAGCCTCGGTTGGTATTGGCTCTATAACTTTCCGCGTCATTTTCCCCTTTTCTCCCCACACCCTGTTTTACACGGGAAGTCACACGTCTAAATGGGTGAGCTCGAGAGAGGCTTGAGGCACTGAAAGGTTTTGATTCAGATCCTGATCGCAACCAGGGATGTCCGGGACCCAACTGGGTGATGATTCCCCTTCTTGTAGGAACTGGTCATCTATTCCAGAGCTGAATGAAACTCAGGAGGCTTTTTTAACTCCCTCTACTGACTACGATGATGAGGAATTTCTGCGATACCTTTGGAAGGAATATTTGCATCCCAGAGAATATGAATGGGTCCTGATCGCTGGGTATATAATTGTGTTCATTGTGGCTCTCGTCGGGAACGTCCTGGGTGAGTATCAGCCCCCAGCGCTCTGCTCCCAGGAGTTAGCATCTAAACCCATTAACAATTTGCTTAAGCTGCGGCTCCAGCGCACGGCTGCCAGAGGGGCAACATTTAAGAGCAGCGGTGAACTGTAAAAGTTGGAGGGAGGCAAAGACTTACGATCGTTGTGTATGTGTTTGGGACGCTTGGATGGCCATTATTATTATTATTATTAATTTATATATTTAGCCTTGCTTCTCTGAGCTGAGAAGTGCTCCCTCTTGGTGCTATTTTTATCAATAGTCCGCAGGGCTCCATCAGGTCTTATCGCATTTCATGAGTGTTTTGCTTTGAAAAGCAACCTTTAGGCTACCCCGGGTTTTGTTTATGGTCGGGGGCCGAGTGTTGTTTTGTCTTTTCTTTTATTCCTTTAGCTGTTTGCTACCCACAATTAGCTGACATTTGCATGCACAAGCAATGAGCTCATGCGGGAGGCTCCCGGCGGGGAAAGGCCGGGCGCCTCGCCTCTGTCCACCGGGTCGAGGTGCTGAAATCCCCTTGCCCATTCATCCCCGTCCTTTTCGGAGGGCCAGTCTCGTGCGGGCGGGCAGCTCCGCGTCTCGGCGCCTGGCGGAGATGGTGGCTTTTCATTGAGAGATTCATTCAGGCTTTGGCTCTGACATTTGGAAAATAGCAGCAGTGTCACGCCTCACCTGAGGGCACTGCAATATGCGACCCTCCCCCCCCCTACATTCCCCCACTCGCTCTTTTTGGGGTGCCTGCCAGTTGAAACCCAGCCCTTTCCTTGTCTCTGCTTGCTTGATTTTTTTTTTCTTTATATAAAATATTTTTTTTTTTCGTGGCATAGGATGAATGGTAGGCTCCCTGGGTGGAACTGTGGAGAGGAGGGCGGAGGAACCTGTCTCCCTCCCAACTTTCATTGAGGGAAGGAGAGGAGGCGAGGCAGCCTCTATTGTGCCAGTCTCTCCGCCCCCCTCCCCACTTTCATTCATGGTAAAGGAGGAGGAGGCGGCGGCACGGGGGCAGACGCCTATCAGCGCCGGGGAGGCGGGGCGGGTTCCAGCGGGAGCCGGGCGGGAGGCGGGATGCGGGAGGCGGGTCTTGGGGGGAAGGCAATGGGGAGGGAGCGGGGCAGGGGAGGGGGGAAAGCGGTGCCGTGAGGGAAGCCCGGGGGAGGGGGCATGAGGAGCGAGGGGGAGAAGGGAAGAGGGATGGGGTGGCACAGAGGCGAGGCTGGAGACGGTGGAAGCGGGCGCAGCTCAGGGAAGAGACTGCCCGGTGCGGGGGAGGCCGCGGGCAGCAGGAGGGGTAGGGAGGCGGCTCTGGACGGAGGCAGCGGCGCGGGCAGGGGCAGAGCAAGCCGGAGACACCGATCCGCCAGGACCCGCTGAGACCTTGGCGGTCAAAAGATTGCGGATGGGGAGACAGCTTTGAAGAGACTTGAAACTGTTTTCTTTGACATTTCCCAGTGGAGCGCCGTGACTGTTGCTTTTCCAGAGACAATGTAGCGAGACGTGATTTATTTTTTTTTTTTAGGGGCAAAATAAAACATGGGGGAGCTCAAATCAAGGTTGACCCACACCTGAGTCGCCCCCCCCCTTTTTTAAAATAATATTATTATATTATTACTATATTATATTACTACTACTACTACCCAGAGCAGCCACAAAATCAGCCATTCACAGAAGACTGCGAAGGGAAGGAATGGATGCAGGGGTTTATAATGAGCCAAAGTCCTTGGGAAGGGTAGCTTTCAAGAGAGATGATTGGATAAACATAAGGGAAATAAATGGCTAGCTCTAGAATTCCAGGTAAATGGGATGATGATGGCGATAAAGAAGTGTATAAAGAAACACCCAGCAACTGTACCCAGGACCTATGAAGATGTTCAACAAATCATGCCAAATTGCTGCAAGACCATTAATGATATGTTAATAGGGCATATCTCAAGGAAATTGAAGTGACAGGATACTGGACTCATGAGGCACTTCACTAACCAGATACTTTTTAGCTATTCATTAGAGCCAAACATTCACCTCAAGTTAAATCAAAGATCCAGAGTTAAAGGAAAGCTTGAGTTATAAAATGCAACCACAAGAACTGTTATCTTGAACCTGCTTACTACTGAGCAGGAGGCAATGAATTAGAATCTGAGACTAAGCAGGGGTGGGGAAGAGGTCCTTGAATTCAAGGAACTAACTCTGGGATTGAATTTAGGAGGGGGAAAGCCAATAATAACAATAATAATAAACTACTGGAAAGAGGAAAATGCAAGCTGGTGTTTGAAGAAGGCTGTTACCACAATATAATAAATATATTAAGATTGGGCAGGAGCAGGGAGGGAAATGCCAGCAACCAGTAGCGGCTCACATAGTGGGAATAGTTAGGGGAGGGACCCAGCTAGACACGGATGTATAGTTTAAAAGGTATACGGAAAAATAGAGATAATAGTATCAGTTAAGAACCATTTAAACAGGTTTAAATTATTACAAAAATACTGTGAAGAGTGTTCTGGGAGAAAATATTCCAGAGTGAATCTAATCTTAATTTCTACTCATAGTTCTAGTTTACTGTAGGTATCTTGGGTATAGGCTCCCTAAAAATATCATATACCACAGTAATTTTAAAGAAATTTATATTTGTACTTGGGTTTTCAGGAGTAATTAACTTTTATTTGTAGATCATTCCCAGACCCTTCGCCAACAGCCAAATTCCTCCTTTTGGTATTTGACATATTTTCATATGTCAGTTCTGTAAACCTCTGTTGATATATAGATAGTTTAAGATTTGTAATATCTTTATTAAAAAGCACAGCCCCACTTTAAATCAGCATTGCAGTGCTGATTTAGAATTACTTTTTGTCCTAATGTACCCTGTGCATCTTCTGCCTTTTGAAAGTAGTTTTCCCATGACTGTCTCCTGACCTATTTCAGAAAAATAACATATATAATTGACAGCAGATGTCCAGACAGATTATTTATATGATGTTTCATAATAGGTTTGAGAAAATTGTAATGACAACTGAAGTTACTGGATCTCCTGAGAGTGCTATAAAGGGATGTTCCAAGGTTGAGTTGGACTCAACTTAGTAACTGGGAAGTATCAGAAAATCTGTCCAGTATTAAGCAGATTTAAGGATGCTAAGGGCCCAATGCTTCCATATAAGTAAAAATTACCAGTCAGGCCTGAGATTTTTGGTAAGCTGTTTTACTTTTAATTTCCATTTTAAGCAAAACAAGTTTGCAAAATATTTTTTTTCTTGTAAATTAAACCACTTATTTTATTGGCTATTTTTTTTAGGTTTTTATCTGTAAAGGGGAGTCTGTGCTTTATATCAGGGATGGGAAAAAAGGGAGGAGGGGACACCTTTCCATAAAAAGTTAGGTTACACATGGCCTGTAGATCATATAATTGGTTCAACCCTCAGCTGGTAGCGTCCTTATGGTTCTTTTTATTTTAGTAGAGCTACATCAGATTATATCAGCTGAGGGTCTGGCAGTACTGCATTTATTTTAGTATTATATTTTGTTTATTTTTTATGTCTTTTTCTTCCCAACCATCACCTTAATTGGACTAGGAACCCAACATCAAATAAGCTAAACTTTTGAACCTACAGTGTTTGAGTGGACCATAACTAAACTTATAAATGTTACCATGTGAAAATAGGAATGGGGAACACGAGATATGTAGTATTCCACGTTTTAACTCTATCTGCTTTCCCTTTATTCTAAATTTTAACTCTTTGGTCCTAGTGGAGTTACTTGGTATATATCAAGCCCATGATCTTGGGAAAACTGGAAGTATTTAGTCACAGCTGAAGCCACAGTGAGTAAGTGACCATGTGAATATGAAGGATGTAATAAAGCCAACCATTTTTCTGACAGCTCTGTAACAGTTATTTATATTTGGGATGTGGAGGAGAGAGGGGGATTTGATAGCAGCATTTAACTACCTGAATGGTAGTTGCAAAGTGGATGGAGCTAGACTTTTCTTAGTGGTGGCAGATGACAGAACGAAAAGCAATGGTCTCAAGTTGGAGCAAAGGAAGTTTAGGTTGGATATCAAGAAGAACTTTCTCACTAGGAGGATGATTAAACACTAAAATGGGTTACCCAGAAAGGTGGTGGACTCTCCAGCCTTGGAGGTTTATAAGGCCTGGCTCAACGATGCCCTGGCTGGAAAGATCTAGTTGAGGATGATATTACTTTGAGTAGGGGGTTATACTAGATGATCTCCCAAGATCCCTTCCAACCCTAGTTTTCTATGATTTATGCCATGCCCTGTACGTACAGAATAATGGTTATGGTGCCTATCCAAAACCATATTCTGTTCCATGGCAACAAGTAACAGGAAAAGAGGTGGGCAGCTATGCTACCTAACATACATTTTAAAAAAATTATTCTATATAAATTATATATCTGATGTTTTCTTTTGCCCCACAAGCTAGCCAATGTCAATAATGTTTTTCAATGCTGTTGTGTAAGGTAAGTCTTGCAAGGTTTTTAAGAAAATATAGTAGGTTTATATTAATGTATGTCTATTATTTCCTCTTCAGTTGAATTTTCTATTGTATTAGCCATTGCTACATATAGTCTGATTCTTTACTGTCATTTAAATTGATAGGTTTGGCTTCTGCATGATATATTTCAATTGACAGACCAACTGTTTTGGGCATTGTGGTAACACTATTGTGCTATCTGAAAGTCAGTTTACCAACTTGCATTTCAAATCACTTAACACTGACTTGGTGATTTCCCATATATTTTTCCCCTTTCTTTGCAGGAGTTGGACTTTGAATTCTTCTGTCATTGACTGATACTGTAATAATTCTTCTGTATCCCCTGTAGTTGTTCAAATCAGAACTGTAATTTAATTTCTGTTTTGCAGTCTCTATCAATTTTATTTCTCAAGGATTATAATAATTAATACATAGTCCCTATGCCATCTGTATCTTGAGTGATTTGTTTTTCATTAGTTTAGACTACATTTCCCTTTCACCGATTGTTGGATCTGCTCATAATATTTGTTTTAATAAATTATATATTTGTAAATGAGAATGAAAGCAACATGAATCTCAGACCAAATGAAGTCATGAAGATCAGTTTATTTTGAGGAATGCCCATCTATATTTTCATTAACTTCAGCAGCTATATTGTCAGAGTGGAGCAGTTTATCATTTGATTGCCCTTACATGTTACATATGGATCCTTTATGTCTTTACAAAGATTTGTGTTTGTCACCATTGTTTGGTATAAAGTCAATACCAAATATTGTTTAGGGATTTCTTTAACTAGCCTGTAATGAAGGCCACACAGATGCACTGAGGCAGAGCTTGATCATTTTTGATTGATGGATATTTATTTTTAATTAGTTTCTATTACTTTTCTGTTTGTTTATCTTATGCTAAGTGTTGATGGACATTCAGTAGTCATATTAATACAAGCAATGCTATTTTTAATCAAAAAGATCTACTTTATACCTCGGGATCTACACTATGCATGATGTTACGTTTTTCACAGAAACCATGAAAAAGGTGAAAAATGCCATTCCCTTGATTTTTTGCACAGAATAGCTTGGGTTGTGGGGGAGGGGAACTCTTACTAAAAATAAAATGCTGCTTTCCCAATGGGAGACAGAAGTCATTAGGGTGCTGCAGCCCAACCTCACAGAATGGGAAGCTGCCCACGTGAAGGGGAGCAGCAAAGATGGCAGCCACTCCCCATCCCTCATTACTGGTTGTCTGAAAGAGCTGTTTGTTGTGCAGCCCTGTTCCTTTCCATCAATCTGTAGTAAGGGGTGGGGCCACATGATGCACAATCAGAGATGAGGGGCAGGGTTGCCCAGGCCCCTCAGCCAATCAGCAGTAGGGGTTACTGTAAAAAGACTGCATAAATGGTACCAGACACTATAAGCGATCTGCGATTTTTCTTTCACCCTGGCATGATTTAGGTAGATGCCTAATTATGCCTACATATGACTAAGTTTAGACCACAGTACCATGCCGGGTAGCAGAGTGGTAAAGAATACTGTATCCACTCTGTATGCACTCCTTTCTGAAATAAAAGTAACACAATGACTTAGTGCAGCACTGGGTGTGTATCAATCAACTCTTCCAAAAAGAGAGAGTGTATATGCCTTTCCCACATATTTTCCACAGTCACAGCCCCTCTCTACCACTTCCCCACTACCTCTTTACTGCAACTACATTATTTCTCTTTCAGGAGGTAATGAATGATAACTATATCACTATGAAATTCCCTTGAATGATAGTGAAGGGATGTATCAAGTTGAGAGACGTGTCAACGATTGTATGTTTTGTTTTATCAATGAGTTTGTATGTCGTAAATCCAGCAGAAAAGTATCTTTTACTCCAGTTTTGAGTAAGATAGTATTTGAGGCTGTTGTATCACTTACACCTCACTTTGATATGTTGTGTAGATAAAGTGTCCTTTTCTTCCTAAAGAAGACCTAGTCAAAAGCTGTATCTTTGGATCTAGAACCTATCATATGACCTGTATGTTTTTTCTCTATAAACAGTATGAAAAAGTAGTTTTGTCCTTAAGAAGACAGCCAATACTGGTGGCAGTCTGGGGTCACTTCTTTTTACTGTTTAATGGGCCATCTTTTATAATGGTGTGCAAGAAGGATTTTTCACTAGGGGTATGTGAAATTATAATTAGTGGTTCATTAGATGTAATTATAATAACTATATCCACTTCATATCTAGCACATATTCAATTAGGATTCAACCCAAATGAGGGACAGTGATTCAATTCATTGATTCAAATCCAAATCTGAAGAGTCGATGACAATTCAGAGAATCAGCACTTTGGCCATAGACACAGCTTTAAAAAATTTTTTTTTTTCTACATTCCTTGTGGTACTAGGCACAGCTTGTGAATGCTGCTGGGGAGGATGGAGAGTCCCACAAGAGTTGGGGGAAAGGCTTCCAGTCAACTTCCAGGTCTGCCAGATGGAGCATCCCACAGGAGTACTGGGAGCTCCCCAGTCTGCTCAGCAGCAGACACAGAAGTGAATCAGAAGTACTTCTGGTCAACTTTTGGGTCTGCCACTGAGTGTGCAGAGGGCCTCCCCACTGCACCTCCCCCACAGCTTGGTGATCAGTTGTAGGGAGACCCTAGGTGCCACCCCAGACCCTGGAGGCACCAGTTGCCAAGCCATGGAGGCACAGGGAGGGAGCCCCTAGCGCACTTCCCAAGGGATCCAGAAGTGGACTGGAAGTGCTTCTGGTTCACTTCTGGGTCTGCTGCCAAGTGTGCTGGGGAGCCCCATGTGCTCTTGTGGAATACTCCATCTGCCCCACCATAGCAGCATTCATGAGCCAGCTGGTACCTTGATGGACACAGAAAAAAATATTTAAAGCTGCATCTATGTCCAAATCACTGAATCTCTCCAAATTGATTTAGAGGGTTCTAATTCAATTCAGAAAAATGAAAGGGTCTCCTGATTTGATTCTGATTTGGAGATTCAGCCACTGAATTGGACTGAATCTCTGCTGAATTGAATCGGGGACCGAAGCTTCGCATAGCCCTATTTTTCATTATAATCTACACTTGTACTTCAGTGCCGCTGCTGCTGCTGCTTTACACTACCTCTGTAGTTTGTATAATAGAGGTCTCACATAGTTGATGGCTGTGTTAAAGGTAATAAAATGTTAGTGTGATCTGCATACATACATACTAATTATGTGAATGCTTCTTCATCCTTAGATGTAAGAAAGTATATTTACTGGTTGCATACTCCCATGCTCAGGATGCAATATGTTCACTTTTCTGAAGAAATTTTTGGAGGATCCTTTTCTTGTTTACTGAATAAATGAGAACATCTGGAACAAATTGGTTATGTTCTGAAATCTTTAAATGGGTTAATTTTATAATGTCAATGTGTTACTGTTAAACTTTCACAGCTTGAAAAAACACCCTTGGGGCCAGCCCACATATTTTAAACATGGGTCTACTTTGTAGGTAGAACGAGAAGAATCTCACTCATAAAAGGAGCTCTACTAGTATTATTGTAACTGACTAGTGTTAATGGCTAGTGTGTCATGGAAAAAAAATCAAGTTTTTGGTCACATCTCCACTTTGCTTCATTTGAAGCAGGAAGACCTCTTCCTTTCTTTTGTGTAGAGGAATTATAATAACTATGTCCACTTCAACAACACTTATAGAAGTGGAAGGCATAACAATTCTCTTGTACATTAGTATTAGACTAAATTGAAAAATTCTGATGATAATTAAGAACTAAATGTAAAATAAGAGATCTGTGCTGTGCTTAACATCTGCTGAGCTTCATGTTCACTTGTAGCATAGTTTCTGGATTTCTCTTATATAACAGAATAAAATAATTTCTACACAACCATGTTATCTAAAGAGTGTATATGCCAACTTGTTAGCACAGCTGTAGACAAGAGTTTTGGCATCCAGTTCAGGTCATGTGCAGATGGCTGTCTCCCTCCCGCCCATGACCTCTCTCCCCTCCACACGCACTATTATGTAACATTACCTTTTATTGTGATTTTACATAACATTGCCTTTTTGAGCAAGAGTGCCTGGTGCCAATATACAGCTGGTACTGCTTCTGCTATGGTACTGCTTTTTAGCTCAAGAAATTTATCTGTTAATTTTTTTATTTACCTGGATTGCAATGATTAACACCTCTGAAATAAACCACATATCACATTTCTACATTTGTAAATATACCTTTTCTTTTCTTTTATGTAGGAGTAGGATGATAAATAATTTTGGTTCTTGATCCTCTGATATCATTCTGAAAGACATTAGTTCTACTGAAATTGTGGTTAGTGAGAAAAGAAGAGAAGTGAAACTGGAAAAAATGAAAAGTGTCATTCCTAAACCTGACAAATATGGACTATACCAGATATTTTGGGTCTTTTTCCACTTAAAGCTACAAGTGTGTTATCATTCTTTTTTTTTTTATTGATCTTTTTTTCTTTTCTTAAGTGCAGTATAAAATCATGTGTGTGTGTGTGTGTGTGTGTGTGTGTGTGTGTGTCTGGCATTGCTCTGACCCCTCTCTAGCCTGGACCACAGAGCACATGGTTAGCACAGGCCTAGCCCAGGCATGCAGCAAATTTATAATTTTTCCATGTACAGAATCTAATTATTGGGGGTTCATCTTAAATTCAGTCATTTTGGATTTGGGTAAACATTGTAAAGTTTTAATTCCCAAAATATTATTCTTAAACTCCTTCCAAGCTACACTAAACTTTTCAAAGTAGTTAAAGGTGCTAAATATGACTCTCTCCATAGATGCCAACTGTGCCATCTCATCATACCAGGTAAAGACCTTTGGAGATGTCCTGGTCTTCCAATGCTATAATATAATCCTGCATGTCTCTAATAAAACTTGCTGTAAGAATGCAATCTGGGAAGTAATCTGTTTGAATTCTGGAGAGAGATATCCAAGAACACAAACATTTGCCAGAGGTATCGATGTGTGCAAGATCACATTAATTCTACTTACAATTTCTTTCCAAAACAAACTGATAATAGGGCATGATCAAAACATGCAACTATACCTGCAATGCATCACATCTCCAACATGTATCTACTAACAGTATATTTGACTCTTTAGGTTGAGAGAGCCTAGTATATACAAAAATGATCTTTTGTTGTATTGGAAAAAGTCTAAGATCAATTGTCAATGTTCAAATATTGTGAATTACTGATTCCCACTGGGATTCTGTCATTTGGATAACTAGGTCTTCATTCCACTTCAGTTGCAAATACTCTGTTATATGACATTATATATTCATAGAATGATGACACAGAATGGGGAAGAGCAGTGGATTTCAAGGCAAAAAAATGTATCTAGTGTATTTTCTATACCTAAAGTCTTGGGTCTGAACTGTTACTCTAATACTTGATGCAACCACATATATATTGCCAGTCAACTGTTTTCAGAAGGTCAAATTCAGCATATAACTTGGGAAAGGAATTTTTTGTATGCAATTTCCTACTAGAAGCTATTCTACATGCATAATCAACCATACATTTCCTCCATATCAGTTTGTGGGTCCCATACTGCAAAAAGGAATTCCCTCAATTAGAGGCCTTTTCCAAGCTATTCAGGCTACAGAAAATGGAGAGAGAGAGAGAGAGAGAGATGGTAAGAAATGGAGTTTATGATGATTTATAATGGAAGGGGAAACATAAATGCATCTTCAGTTCTTATTCATATAGGAGAGCCATCAATTATATCAGACAGCCAGGGCATAGTCTAACATTCTAAGGCAGCACTGTGATATTGTCAAAGGTGTGAAAGACAAAAATCATCTATTTCAATTGTAGTTGCATCTTTTTTGATGAAAGTCAAGCCCTGTAGTCCTCTCCCAACAGAAACCTGTTGAATGTTTGGTTGATTATTTTTTTTAACAAAGTAGGACTGAGGGATTACAACAAATAGGTTTATATGACAGGTAACTTAGGAAAGGTAAGAAATTCCTTTTTTTAAGGTATTAACACGCCTCCACAACGATATTGCAAAACTTCTCTTGTTTAGATCCTGCAATATAACATCATGAATCTTCTGAAAGTTTTGGCAGAAAATGATCCTTATATTCTTTGATATTTTAATACCTAAAATAAGTTGTGTGTTCAGATAACAGGATCTTGTGTTTATCATCTTCTATCTTAATGCCTTTCATACCATCCTTAGTTCTTATAGCTGTATCCAATGAGTCCAATTCTATATCAAACAGAAAGAAAGAAAATGGTCAACCTTGTTCAGTTCTCCTTTGCAAGGGAAATAGATCAGAAAACATATTATTGGCCACAACACTTGAAGTGGGATTTGTATATTGCAACTGTATCTACCTTATGAATTATTTACCAAAGCCTATCATTTGTAATGCACAAAAAAGTGCTTCCAACAAACACAATCAGAGGCATTCTCTGCATCAAGAGCTAAAAGACTTTGGAATTTTGTACTACTGCTACTATATTAATAACCTGCTGTATATTATCTGAACCATGACTTTTTTGATAAGTCCTGTTTGAATTTTGTGTATTAATTTAGGGAGTTACAAACTATGAGATTCAGTTTTAGCTAGGATTTTGGTGTCTATATTCTTTAAAGAAATTAAAACAATTCATGGAAGCTTGGCTTGGTTTAGGAATACAGAAACAATAGCTTCATATAAAGTGACTGGTGGTATACCTTGATTTTTACTAGCAATAGAAATAGTTTATTTGCAACTTTTGTTAAAACAGTAGAGTAAAATTAGCAATAGAATTGTAGTGTTATTTAGAATTATTATGTATAATAAAATTATATAATGTATGGTTATTATGTAGTTATATAACATTTGATAAGATTACACATTCTGCCAATTTAAACCAAATTAAAACAACCATATATATGATGACACAAAAATAGATAAAATGAACCAATATGCAATAATAAAATAAAACTATGCTGGTATATAGATAAAATTTGCACATTTGATTTAAGGAAATGGAAAGATTGACACCTATACAGAATGTTGAGCATAGAAAATAAAATAATAGAGAATGGCCTGCCCTACACTTCAGTTCACTCAAATAGATTTGGAATTTTGCTTAGGTTTGGCTATTATTCTTTGCACAAGTAGCACAAATATACCCATAGACTATAGGACAGGTTGTAACGGCACCTATACACATGTCCAACACTTGCTGTAACATGTTCTAATTAAAATGCATCAGCACAGATTTGATTGAATTAATTAGAATGCTCTAGTAGCCTTGGTGTCATGTGTGTTTAGCATCCCTGTGTTTCAAAGTAGTAGTGGGAATGCTTTAACTAAAGCTCATTGCAGCTTTAGTTAAAGTGTCCCTGCCACCATTGTGAAGCACAGGACACTGAATACAGAAGATGCTGCAGGTGTTTCAACTAAAACATCCCCTCTGTTCCTTCCCAACGACCCCCACCTTGAGCACATGATGTAAAGATGCCATAAGTTATTAGAAAGGAGTCATTTTTTTCCCCATTAGTTTAGCATTTTTTAATTTAAATTTAATGGAAAGATCCTACAAAGGATGAACAAGACTACAAATAATAATTTTAAAGCATCCATCTCATTCTTCTTGCAAGAGCATATGCTGTCTGCATAATGAGTCCAACACCACTGCATATCTCATTTGAGTGAATTGCAGTCTAGTAATGGGCTTTTGCGGTTTCCTGGGCAAAAGAGTGTTTGATTTAACTGTAGGCTCCACAATTCAAGAAGGATGTGGAGAAGCTTCAGAGAGTCCAGAGGAGAGCCATGTTCATGATCAGAGGGCAGGAGAATAGGCCTTATGAAGAGAGGCTGAGAGCCATGGGACTCTTCAGCCTGGAAAAGCTCAGGCTCAGGGGGGATCTAGTGCCAGTCTATAAATACATCGGGGGGATCTGGGGGAACATCTGTTCATCAGACCACCCCAAGGAATGAAAAGGTGCAATGGTCACTGTGACTTCGGCCAGTCCCCCGATCGTAGATACCTCCTGCAGGTTGCCCCTTAACCCCTCGTCTCGCCCGCCACGACTTTGATGAATCCAGATATCTG
>JAGPOW010003642.1:41928939-41973513 GCA_030014935.1 Caiman crocodilus
CCACTCGGGATCCACACAATCCCGCTGCTGCGGTCCTTCATGCCGCGGCCAGCAGGACCTCTCCGGAGCTGCAGCGTCCTCCCGCTGCAACCCGCTCCTCTGCTCTCTCTCTCTCTCTCTCTCTCGCTCTCGCTCTCTCTCTCTCTCCTCTCCCGCACTCTGCCGTGCCGGGGTTTTTCAAGTTTCCCGCGGCGGCCATGTTGGCAGCCGCGATTGGTTCCCTCCCCCGGCTCGTTAGCGTCAATCGCTTAAACGAGCGGCGGAGGCACGGCTCGCGCGGCTGCGCTGGCGTCTGCTGCGGCTGGTGCGGTTCTTCGTCCCCCTGCTCCCACTTCCCTGGTAAGTTTCTTTCGCCTCCTCTTGACCACAGGGCTCCCTCTCGTGCCCCTAGTGACGGCCCGACGCCGTCACAGTCACAAACTCCTCCAAGACTGTTTTAGGTTGGACATGAGGAAAAACTTCTTTACTTTCCAAGAGCCCAAGGCCTGGAATAGGCTCCCTCTAGAGGTAGTGAAAGCAACTATTCTGGATTCCTTTTAAGAAGCATTTGTTGGATGCTTATCTTGCTGGGATCCTTTGACAGCAGCTGACTTCCTGCCTTTGGGGCAAGGGGCTGGACTCAGTGATAACCTAAGGTCCCTTCCAGGCCTAATGTCTATGGAGTCTTAATAAAGGAAAAGTTTGAAAAGATCTTGTTGCCTTCATATCTGTTGGCATACTGGTATCTTTAATTCTAAAATTTAAATCATATTTTAAACATAGGGGGAATATTGAGTCAGTGACTGTCAGCACATTTTACAGGTTAATTGTCTGGATAAGGATATGAATGTTTCAACCATCCAAATAAGGGTTAATTTAGAAAATAGATTTCTATTTCACTTCTTAGAGTATTTGATAAGGATACAGGTTCTAATTTTTATTAAATAATTTAGAATTCTTAACTGAACTAAAGTGCTCACATTAAAGTGCCCCATTTCAAATTGCATGAGTCCCTCTGTCATAGAATTTGGTAGAGATAAAAGCTGCCTTAGGAGTAATTAGAATTTTTTTTTCTAGTTCTAAATGAACCATACGGCCAACACACCATAGTGGTT
Organism: Caiman crocodilus; assembly: GCA_030014935.1. Classification (NCBI taxonomy): domain Eukaryota; kingdom Metazoa; phylum Chordata; order Crocodylia; family Alligatoridae; genus Caiman; species Caiman crocodilus. The sequence goes on from JAGPOW010003642.1 coordinate 41,930,034, forward strand.
TTTACTATCATTATATTAATTCAGAAGTTGAGGTAACAGTATCTTTTAACTCTTTAAAATAAAATTCCACAGGAAATCCATCACTGCCCAGAGATTTACTATTGTTCATCTCCTTCCAGACCAACGTTATTTTGTCTAATGGTAAAAGAGACTCTAAAATGTCCTTCTCCATCTCTAAAACTTGTAGTATAGTTATGAAGTCCAAGAATATGTCTTTTCCCCCATCAGTAACATTTAAGGTTCTTAATATACAAATTGAAATAAAATTGACTGGACTTCAAAAAAAAAAAAAAAGTCTCCAGCAAGGCAGCAGCCCTTGACTTCAGGAGGGTGGACTTTAACAAGGTGAGAAAACTAGTGGGGGAAGCACTGAGGTCCCACAGCTGGAGGGAGTTGAGTGTCCAGGAACAGTAGGTGCTCCTTAAGGAGACATTCCTCCAAGTTCAAAGAGAAGTATTCCCTACACAAATCAAAGTGGGCAAGAGGGCACAAAGGCCCCCATGGCTTCCTAAAAGCATCCAGGAACATCTCCAAACAAAAAAGGAGGCTTACACCCATTGGCAGGGAGGGGCCGTTACAAGAGAGGGCTATACCTTGGTAGCTTGGGATTGCTCGGGGGAACAAGAACTCTCCCAATGCCTACTGGTCCCCCTTGACTTATTTATAGACTGCCACTAGATCTCCTCTCAGCCTTCTCTTTTGGAGGCTGAACAGGTTCAGGTCCCTCAGCCTCTCTTCTTAATAGTTGCCAGATATGTCACTTAACTGGCATCATAGTTTTTAATGCACTAAAAAATAAACTCTGTGTGAATTTGTGTTATGCACCCTAGAGATTGCTCTAATTTTTATGTTCCTCTACTGACAGATATGTTTCTTAGCTAACAGTAATATCAGCTGTCTGTTTAAAAAAAAAACACATTATTTTTCTTTTTAGTTGGGGTGTTAAGGCACTTAACGTTCAAAGATACACAAGTAATAGAAATTGGCCAGTCCTATTAACTTACTTTCTAAGCTCAACTTTGTGTACAGATGTCAATTTATCTGTTTCCTTATATCAAATGAACAACTTTTATCTACATACTGCTGTAATTAGTAATATCAATATTCTCCCATTTATTTAGAACTTGTAACAACATATATTTACCAAGAACACTCTTGAAAAGACCATGAGGGGGCAGAGGAGTTCCACTGGAATGCCTGAACTTCAAAAAAGAGGTCCTGTGACAGGGGAAAACATCGACTGTATGTTTGGACTCATGTATTTGATAGGGTACTCAAAAGGGAAATAACTGATTATCAGCTGTGTTTCTTTCTTGGCTGCTTTTTTCCAGCTGGCTCATATCTAATTAGGCCCCAAAGGCTTTGATATATTTCTGATAAACATCTGAAATCTAATGCGAGTTGAGTTAGTACTTTTAAAAGGCATTAGTGACTTTTTCAAAAACCAGATTTTCTATGTAACCTCAAAACATGAATAGCATTTACAGGTGCTGCACAAGTGTCCTTGTAAGTTTTATGCTGGCATTGCCAGTAGTAGGAAGGTGAAAGGTGCTGTATTTAATAGTCAGTTTTCAAAAACATACATCCATCTCACTTCCAAAATTTGTTCATCACACCTGTGCAGACTCACCAACTTTCCAAAATGCAACTTGTTTTTAGTTTTATACTCCAATTCTTGATATTTAGACCATGTACCACAGATATGGAAATAAAATACAGCAGCACTCTGAGTCTCATGGAGAAGAATGATTTCAGAGCCCTAAGCATATTTTGGGAATATGTTTTTGGTTTGCTTGGATGTGTGTTGTCTGGTTTGTTTAATCTTAATTATCATAGCAGCAGTCATGAATATGTAATGTGCTTTGTGATTCATAACCCCAAAATCACTATATATTCGTGGTGTGCTTATGCTTTTAACCTATGGAGAAGTGAGCCTTTTCTTTTTGTGATCAAAAGAAATGAATTACTTAGATGTGCACTAGAAATAACCGTTTGTGTTTAACAGTATTAACCCCCCATCTTATGGTTTCTCATAGATGTATTCTGAAGGGTACACTTTCAATGTTACACAGCTTTTCAGCCGTGAACCATCCCTTCATTTTAATGAGTCATACCAACTTTAACATGAGCCACAGCTTTTTAAGATGGAAGGGGTTGGATCTCCTTGTTATACTGCACTGCATATTGTGACATTTATATATAAAAAGCCTTGCATCTCTAATGTAAAGCATGTGACAAGGACTATAGCTTTTGAATAGACATTTTTTGGTTTTGTCTACAATAAAACAAAAAGATATCAAATAGATTTTATAGTTTGCATGCTAATCCTGTGTTGTCAGCTCTGTAAAGGTGGCCATTAATGGTGTTAGTGATAGTTATGATTTCTTGTGGGTGTGCCATTCATTTCCTGAGTGCACCAACTCATTTCACAGATGTCTCAGGAATAAAATAGTAACAGCTTTCATTTTCTACAGACTTGACCATAAGCTGAATCTTTGAGAGTCTGCATATCACATAACTAATCCTCTGAAGACATTTAGCTGCCTCCTCTTCCAATATTTTGTTAATTGCTGAAAAATTTCTAGTTCAGGGTGGCCAACCTGTGACATGCATGTGACAAGTGACACTGGCAGCCTGTGTATGTGGCATACAGCAGACTGGGGACAGGACAGGCAGCACAGTGCAGATAGGACAAGAAGTAAAAAGCAAAGCAGCAGATTGGGCAGGGGAGCTAAATTCAGAACAGTAAATCAAGCAGGTAGCACAGGTGAAATATCCAAACAGAAATATCCAACAGATCAGGCAGGGGAAGGAGATTGGAGTGCCACTTGGGAAGGATGCAAAGCTAATTTGTGGCACCTATCAAAATGTTGGTCTCCACTGATCTAGTTCACCAGTTTTAACAAATGAGCCCAGGATGATCGCTGTGCCATTACTCCCATTCATCGTTATAACAAGAACATTTTCAGATGTAGTATCCTGTCTTGTTTCAAATATTTTAGTAATGGGCCACCAAAGAAGACAAGTAAAGGTAAATAGGAAAACATATGAGTAAACAACTTCTTAAAGCATAGTTTTCTTTGGTAATCATAGAATCTTGAAATCAGTTGATAGAAACCATATTGATTTTCACTGGACAAATTTGGTATTATTTGCACATGTACTTTTTAATATGGATGGGAAGTCGAACATCTTACATGAATACAGCATATTTTATCTGTAAGAATTTGCTGAATTCTTAGAATCCAAAAGCTGCTTCTCTCTGTCTCTGTGGTTTTTATTACCCAAATTGAATCTGGATTTATTTTACATTCCTGTTTTTATATAAGATTTAGTTGAATGCGTTTACTGCTTAACTGTCATCAATAGTATCAGATTCACAACCTAAGAAATTAAAGGTCTTTTGCCTTTACTGCTATTTTCAAAACCAAATGTAGTACCCTCTACAAATTTAATTAATGTGCTCTTTGTTCCTTTTCCAGATTGTCAGTAAAAATGTTGAAAAATGAATGGACAGCTTTCCTAAAATAAATTGTTCTTTACTGATCTCATCATGGCACTGGTATTTTAACCCATTTTTAATTCTCTAATTTCATTTTCTTAAGTTTGTGAATAATTTCAAACTGCATTAGTGAGGCTATTATTAGTGTAGGCATTTTTAGATATACTGTAGGGAGGAAAATTAATGTATTACAGAGCTACTCCTTCAGCTGTCATGACACACAAAGATACTCACTTTTTATGTTTATGAATATTCAAGGTAAAGTTATTTTATTATAAGATATACAAATCTGTAATTAATATTGAGAAATACAGAATGGATCTATTAAGTCTATTTCCTTACTACTGCAGAAGATGACACCAAGCTTCACAATGAAATTCTTAAGGTCTACTTTAGTAGTGTTTTAAAAGATGTTGTGTTAATAAACATTTCTGTATTATGCCAAAAGCATTAAAACTCAAAATATACTGGTCTATTATCTGGCCCTGCCACATTTGCACTGCAGTCTTGCAGAGGGCATGTATATACCCTCATCAGACAACATTAAGGAGGATGAGCAGTAGAAAACCAGGAGCAATGGTCATAAATTTCTAGAAGAAGGTTTTAGACTAGATATAAGGAAAAACTTCTTCATGATCCATTTGAGCAGACTCTGGAATAGACTCCCAGTGGGAATGGTGCAGGCACTTACCCTGAAGATCTTCAAAAGAAGACTGGAAGCATACATTTCTGAAGTTACTTGACCCCAGCAATCATTCCTGCCCAAAGTAGCAGGGCTGGACCCAAGGATCTCACAAGGTCCTTTCCAGCCCTAAACTCCTGTGAATCTGGGAAAGCACAGCATGCCTATTGGGTACATCTAGTGAGCCTGATTATGTAGTTGTTACTGTGCAGTCATTTAGTACTTGCTTTAACAAGTACTAAGTGACTGCACAGTAACTGCCAGAAGTGCACAGTCTTGGTGCCGCATGGGTTGTTTCTGACCCTACTGTGCAGTAGCAACAAGCTAATGTGCAGTAGCTTGTTGCTACTGTGCAGTAGTTCATCACTATGGCAACAAAGTATGTTGTGTAGACATACCAGCTCTGCACAATTGAAACAACCTAAAGTGATTCCGGGTATGTGTCAATAAATTCACTGTCTTGGGTATATATTGTGTTTCTGTGCTCGCAGTGATGGCTGCAAAGTCCACCCTGGCTGCAGAATGGAACTCCAGTATATAATCACAATTTTAGAAGAATATCTGGCCTTTGTGAGTCATTTTTAAACATAAGATGAGCTAAAACAGTGCTACCACTTTGGAGATATCCTGTCTTTACAAGTGCATTATGCGGCTATACTTGAGATGTATTGGCTCCCCCTGACGTATAATTTCTTTGAAATTCAAGAAAGCATTTTTGTAAGTAATAGTACAAGAATCTTGGCCTTGGCTTAGCCTCTCATCTCCTGCACCAACTTTGCTTCTGCTTCAATATAGCTGATACGTTACTGCTTCTACAGCAAGGGTGGAGAAAATATGGGCTGCATGCTAGATCCAGGCCACCAATTTACTGTATGCAGCTCATGGCTGCCCCTGCAATACTCCATATGGGGCCAAGCTCCAATCACTCCCTCCTGGGGCAGCCCATGTCATTTCCTGGCCCCCACCTGCAGCCAGCATGCACTGCTTCCTCGTGCTGCTCTTCCCACTGCTGTTGCAGTTGCCTAAGTACTGCTTGCCTCCTCTAACCTACAGCAGCTCCTCTTCCTCCTGCCCCTTCCATGCTGTTCCAGGCAGCAGGTAGCACATGGAAGCAGCGGCAGCTGTGGGGACACTCAACAGACACCACATGCCCAAACTGGATGGGGGAGAAGGGATGCTGCAGCCAAACAGCTTCTACCCCAGCACTCAGGGCTCTATCTCCCAGCTGCTTTCCACCCACTCAGGCACATAGTATGATCAGCAGCCACCTCCAAGTGGCCAAGTGGGTGGAAGGCAGCCAGAAGCTGAAACTAGAACCCTGTGTGCTAGGGCAGGAGCCACTCAGCAGGGGGGTGGCGGGGGGGGGGGAGCAAGGCACAGGCTGCCCCAGGCAAAGTGGGTGGGGCTTGGCCCTATGCAAAGTGCTGCAGGGACAGCCATGGGCTGGATGAGAAGGGAAGACTGTACCTGCACCACACTGCCTGGATGAGCTCTGCTGCATACACCGCCTGACCTTCCTTCCTTTGCTCCCTCTTTCCCTACCCTGACCATTAGCTTGCTTCTGGGACCTAATGCCGGCATCTCCTTACACACACATACATCCTACCCCTCACACCCCACGTATAACTTACCGCCCACATCCCACACTTCCCCATACACCTGCACTACGCTCACACAAGGTACACCTTCCCACGTACACCTACCCCCCTACAGAAACCTCACACACACACACAATATACAAAAGTGAGACATTATCTTGAGCTATTATGCAGTCATGTATATATTCACTACTCAAAAAAGCATAAATCAGGACAACAGTTTAAAAGAATCAAAATACATTATAGTAGATATTTGATTTTTAGGATATAATTTGGGATATATTTTAATCTCTAATTTGTTAAAAAGAAGTCTTTTGAAAGATTTTGTGTGTGTGGCTCAGGACAGCTTGCCATAACTCAATGAGTGGCCGACTAGCTAAAATAAAATTGCCCACCCCTGTTGTACACATTGTCATGTTCCATGGCATATTATCTCACGCTACTTTTATTGTACTTTATAATGCATAGCTTCTTAATGAATATTTCATGTTTTGTTTTGCTTCTAGAATGAAAATATATTTATATTATTTTAGCAGTCAATACAAGAAAAGCCTATAAAGAAAAGTAATGAGGAGGACTCCTTCTTCCTTCCTTTATTTCTTTGTATAATCAGTACAGGGAAATAAGTATTTTTTATATGATATTTCTTTCTGTATACTGATCATTTCATTGAAAAATAAAGACATCTTGCAAAGCTGAGCTTACTTATTATGAGACCTGAGAAACATGCTATGAGACTGGCTCAAAGTTTAGATAGTCATTTTGGCCCAGAATAGAAAATTCATGGGCATAGTCAAAGATATTCTATTCAGAAATCTCAATTACGTGGAGTTTTGTGAAATTTCCAGTTCTTCCTGATTTATCTTGCTTTGAAAATCTGTGGGAAGTGGTATTCCATTTAATACTGCAATTACTATCCTACCATCACTAGAATATGTAAAATCTTAAAATTATTATAAAGCTTAAGGTCCTCCAAATATTTCTGAATAAAAATGGCCTGGTTTTTTTTCTGAATTCCAGGCTAAAATTCTGAAGAGAATACAACTATTTCTGTTTTTAATTCTTTTTCAGAAGGGAAAACTTAACATTTACCATTCCTATAAGGGTTTGTTTTTATAATCACCAACGAATAGCTCGAATCACAGATAACATACTTTTTGTAGGGAGCTGTAACGTGGACATAATGGATTAAACTCTTCCAAGGATCTCAACTCAGCATCTCATTTTGTTCTTTTATTCCATTATAGGAACTAAATCAATTTCAAGCACACTTAGTAGCTCTTAAACATCTAGCTACCCGACATGTGCTATCTAAAAGCCATTTGCACCTACTATTAATCATGTCCACAATGTATAGTGAAACAAAATTACAGACTATTTTTAAGATACAGCCTAAGTTTATGCTCTGTTATTCTTTGCAAACTTCTAATTAGTTTTCTCTAATATTATGAAAGTAATAATATAGTTATCAAAAATACTGTAAAATAGATGGTGATAACAACTTTGCTATTAATCTTTATTAGGTAAGTACCTTAGTATTTAAAATGTTCTCTACACATGCCAAGAGATATTCTGAAAATATTGATGTAGCACAAGATCTATATTGTTCCCTTACATTTCAAACACCTACAAAATTAGGGGGTAATTCAGAGACACAGATCCTGAGAAGGGACGCTTCCAACAGCTTGTCTCCAAGAAACACCAAGTGTAGGGTATGTCTGAACTCTTTCCCTCTGCCCCGAAACTCTCCTCAAACTTGAATATCTGAATCAATGACACATATTAGGCATTTATATCAATTTAGTGCTTCTAAATAGGCTACTATATAAATGTGGGTAGTCCTACCACCATCTTCATTATTCCTCCACCATCTGTTTTTGAGTGAAAATGGCTGCAGTTGTTGCTCTTTATGCAGAACTTAGTATTGCCATTGTGTATTAGGTATGTTCTAAGCATGCCTAATAGATTGGGTTCCTCCAGGGTTATAAATGGAGTTGAACCACTACCTGACTTCTTTTCTGGATTGCAATGAAACTTGAGCAGAGTTAGGTACCTCACTCTTAGGAATAGGGCACTTCCATAGAGGTAAGCAGCTTAGACACTTAGGAATTTTTGAAATCCAAAATGTAATGGATTTGGAGGCTATTGTCTGGATGTATTCTGGATCACCTTTTTTGTGATTTGGGTACATTAATACTTTTAGTATTTTGTATTTTTATGCCAAGATTACCAATCTTGATCAATCTCTGTTATTTAGTTAGTTGAGTGTACTGGCTTCTTTAATGTATGTGTGTGTATTTATATCTGAATATGTAAATGTATGCTTTTAAAATCATGCATTTATCTTTTCTGCAGCTATTAGCTCTTGATAGATGCTTCAGGAAATGATGTAAACATGTTCCTGTTAGCAGAATGCCCAAGCATGAAAATATAGTGCAGGTTGCTACTGCAAAGACTGAACACAAAGTCCATACCATTTGTGATTACAAGATGCCAGTGATAGTTGGTGTGTCTACACGTGATGCTACATCACCATAGCAATGCACTATAGCGACATAGCAACTGCAGACAAAACCCGTGATGCCACAGCTATGTTGCTTTAGTGATGTGCTCCCCTATTATATTGTGTCACTATGGCGACGCAGTGTCCAAAAATAACCAAGCTTAGCAGCCCAGCCGCAGCATCAGCAGTTACTACGCCATCTTTTAGTGCTTCCAAGAGAAGTACTAAATGACGGCTCAGTAACAACGGTGCTATAGTGACACGTGTAAATGTGCCCATTGTATCTTAATTCCAACCTAGGTTGTTTTACCCTACATTTTTCAAATAATGGTTTTCCCATGTTGTTTAGAACTGCTTGTAATATTCCTTCTCTATATTCAAACGAAGTAACAATTAACCTGCAACAAAAATTTGGTAAAGCACATGTAACTGTTTTTAGCAGGTTGAGACCTGCTAACTAGCACACATAGGTTGTAAAACACTCACTGTTGTTATGTTTCAGTGACTCTTCACTGTTTCTGAATTCCCATGTATTGTTCCTCTTTTCGTCATTTCTCTCAGCATCATAATCTAACTTTGTATGCACCATCTTTGATACCTTGGTCACTACAGTTTGCTTTATGAAAAGGTTTCAGCAGCTAATCCATAGGAAAAAAAATACATATAAATCCACTTATAAAAAATGTCCATCACTATTGATTATCAAAATATGCATGTACAAAATAGAAACTTTTTTTCCTATTCAGTCTGTTTCACTTGAGGATGCCACCAGCCAACTTTATAACTTCAAAATAAATTCCATATGAGATAATTGTTTGGTTCTGATGTTGCAATAATGATATAAAGTTATAAAGCAGAAAGGAGGAAGTAAATCAGCTTCTTATAAAACAAAAGAAAGTAATAAGCTTTGTTTATATCTAGCTGGAAGTGTAAACCATTTCAGTCAGCAAAGTATCTCAGGACCTGTTACTAAGTTTCATCTATATAAACAAATATTTGGGAAGTTTCAGGTATTTTTAAAGGACAAAATTATGTTTTATTTGGGTTTAGAAGTAGAATTGGAAGGTTATTGAATGAGCAGTGGGTAGGACCCTTCTAGAGTGCTAGAGAAATGATTTAGCATTGGAATCTAGACAAAAAAATTGGTAATAGAAATAAATGAATACCGAAAGAAAGGCTATAGCACATATGTTTAATATGCTCAGGACAGTCTAAACCTCAAAGGAGCAAGCAGCTGCATTTTCTACAACCAGCTGGAGCCTTTGTATTTTTTTTCATATTCAATTCCAGATACAATGAATTATGTTAATTCAATATATAGCTTTATACTCTATAATTAAAATATCCCAAGGCATTAAAATAACTGGAAGCACATTTATTCATGAACAGCACTGATCTTTTCTGTCACATCTCAGTTTTTTTAATGGAAAGTAATGAGATATCTGAAACTTTCTTTACTTAAACAAGTCAGTCAGCAATGTGACGCACTTGCAAGAAAAAAAGTAAATGCAATTTTGGGCTGCATCAACAGTATTAGTACATGCTAGGCACAGGAGATAGGTGTCTAACTCTACTAGGCACTGATTGGCCTCATCTAGAGTATCCTGTGGAGTTCTGAGTTTCACATTTTAAGAAGGGTACGGAGAAGGTAGAGAAGGTCCAGAGGTGGGCAGCAAAATGATAGGGAAGGCTGAAGAAGGGTGACTGCCCAAAAGCTTGCAAACAACTTTTTTTCTAACTGCTCAGTTGGTCTAATAAAAGTGATCGCATCTACCCAAAAAAGCCAATGTCTTTAGACAAACACAGCTATGACCAAAACCCAGCAACTAACAAAACTAAGCATTTTCATCTTGGAGCAAAGGCAATTAGGTTGGACACAATAGAAGGCCAAATATCTGAAAGGTTGCAATAGATAAAACAACTAGTCTTGTTACAAAAGATACCAAACACGGCTTTAAACATCAACAAAGTACATTTAGATTAGATATAAGGAAATTTCCTCTCTGTGAGGCAATAAGACAGTGGAATAAACTGCCTGGGGAACTTATGGAATCTTCTTCATTGGAGGTTCTCAAAAGGAGACTGGATAAGTGTGGGACAGGGATGATTTAGGAGTAGCTTTCCTTCTTTCATGCAAGAGATTCCACAAGATGACTCTTAAGATCTCTTCCAACCATATGATTCTGTAATGAGAACTTCATGCAGTATTGTCTTTGTATGTATTCTTTGGTGTGAATTCACTGTGCTCTTGTCAATACAAGTCAAATCCCTCGTGAGAGTTCCATGTAAACTTTTTTCTGTGTTGAAAAATGTTTTCTGAGAAACTTGCATACTTCCTCCCCACAAGTCATACTTTCCCTTCCATTGTGCTCCCCTAGAATAAAGTTCAAATTTATTTATTCTACAAAGGATAAACTTTGTAGAAATAAGTCTCATATGAGCCATTTGATAGTACTAAATGCAGCCTTCTAAACACACACAGCATAACTCATTTTAATTTTTGAGCTTTCACTGACACTATGTGGCAAAAGTAAGAATAGCAGCCACTTTTAATCAAGTTATATTTATCTCTTCTGTTTGCTAATTGTAAGATCAAGGTTTCATGTTTAGCAATTTCTTTATATTAGCAGAAGGCATATGTTGTCTGACTATGATATTTAATTATGAATGAGAAAATAAATGGTGTAAAAACAAAGAGGTTTCCCACAATGCATATTTGCATTTACCATTAAGGAGTTCAAGTGCAATTTTATTTTTTTGTAAACTCAAAACTAAAATTTCATCAAGGATTACAGAGGTCATGGATGAACCATTAGATATGAGTTGAGGCTTGTCACAGCAAAAATAATTCTCCTTTTTCTCTCTTTTCTTTTTGCCTTCTCTCACATATTTTTTTTTGCTCTGTCATTAAAATCTCTCTTCTCCTTCCCTCTTTTATATTGGGGCATGTCTAGGTCTTTTTAAATAAAATTTAATCACATTCAAGAATTGTCAACCAAGAATCAAAGAAGTCTGTTAAACTTGGACTGGTGCATGTTGCCTAGCAGGTGTTCATAACAAGCAACTTTCCATGTTTCAAAAGTTCCATATATCTTTTACCTTCATACTATAGGAGTTTTGGTCTTCTAGATCTCTTCCCATTTGATCTAAAACCCAGAAATCCCTCTTCCTCTAGGTCTCCAGGGATGCTGAGTAGTTGGGGTGTGGGAAGAAGGCCCTATTCAATTCAGATTTCGCCTGAAACAGCGACAGTGATTCAATTAATTGATTGAACGAATCCAGTTCTGAAGATTCGATGCTGATTCAGAGAATCAGTAATTTGGACATAGACACAGCTGTGAAAGTTTTTTCTACATGCCTTGAGGTAGCAGGCATGGCTCGTGAATGCTACAATGCTGGGGCACATGGGCGTCCCACAGGAGTGCGGGGGGGGGCCCTCCATATGCTTGGTGGCGAACCTGGAAGTGGACCGGAAGTACTTCTGGGTCTGCCGGGGAGCACACAGGGCCCACCCCCATCATCCCCTCAGCTCAGGAATGGCATGTCAACAAGGACAGGTCCCAACTTGGAAGCAAAGATTCACCAACTTTGTGTACAGCCTTTTTTTCAGAGGCATTTCATAACAGCTTCCTGTGTCCCATAATTATTTCCCTAATTTAGAAAGACATGTTGGTAGGAACATCATTAATTATTAAGGTAGTACCTGAAACCATTAGTAGAAGTCCTATTGTGCTAGACAACATTCAAACATAGGATAAAAAGTTATTCCTCAAGAATTAGTGTTTGAAATTTTGGACAAAATAAATACGAATAAATAATTTGGCAAAAGGTTTGAACTTTGAAATGATAATTTCCCCTATTTCCTGGCTGTTTCATGCCCCTGTAATGTGATTGTAAGAGAACTCTTAGTTATTCACTCAGGGCATGAACAAGGGCAGAGCAACTATTGTGGTTCATATCGTATGCTTCCAGAGAGTTTTTCTTTTTCCTAATAAGCCAGTGTAGTTTGGAAGCATTAATTGAGAACCCAGGTAATCCAACTTTCCTTCATTGTCTTGATATGCTGTATTGCCTTGGGCAACTTATGTTCTATGCTTCACTTGCCTCACACACAAAATGAAGATAATAATATTTACTTACCTCCCAGGGATGTTATGAGGATTAATTTGTTCATGTTGACATAAAAGTCTGAATATAGCATATGAAATGCAATGCATTCACTTGTGTTACTGTTGTAACCATCAAGCTTGATCCTGTTCGTGTTGTTCTGTAGAAGTTCTCCTGTTTTGACAAAGCATTACCAAAAGCAGTGATTGCAGCCAAGTACCTTTCTCCCTGACATAACAGGATTAAGGGAATGTATATACAACACAGGGATTTAATTCTCCCTAAAATGAAGCAGTGTTTTTTTTAAAAACACCAATTGAATTTACAGCAAAGTAAACCCCTGTGTCATGTATACCCATGTTGAAGCCCTATCCTTACCTGCCTCTCCAGTGGCAGGGAGGGGAGAGCAAGTTGCTGGTGGGCAGAGTGATCCCTGAGCAGCAGGGGTGGGGAGTGGTGCTTCCCCTCAGGCAGCACCCACCCACAGGCACCCAGCTTGGGCAATCCCAGGGGGCATCACAGTCATGGAGGGAAGTACCAAGCCCCTACACAGCTCAGGCAGGCAGACTCTGGGGGAAAGAAAAAAGATCAGGCTTCCCCTCTTTCCCCACCCCGCTTCTGTGGAGCCTGCCTTCCTGGGCTGTTGCTGGTCTGCCTGCATGGCTTGCCTGCATAGCCCCTGAGTTGCACAGAGCCTGGTGCTTCCCTCCTCAGCTGTAGGGTAGTATACTAAGGCTTCTTGGAGGTGTTTTACTTTGCAGCACCCCGAAGTCATTTGCTGTGTCCCAAAGTCATTTAAGATGGATTATGCTACCAAATGTGCTACAGCAGCTGGAATTAATGCACAATACACTGCCAAATGTGCAAACAGCAATGCCATTAAAGCAATGCCAAATGTAAAAGGTATTCAATCCACTTTAAACCCACTAAAAAGTGTCATCTAGAAATGGACTAAGATCCCTTTTTTCCAAAAAACATAAACATGGTTGAATACAGGCGGATTTAAGCATAATCACTTAAGTGAAGAATGTGGAATTGTTAGAAATCTCCTAGCAAGCACAGTGTAACTAAACTCTTCATTTTACCACATTATTTTTATTTTACATTTATTTTCTGCTAACAAATAACAAGTAGTGAAAAAATTGCCTACGTTGAATATCCCACCTTTGTCAACAGACAAGAGGCAACTGTGTACTTCTATCTGGATTGCTTTTAAGGCAAAGAACAAAATATAATTAACAAACTCTCAGCCTTTTATACAAACTTCCAGTGTTAAACAGTAACATTGAAATGGTTAGCAATGGTGGTTTATTTTTATAACATTTCTTTTATGTCAACAAAGCTCATGATAGAAGCATCACAGAGAGCTCTTTGTTTTTTTTCCCCTTCAGATTTTTTTTATGATGTTAGTTTCTTTTACAGTATTCAGACATACTTGAGGAGCGATTTTCCTGGTTTCTGAAACCTTTCAAGTTGGGGTCAGGGTAGGGAAGGGGGAAAAAAGAATTTTTGAATCCTCATTTTTTTCTTGTACACTTATATGCTTTCTCCAAATGGATGATCATTAGAAAAATTTTTCTTGTATTATTAAGCACAACCCATGTTGATAATGGGTTGTGCTTAATAATACAAAGAAAAATATAAAGAAAACTGCATATATGTTTTGCTGGTGTACCTATTTCAGATGGTTTGTATAGTACTGGAGTAAAACCACCATGTATTCTGAAACACAATTAAAATTGTCCATTTTGTAGTGGAGCAATCATTGGTTGCTGCAAAAAAATTTTTCCAGTAGCAATTTTAACTCAACACCAAGATACTGGATGTAAATATAAAACCAACCTTTAATAATTTCTCAATTTTTCTGGAATTCTTGTAGAATAAAGAAATGTTTTTTAAAATGGATGCATGGGAAAATATTTTAAATATGTAATAAAAATAGTAACATCTGATAAGCAGACTTATTTACATTTCAACCAACATTTCTCAAATCTTAGTTCTTAGAGGACTGATGTAGGTATTGGTTCCACCATGGTTTTAGATGCTTCAACAGGTTACTATGTTATTCATTATAAATGAAAATTACCAACTCCTATATTATATTGCATGTAGGTTTAAAAAAGGATTCCTATACCTACTATTAATAATCACCCCTGCAAAGTATACTTCTATAGGAGTATTCCTTCTATTTATTTCAAATGAATTAACTTTTCTTTACATATTCAGTTTGTGTTGCAGTGTGGAAGAACCATCACATGCGGACAGTTACCAACTATTTCATAGTAAACCTCTCACTGGCTGATGTTCTTGTCACAATCACTTGTCTTCCAGCCACTTTAGTGGTGGACATTACAGAAACGTGGTTCTTTGGGCAGACTCTCTGCAAGGTGATCCCTTATTTACAGGTATTGTTCTCTACATTTTGCATGTACTTGATTGTTGCTAAAAGGAACAATACAGTAGAATCTGCTTAACTAGTATGCCCTGATAAAAGTGCTGCTATCAGGTAATAAATAAATGCTCCACTTGTAAATGTCTAAATAGGTATTAAATAAATCCAATAAAATACTTTGCTGAATTTGCAATGCACTTTAATTCCCACCTTTATTTAGCAATATACCTACAGAGCAAATTATCTGATGATCTTGATAGGACACTCATTTTTCCAGTGCAAAGTGGTTTATTATGCATCTACTTTGTACTACAGTTAATGAATTCTCAAGGCCTTTTGTAGTTAGAGTGGACTCAGAATTTCATATGATTTTAATACTTACTAAGCACTATTAGAAAGAGTTAAAACTGTCCTTCTACTGTAGAAATTATTCATACTGTCCCAACTAAACATCAGTTATTACCATTAGGTTACATAAATTATGGAAAAAATTGAAGTAAAACTATGTCAAACTAGTAAATATTAATAAATATGTATTACCTAACTTATCAGACTACATTGATTTATGCAGATTCCACAATAATAAATCTTTTAGTCCCTTCAGGGGTATAGATCCAAATGAATCACTTTCAAATTGTACTTTTGCTGCTTTAACTGCGGTCAATACAGGTCTCATGTACACAAAACACATGTAAGGAAACTGCATCGTTAAAGTTGCAGAGCCATGGTCAAGTAGAATAATCAGCAGGTGGCAATGAAAGTTGTGCACTACAGCCCTTTACTGTATGGAATCAGAACTGCCCAACTTGTTCCAGAGCCCCCATTCTGCTACAGTGGGCTTTTTTATACTTTCACCTTCTGCATACCCTTTGACCTCACTGAATGTGAAAAGTTCGTGAAACTATCAAGCATTGTTTTGAATACAAGAAAATAAGTCAGTGATAGTTTATTTTCTGTAGCAGTAGAAGAATAAACTTATCTAATTAACTTCTACATGTTGGGTGCATCTACATATGTTGCTATGGCAACATTGTTACTGCACTGTGATTTAGTACTACCTTTTGGAAGAACTAAATCACAGTGCAGTAACAGCACATACTAAACCGTATGCCTGCTGCAAGGTTATTTTTAGCAGCTATTCTGGTGAGCGTGTCACTATGGTGAAGTAGCTGCCAGTCACGTGTAGACACCTGTTGATACTATGTTGCCATAGTATGTTGCTATGGCTATGTAGTATCACATGTAGACATGCTCACTGAATGTCCGTGGAACAGTGATTTTTTTTTTCTTTAACTGAAAAAACAAAGTAATGATGCAGGTTCCTGGAACATCAAAGAAACAACAAAAAAACCCAACATATCCAATGTCTTTTCTTCAGTGTCTGCTGAGGACAAATACAGAAACAATACTTTGAGCAGGGACCAGAAATTAGAACTATTTAGTGAGTTCCCAGACTAAGGGGCTACAGAATAGTCAAGTTTCATTTTGTTCTCTATCTCTGTCATCATCCCTCTTGGATTCTTTCCTGCACAAGCCGTTCGATATGAGGCATGCAGTGTGTTCCATTCACTCAGCCTAGCACAGTGACTAAGATCTCCTATGTGGAAAATTGGGCTCTAAACCCTGGCTTTGAACGAGATCTTCGACTTTGTGGGTGAGTGCTGTACAGACACTTGGCAATTATATGAAAGATGTAGCAACAGCACCATCACAACCACTCTAAAAGAAAAAAAGACCCTATCCCATTCTTTAAAAATCCTATTGGATTACTTATCCTTGGAGAGTATTCTGAACTGTGGATACTGAGTCAATGGAAGCCTACTTTCAGTTCTGAGTCAGGTGCGCAAAGTTCATAAAAACAGTTAACACATCCACTTTTGTAACATGCCTTCATCTTGGCCTTAATGACTAAGTCACAAAAAGCAGGAAGCAGAAGAGGCTCATTCACTTTGTGTTAAATGATATCCCTTTATGTTCAGGGACTTTAAGTAGGTGGAATCAAATCATATGATGATCACTCAGACATCTCTTAGATGATCACTTAGCACAACACTTTTCAATCTTTTTGCGTTAGTGTGTCCCAGTGGCCGGACTTTGAGCAGTCTACCCCTGGCAGCCCAACACAGAGCATGGGAAGCGGGTGGAAGGGAAGGGTGCATGGCTGGACATGGAGCGGGGTGGTGGTGAATGGTTGAATGTGAAGTGGGGGGTGAGGTATTAGGGCACAGCCAAATATGGAGTAGCAGTAGCTGCCATGTGCAGGCTTCCCTCACCCCCCACATCTGGCTGGGCAGGTGGTGCCTGCGCAGCAGCACAACATTGTTCATGGTGGCACTCCATCCCTGCCTGTTCACACATACCTGCTACAGCCTTCTCACGTACCCCGACAACCCCTGACAGAGCACATATGATCACTTAGACATCTAATAGGCAGAATAGCATCTGGCACACTATTTCCTATTTTAATTTCTCACAGTAGTGTAGGCTTTTTTCTCCCTGTTCTGAGATGCCTAACTCAATCCAAGCACTGTATACCTCCATCCCAAATGGAGGATTTTGGATTATATTCTATGTGCCTAAAAGTTAGGTGGTAGCACCTAGCTCCTAGGGGTTCAAGCTCTTTATTAGATATAGACATTCATGTAATATCTCAAACAGTGTACTCTTGCAAGCACTATTTTGCAAAATGTAAGATAACTGCTTTTACTGTTTTACAGGACCTGAATCATTTACTCTTACTTAAGTATATTGAATTATCCTGTGACAATTTTGAATTAGTCTATCAAGTCAGGTGGAACTATACATAACTTAAAGTATTATTCAGAATGAGAAAGGCAGATAGAGACAGGATTATATTTTTTTTTGTAAGAAGTGATGTAAAAGGGTATTTAATTTTTCATTAAATACTGTTTAATATCTCTAGTCCACAATATAGCACTGTAAATAGATCTCTGACTGTGTTAAAATATAAATCATGTCTTAAGTTAAATATCAGGAATGTCTACATAATATTTTTCTTTTTCTTAGACTGTTTCAGTATCTGTGTCTGTCCTCACTCTAAGCTGTATTGCTTTGGATCGATGGTATGCGATTTGTCATCCTTTGATGTTTAAAAGTACAGCCAGACGGGCAAGGAACAGCATTATAATTATCTGGATTGTGTCCTGCATTATAATGATTCCTCAGGCTATTGTTATGGAGTGCAGCAGTATTTTCCCAGGACTTGCCAACAAAACCACCTTATTCACAGTTTGTGATGAGCACTGGGGAGGTAAGTGTAATATTGTCCACTAGTATTGAACTTCTACTGATGTACTATAATCAAAAGAGTGATTCATATTTGTATGCAGTCAGGTTTTAAAAGTATATCACACTATTCTTTCATAATTATACCATTCTGTTTGAAACTACTGATTTTCAGGCCCTGTTAAACTACATTTCCCTTTTATCTTACTAATTTTTAAAGTAAACTTGAAGCCAAGTTTAGATGGATGTATAATATGAGACAATATATTAGTATGTGTATTATGTTAATATTCTCTGTGGGAACAAATGCTCCCAGCCTGCAAAGCTTCTTCTAGTAAAACTCCTATTGATCAATGGAAACTGCAGGTGTACAGGGACTGCAAAGTTAGGCCCATATGATTTAGTATATGAGAACAGACATTTGGCCCATCTATCTGCTTTTAGTACATATCTATTGTAAGTCTAGGAGCAATTAGGAATTGCAATGACAGTTGAATATAACTACAACATTTACAGACTTCAGCCCAGAAACGCTTAAGCTGAAATAGTCTCAATATTAATTACAGCAAATTGTCTCCAAGGTGTTTTCCATAACGGACATCTGAATTATCCACATTAGTCCTCCATTATCCTGAAACTGCTGAGCATTGGGGTATGTTGCAAATCAATACCCAGGTTTTTGAGAATATGGGAAGATGCATGACAAAGATGGAGAGGTTTTGTTCATGTCTAATATATTTTCTGGTCATTTATTTTCTCTTATAGGAAACAAGGGAATTTATCTCCTCTTACTTCCATGTGATTGCACTGTTAATTATATAAAAGATACCTGTAGTGCAAAATATATTTTCTGTATACTTAGATATAATTTAAAATTGAATATGAATTTAAATGACTGATATAAGCAAAGGGCCCCAAAGTTTTCTGAAAGTAAAGAGCATTTTTCCTTCCATATAAACATAACAAACCTATTTTTATACTTCTTCCTTTGCATAAAATTGTTCTTGTAAACATAGTGAAATCACGACACAAGGAAATCTGATAATACAGTGCTCTTGGAAATTATTTCACCGGTGGACTTCAGCTATCTCTAAAAATAATAATAATAATCCTTGCATTAATCTGTTTTAAACAACATTTAACTATAGTGATTTGATGTGACATATTAGGGGAGCTTGTCAACATACAGCCTATGAACTCTGCTTGATATTATGACTTTGCTCTACCATTTAATGATGTGGCAAGTGTGGAGGCAGCCATATATGGGGGGATGGTTTTACTTCCAGACAAGGAATAATGGTGAACCATGAACACAAGTAACCTCTATTCAAATGGAAATACTTGAGGACAATAGGTTGGCTGAAGCCTTAGAAAAATCAAGGTTTTTTTAAATTAATTTCTACATGTGGATGGAGGTTGAAATAGAAATCCAGAAACAGAAAAACAAAGACTAAAGAAGTTTGAAGCATGAAGGAAGGACATATGATCAATGATCATAGTTTTATAAGAGTTCTCATTTTCTTGAGTTCATCTAAATTCAAATCTGATTGGAGTGGAAAGTAAAAGAAATTTGGCTTCTGAGGACCCCATGATTCAGAAAAGAATTTATATACCTGGGACGGTAGATCTCTGACCAAATTCTAAAGAACACTTGAGTGTTGAGGATATTTAGGCAAAAATGACATAAAGGTGTTTTGTTGTTCTGTATTGACTTTATGTGCTGTCTAAAGTAGAGACCTTACTTTATGATGTAAACTTCATCTACCAGTGCCACTGGAGAAGTGAACTGTAAACCATAGTGCCACAATGGGAAATTGTGTGATTAAGCAGAGGATGTTTTAGGGAGCCAAAATGGTCATGGGACTGTGAACAACTGAACCATAGGTTTTCATGAAAATATAATGGGCAGAGATTTTAAGTGTATCTGAGAAATGCCAAAGAAAGACAGTTTTGCAGCCTATCCAGACTAAGTGAAGCTGAAAAGCAGATAGGTCCTGCCTGTGAACACAGAATCCTGTTGAAAGTCTTCAAATTGATGATTTCAACCAGAGGTACAACACATGGGCTCTTTCACATTGACAAAATGGTGGAAAGCCCTACTAAATAAACAGACTTCAGTGAGCACTGCCTGTGACTGAAAATGGTGCAGGAGTTCTACACCTAGTTAAATAAAAGGAAAGCTCTTGTCTCTGGTCTATTTCTATCACCATAAATTATTCATTACATTTAGCAAGGTAGTCTAGAAAGTGTCATGTTATTCCTACTCACTAGGTGGCACAATTTTATATAGGGTTTTTCTGAAAGTTTAGCCATTAGCTCTTAGTGTTTAGTGGAAGCACTGTGTGTATCCATTAAATCTTGTTTCTGTCCTGAACCTCCTTAAAATAAATTTATTTAGGTGTGGCTGTTGCACAAGTACAACAGTTTTCATAGTTTAGTTTGTAGGGTCAGAAGGGACCTGAGCAGATCTTCAAGTCCAACCCCCTGCCATGGCAGGAAAGAGTACTGGGATCAAGCAACCCCAGCAAGGTGTTCATCTAACCTCCTCTTAAAGACCCCCAGGGTAGAAGCCAGCACCACTTTGCTTGGAAGTTGGTTCCAGATCCTTGCCATCCTGACTGTGAAGTAGTGCCTCCTGATGTCTAGTCTGAATCTACCCTCTGCATTATTTCTTGTCACTCGTGGGAGTGCTCGGAGGAACAGGGACTCCCTTAATACCTGCTGGTCCCCTCTGACTAGTTTGCAAACAGCCACTAGATCCCCCCTCAGCTTTCTCTTGTGGAGGCTGAACAGGTTCAGGTCCCTTAGCCTCTCTTTGTACAGCCTGCCCTGCTGCCCCCTGATCATGCAGGTGGCCCTCCTCTGGACCCTCTCGATGTTGTCCACATCCCTCCTGAAGTGCGATGCCCAGAACTGGGCACAGTACTTCAACTGTGGCCTGACCAATGCCTCATAGAGAGGGAGAATCACCTCCTCGGACCTGCTTGAGATGCATCTGTGGATGCATGACAAGGTGTGATTGGCTTTCCTGACCATGTCCCCACACTGTCAGCCCATGTTCCTTTTGGCATCAATAATGATTCCAAAATCCTTTTCTGTCTCTGCACTGATGAGAAGGGAGTTCCCCAGCCTGTAGGTATGCTTCTGGTTCTTCCTCCCCAGGTGAAGCACCTTGCACTTGTCAGTGCTGAAACCTATCCTGTTCTCATCTGTCCGCCCTTAACCTGTCCAGGTCCAATTGCAGCCTATTCCTCCCTTCTAGTGTGCCCACATCGTCCCACATCTTAGTGTCATCAGCAAATTTGAATAGGGTGCTTTTTACCCCCTTCTCCAAGTCACTGACGAAGATGTTGAACAGCGCGGGTCCAAGGACTGAGCCCTGGGGGACCTCACTGCCTACATCCCTTCATGTCAAAAATGACCCATCCACCACCACCCTCTGGATGCGGCCTTCCAGCCACTTAGCGACCCATTTAAAGTGTAGATGTCAACGCCACAGTCCCCTAGTTTTTTAATGAGAATGGGGTGGGAAACAGTGTCGAAGGCCTTCCTGAAGTCTAGAAAGACTACATCTACTGCTACCCCTGCATCTAAGGATTTTGTGACCTGGTCATAGAATGACACCAGGTTGGTTTGACAGGACCTGCTTCTAATGAACCCATGCTGGTTGCCCCTAAGTATAACCTCCCCTGCTGGCCCATCATGGACATGCGCCAGGATAATTCTCTCAAAAAGCTTACCCAGGTTAGAGGTAAGATTAACTAGCCTATAGTTCACTGGGTCCTCCTTCCTCCCTTCTTTGAAAATGGGAACCACTTTGGCCCATTTCCAGTCCTCTGGCACCACACCAGAGCACCACACCAGAGTAAATATATTTACCATGATAAATTATTTTCTAAGGATACTTTAGTAAGCCTTCTCTGCAACTCTTCTAGTTTGAGTTCAGATTTCCAGAGCAGGGGTCACCAGAATCTAAACAGAATCTTGCATGAGGTCTTAACAGTCATTGTTGGGAATCCCTTTATTTGAAAATGATCTCTACTGTGGGTTGTTGATAGGTCTTAAGATGACTTAAGAGTCCAATCCTTGAGCCACAGATCCATCTGCAGAAATTGCAGGTTTTCTCCCAGGGGAGAGTAGGCTATAGGCTGGAATTTATCTCCTTTTCCTTCCTCTGCTCTCTCTTTTCTACTTCAAGTGTAAGACAGTTTACTTTGACATGGGCTGTTGCTTGGTTGAAGTTGTGACACCATTGGAGTTGGTTAGCAGACAGGTCCTCCCAATTATTGATCTTAGCATACATTTTCTTGATGTATGCTTTTAATGTGTCCTTGTAGCATTTCCTCTGGCCATCATGAGATCTCAGTGTACAACTATGCTGGGAATAGAGCATGTGTTTGGGGAGTTGTGAGTCAGGCATTCCTACACAATGACCAGTCCAGCAAAATTGATGCTTGAAGATCACAGACCTAACTACCTCTAGGGTCTTCTGCTCAATGATATGTTAAGAAGGAGAGGTCATGTCCCTGGCCTGGAGAAGATGGATAGAACACTTTAGTCTTCTCAATGTTGAAAAAAAAGCCCAAAGTTTGGTAGGATTCTGCAAAGAGATTCAGCATGGTCTGGAGGTTTCCTTGAGCCTTGAAAGGTTGGTGCAGCATATTAAAGCTCAAGGATGGTTATTTTGAATACTTTGGTCTTTGAGCAAAAAAGTCCCAGATTGAAAAGCCTTCCATTCTTTCAGTATTCAGTGTCAAATCCAGAAGGGAGGTGGTCCTTAAAAACAAATAGGATGATGGTAAAAAAGTGGATAACAGAATTGAGGTGATGATACATATTTGCTTGAACCTAGTTTGGATGTGAAATGGATCTGTCTCTGGTCTGCTACAAAGAAAGGTTGCAGTCATCTGGTCATGGAGAAGCTTCAGGACCTTGATGTATTTTTCAGGACATCCAAACCCAGTCAGTACTTTCCACAAGGCTTTATGATTGATAGAGTCAAAGGCCACAGTAAGGTCAATGAAGGACATATACAGGTCCTGATGTTGTTCCCAACAATTTTCTTGTACCTGGTGGGCAACAAAGATCATGTCAATTGCCCTGTGGCATGGTCTGAAATGACACGGGTTCTGAAAAGACTTTATCAGCAAGAAGTAGATGACAATTCAGAAGGGTATAATGTATAAGGTTTTTCCCTTCTGTCAAAAGGAGGGTGTTACCTCAATAGTTCCTACACACAGACTTATTCCCTTTTGTGACGATAGTTATGAAGTTAACATTCCTCAGGTCCCGAGGGATCTCCTTGTTATTCCAAATTCAAATAACAAATCTGTAGTCTCCACATCACTAGCCTTAAAGATTTCAGCAGGTATACCATCTGGCCCAGTAGCCTTGTTTTTCTTGATTTCCTTGATGGCATGACAAATTTATTCTAGGACATGAGGGCTGATGAGGGATCTCCTTTTGAGGTACTGGGAGAAAAATTCACATCCATCACAGTTGATTCACAATTCAGGAGTGCCTCAAAATGCTCAAACTGCTATTTCCATCCAGCTTGGAAAGATTCATTGTTTTTGAGTGTTAAGCCATCCTGCAATCACTGTGGAAAGTTGGATCACAGATGGCTTTTATTGCCTGGAAAAAACTATGAATGTTATGTTTGTTGGCATATTGCTAAATCTCCTTGGCTTTATCCTACTACCATTGATTTTTTTATTTCCTGGATCCTCCTTTGAGCTGCAGCTTTGAGGAGCTTTTGAGATAAAATATCTTCTTTTGAGATGAGGTGCTTCATCTTATCAGTATCTTGTATGATGACATTTATACCTTCCTGTCTCTACTTTCCAGATATGTTGTAGGGAAAAAAAATGATATCTGTTGATAGTATGAAGTCATGCTTACCTTCTGTCTATGACCTAGGATTACATTTGCCTTTTTCTAGTCACCAGCCTTTTCACAGTTACTAACCATCTCATTTGTAATTTCTAGTTGATGATCTCCCAGCTTATAAAGAAATTCTTAATGTTAATACTGTAACTAGTCCTGCCGACACTGTCAGATCAGTGTGCCACGTCTCTAGTATTTGGACAGGCCTGCCTAAAAGCTTCCTCAGTCTCTATTGTGTCTCCAAATTTCTGCCTGTCACAACTTGATCTTAATTTAGAATCCTTAAATTTGGAGGCTGCAGGCAGAAAAGGTAGCCTCTTCCAGGTACCCCAGTGCAGTTTGTAGTTCTCCAAACTTCTGCCTTGATCTTCCCAGAGGGAATTGTCCCTCTCAGGACACTCTCCCAACTGAAACCTTAAGAGCAATAATCATGACTTCCTGCCTCCCCCATAGTCATTCTCATGCCTCGCAGGTGTTATTGAACACCTGTGTTTTGCCCCTCTATATTGTTTGGTCTGTTACAACCTCCAAACACTTGTCGGGGTTTCAGCCATCCCCTGGCTTACATCCTCTTGCTCTGTCTGGGCTCTTTTCACCACTGCACCCAAGCCCAGCTTTATGGGCTGTAGTCCTACTCAGTCTACGGCCTTTCTCTGGCCAAAAATTTCACTAGTACACTTCTGTTTTTTGTGCCATGGTTAATGATGAAAAGCTATTTTTTTTCAGTGCAGCATGGTATAAAACACTTTATTTAAGTGAGGAAAAATAAGACTTACTTTATCTTGAAATGTAGTTATCTTACCCAAAAAACACATTCCGTTGCTCTAGCATGATATACAGTTAATCTACCTTTGTTACTCCCATACTGTATTTATTTTGTTTTCTTTCTACTGCCGTTTCTTGAATTATTCTTTCTTTCAATATTTGTTCTAAAGCCTTCTATTAGCTACCTAACTGAAGCCAATAGGAATAGTCAGTCTCAATAAAAATATCTGTAGTTGTTCAGATAACTTTTCCCTATTCTTAAACAATACATTCACTATCTATTCACACCACTAACTTGACCAGTTTATTTAAGTTTATAATTCAATGTGTTACTTCTCTTAGAGTTCTGAAGTTATCCCTATCCACTGACATGAAAGCATGACGTTTTTCTCTTTCTCCTTTTTGCCTTCCTGTCTTTGCCTCCATTTGTTCAAAACTGAGGCAAAACATTCACTTAGTAATTGGGACATATCTAAATTTTCTTCAATTTCTCATAGTCTCACTGACCAGCATCTCTGCTATTTCTTTTGTTCTTGTTCTTTTTCATTTGTATGACTGAAGGACCTTTACTATTTTTAAAAATATTTTAATTAGGACTTTGGAAGGCCTAACTTAACTCCTCTTTTGGAAATTCTTACTTTACCCCTATACCTCCAGAATATACTCTCAGCCATAGCTTTCTTTGCTGGTAAGTGCTCTAATAATGATAAGAGGCTTTCAGTGTATTCTTACTGTCAATTTTGAATTGGTTATTTAACAATGCATGTCTAGAACCCTTCCTGCAAGTTATTCTATTTGCATGCAATGCAAATAATTTTTTACTTAAAGTCCAAGCATTCTCAATGTTTACGTCTCAGCTCTTCAGTCCAGTTTATCTCACTAACTAGTTTCCTTACAGACTTACTTTTGTTTATCCTTCCGTTTAATTTAAACTAAATTCATAATAGTTTAAACCAAGTCCACAATAAAATTATCCCTTGATAGTTCCATGACTATTTGAAGAGTACCACGTGCAAGTGAAATTACACCCTGCTTTCTACAGTATTACTTATCACAGAGATAAAGGTGTTATGATCTTCACAGACACCAAGATCATAATTTACTTCCATTAGCAGAGACCACCACAAATGACCATGATTTTTTTTCTGTTCTGAAGCCAATTGAAGGGCCTGTCTAAGCTGAGAACTTTTCCTTCCTCTGCTTCACGTATGTAGAGAGAAGAATACATGTTGTGGTCAGGTAATTCAAACGTCACTAAAAATGTACAAAAGCACTGATTGATGTTACCTCTCAGTACCAATCTGACCATGAAGCCTGGGATTAATTCACTTGAAAAATGAACAGCATCCTTGACCAGTCACTCCTCCTGTCTACTGAAGTGATTACTAAGCCACTTGAAAGCTTTACTTTATCTTTAAAAACTAAACACATTCAGCTTCTTAAATAAAAGTTCTGCAAAGTACACTGCCCTAGGTGAAGGAAGGACTAAAGTTTCTTTTGATGTTTAGCTAGCTGCACTTTTCAGGTGGCAAAACTTCAAAGAAGAAAGCTGGCTTCTTCCCTTAGCCTGACCCATCAGCTCTTTGTAGATAGTTGGGCTGCAGTCATGTTTCCATTGGATTCAGAGTGCTAAATTGAAAGCCATAAACTCCAGGTGGCTCTTTGAATGTGTACTGCCTTTATAACTGAAAGGAGCCCTGCTGCCTGCAGAGCAGTAATGAGGCAGGAGACAACTTCTTATGAGCAAGAGGAATCTATTTTCATCTCTATCACTGACCTCTTGTGATCTTGGTAAGTCACATAACTTTCTTTTCAACAGCTGAAGAATGTGAATAACAGTGTTTCCCTAGTTTAGAACATAAGAATCGCCATTAACTAGTTAAAATCATGGGTCTTGCCCAGTCTCCTGTGTCACACAGTGACAAAAGTATTGGGAAGATTCATTCACTGAAGTGTACAAAACATTTTGGGATCAGAAATTTCTTGACTTCAGAGTATTTAATTTAACAAATTCAGGTTTTTGCATGAATTATATCAGCTCATTTTAATGATTTCATTATATATGTCTGTGGTTACCAGCATTTGTAGTACAGTCCCCCTGCGTGTGTGTGTGTCTCTCTCTCTATACATGTGCATATATACATACACATACATACATGCACACATATATGTGTGCATGTATGTATATGTATATATGCACATATATAGATATGTGTGTATGTATATATGTGTATGTATATATGCATACTATAGAGAAACACACATACATACACATATATACACACACTCATCTAAACATCCATATATATGAATGCGTATATATATGGATGTATAGATGAGTGTGTGTATATTTGTATATGTGTTTGCATATATATACATATAAGCATGCCTGTCTCTATCTACTAGTCATCCATCTTATGTGTCATTAGCTTAACATTGCCATAATATTTGAATATCTCATATCTTTATTTATCTTTGCATCAGCCCTTGAAATAGATCAATTCTATTTTCCCTATTTACAGATGATAAGTGAAACAAAGGTACACTAGAATGCCATGCTAATGTAGCATTTCTGCTTCCAAAATCTAAATTAGCTGATGTATCTCTAAACAGATTGCACATATTCTGGGCTGGAATGGTGTTGCAGCCATCATAATTCAGGGAATATGTAAAAAACAAGATTCTGAGGCTACTTCTAATGACTTCTCTTTGAATGGGCTGTCTTCATTTTCATAGTGAGTTAAATGCAAGTCATTGTTTTGTCTGGTGTTTGACTTAGTCTATACTTAAGTCTGTCTTTCTCAGACCTGAGGAGGGGCACTTTGTGCCTAAAAGCTTGTCTTCCTCCCAACTGTACACTTAGTCCAATAAAAGATATTACAAAGGGGGAAAAAAAAAACATTTTGCTTCTTTGCCATGTTGACATGCACAAATGAGACAAGCTCAGGGTCACAGAGCAGTAACTAAGAACAGGTATCTCACAGGCTAACATTGTAACCATAGAACTTTTCTTTCTCTTTAGGAAGTGTGTTACATTACAACATACAATGTAGATAGGATTTGAAAAATCAGTTGTCAGCTACTAAAAGAAGGTACTATTGTCTTCCTAATGGAACTCTTCACTAATTAAAAAAATATAGTAAAGAATGTGCTGTCAGCCCAGGAGGGCAATATGCTGCCTTGAAGTGCAGGAGCAAGTCAAACTACTTTACAAAATGTGTCTCATTCTTATTCAAGGACCAGTTTCAACCATCAGATTTATGTGTGTTTATCCATTTTAACTAATGAGTATTGCATATATGTGTACGTGCAAGTACCATTTAGCTCAAAATAATTTTTTAACAGGATACATAGATAAATAGATATATGCATAATTTTTCTATTTCATTTTTTCTTCCAGCTGAGGTCTACCCAAAAATGTACCACACATGTTTCTTTCTGGTGACATACATGGCACCACTCTGTCTTATGGTGTTGGCCTATTTGCAAATATTTCGAAAACTATGGTGCCGCCAAGTAAGTTATTTATATTGGTTCATATTTAGGTTTATTGGTTATGTTTACGTGTATTTAGGAATAAAAGATTTTCTCCAAAAATTCCATAACAACCTTTAGGTCCTGGGGGGAGCACCCAGAGTTATGATTAGCCTTATTGGCAGTCTAGAAGATTTGGATGCCAACTATTTCAGAAAGGAAGGCAATTACAGTGAATGATGAAATATTTTTGTGCATGTCTAGGAAAGTCTTCAAAAGAAGAAATAAAAGCAGTGAGAAAAGGATCGCTCATTGTCCTAAATGGAACTTCCTTACGTAATGGTGGTTGATTTTTACGTAGATTTTCACAGAGGTTTAGGGCTGAAAGGGACCTGGTGAGATCATCAGATCCAGCCCACCTGCTCTGGGCAGGAAAGACTGCTGGGTCAGCAAGGTGTGGATCCAGTCTCCTTTAGAAGAACTCCAGTGTAGGTGTCTGCTCCACTCCCACTCGCAGTCTATTCCAGAGTTTGGTCACCTGAATTGTGTTTTTCCTTATATCTAGTCTGAAACTTTCTTCTAGGAGATTATGATCATTTCTCCTGGTTTTCCACCAGGGTGCTTTGGTAAATAGTTGTTCACCTAGCCCCCGATGCTCTCCCCTGATATATTTGTCAGCTGCCACCAAATACCCCCCAAATCTTCTCTTTTCTAGGCTGAACAGTGCCATGGCTGTCAGCCTTTCCTTGTAGCTTGCTCTTCAGGCCTCTAATCATACAAGTGGCTCTTCTCTGGACTCTCTCAAGTTTTTCCACATCCTTCTTGAGGTGTGGCACCTAGAACTGGATGCAGTACTCCAGCTGTGGGCCTCACCAATGCCAAGTAGAGTGGAAGAATAACTTCCTTAGTTTTGTTTGAGATACATCAGTTGATTCATGCCAGTGTATTGTTTGTTCTGCTAACTGTAGCATCACACTGGTTGCTCATATTCATTTTATGGTCAATTATGACCCCCAGGCTCCTTTTGAATGTAAGGCTAGCTAATGTAGCACCATTGAGCCTGTAAGTTTGTTGAGGATTTTTCATCCCCAGATGGAGCACTTCTCAGTGTTGAACAGCATCTGGTTCTGGTCTGCCCATCTAATTAATCTGTCTAGAATGACCTGAACCATCAGTCTACCTTGATACATGCCTACACTCTGGGGGGACCCCACTGGCTACCTTCTACAAGATCAATACAGATCCATCTATTAGAACTGTCTGGGTCCAGCCCCACTTCCAGTTTGCCACCCATCTGACTGAATTGTTGATTCCATAGTACCCTAGTTTTACCCTGAGAGCTTCTTGGGACACAAAGTAAAAGGACAAGATAAAATCCAAGTAAATGGCATTGACCTCATCTCCCTTATCCAGGTGGTGAGTAACCTGGTAATAGAAGGAGATGAGGTTAGTCAGTCATGACCTACCTATGACAAAACCATGCTGGCTGTCATTCAGAATTTTGCCTCCTACTAGCTAATCACATATAGGCTCCTTGAGAAATTTTTCAAGGATTTTGCCTGGGATTGAGGCCAGGCTGATCAGCCTGTAGTTCCCCGGGTCCTCTCTCATCCTCTTCCTGAAGATGGTCACAGCAATGTCCCTCTTCCAGTCTTCTGGCACCTCTCCTCAGTGCCATGAATTCTCAAAGAGGTTCACCAGTGGTCCTGTGATGACTTCAGCTAATCCATTCAGCATTCTCAGATGGAGTTCATCTAGTCCTGATGAATTATAGACATCCAAACTCTCTTTCATCAGCTCTACATTGACTGTTGGTAGATGATCATCCCTCCTGTGACTATTCTGTGTCATATTTGCATCTGACAGGCTATCACTCTTGGACTGGTGGAATACAGATGTGAAGTACTCATTCAGGAGTTCACTTTTCTCCTTGGTGTCAGTGATTAGATGTGTAGATGCATTGAGCAGTGGTCTCACATTTCCACTAGTTTTCCTTCTGTTACCTAACCTGAATTTGGTCACCATCTTTGCTTTTCTAATCTGCCTCCTACAGGTGTGGACTAATCTTATGTAGTTCTCCTTGGGATCTGTTCCTAGCTTCCATCATTGGTAAGCCTCTCTTTTCTTTTCAGAAGATCTGAAACTTCCCTATTGACCCAAGATAGGCTCCCAGCCCCAGTGACAATTTTTCTGTGTAGAGGTATGGACAACTTCTGTGCACCGAAGATCATGTCCTTCTTCATCTACTCTTTATCCATACTCTTTCCCTAAGGTCCATGATCCTGTAGGGCATTAGTCACTAAAGCTCTTAGTTTATTGAAGTCAGCTTTTTTTAAAGTCAAGAATTTGTACCTAACTGACAGATTTTCCAGCCCTGTGACAGACAGTGAAAGTGATAGTGTCATGGTCACTGTTGCCTAGGTTACCCTCTGTCATCAGATCACTCTCTAGGTCACCCCTCCCTTCGCCAAAACTAAATCTAGACATGCATTTCCTCTGGTCGGCCCATAAAAGTCCTGAAACAAGTAGAGCTCATCAATAAAAGTAAGGAGTCTATGCAACTGGTCAGATCTGGCTAAGGGCTCTTCCCAGGAGATGTCTGGGTAGTTAAGGTCTCCCATGGTCTCACAGCCTCTTCCAGTTCTCTGGAGAAGTCTAGATCTAGCACCCCATCTTGATTTGGAGGTCTATAATAATAATCCTACACTTAGGTCCCTTTCATCATGTCCCCTCCTCCCCCTCCCTGTATCTTGACCCAGAGGATCTCAAGTTGCCCTTCCTCAATTTCAGCTTCCAAGGAGGTGTACTACTCCTCTACGTATAGAGCTAGACCTCCACCCTTTTCCCCTATGCGATCCTTCCTATGCAGAATGTAGCTCTCTATAGCTACAATCCAAACGAGTAGAGTCCCACCAGGTGTCTGTTATTCCTATGATATCATAGCCCCTGCTGGAAAGGAGGAGGGCCAGTTCCTCTTGTTTGCTACCCATGTTCCTGGCATTTTTGTACAGGCATTTAAGCCCTCTGCTGGAGGCCCTCCATTTCCTGTCACATTGAGGGAGCTCCATTCCCTCAGCTTATGCTGTAGTGTCCTTCCTGTTGTCTCCTGTTGTAATGGTTGTTTGTTAGTCCCTCTCTTGCTCTGCTTGTTGTCCCCTCCATCCCCTGGTGAGTTCATTTTAAAGCCCTGTCCAGGAGGTCTGCCATCCTGGCCAAGAAAGGAACCTTTCCCTTCAGCATGAGGTAGATACCATCCCTTCCCAGAAGACATCTGTCTGTGAAGTGCATGCTGTGGTCAACGAAGCCAAAACCCTCTCAATAGCACCATCACCAGAGCTTTCAGTTCACCTCTTCAATACACTTTTCATAGTTGCTGGATATAGATGTATGGAAAATAGTTTTTTCCTCCTTTTTACAAACTAAAAAATGAACCTATTCAACTTAAATATCTGTCAAATGCCTGTTTGACTTTTTTTGTAACATTCTTCTGTGATAATGGGCACCTGTGTGACCAAAGGCTGAAATCAACAATTCAAAATTCAGAAATTTGAAATCAGGTTTTTCATACACATGGCCATTTTGTCGAACTTTTTATTGAAATGATAAGCAAAATGAAGAACAGAGAACAACCAGGCAGACACAAATCTGAAATGAAGTAAGAAAAAATGGTATACAGTGTTTCAAATATATTTTTGCCATTTTCATGCTGCACAAATTAGCAGGCTGCTTGATTGTCACTTCAGTGCCTGAGCAGGTTGAACAGATTAGCATTTCCTTGTGCTCCACGCTGCTTCTGCATTGCTATGCTTTGGATCTAGTCAACCCGTATGTGGCACTTCCTTGCTACCCACTAAAAGAGCAGTAAAGTGGTAACAAGGAATCATACTCAATGTAGCCTTGAGTAATTTCTATCCTGTCATTACTTCTGACGACATCTGAAATTGAATGTCCTACTTTATGTGATATGTGCTATATACAGCTCTATCTAATATTTTATAGATTTCATTCAGAGACAAAATATCCAAATACATGCAGAACAAAACAAAAAATCACGAAAATCTTTTTGCAAGGATATGTATCTCCTGTACAATTCACTGACCTACAAAACCAAAATATACTATAAGGCATATGGCTTTAAGGAGGTATGATGTCATCAGTCCATTAATCAAAGCAATATTATCCTAGATTTAAGTGTTACATGATTAAAACAAATGTAAACCTGTCCTAGTTGCTTTAAAACTGTATTAGTTGCAGTTTTAGATCTTTGCATATGTAATATTACTCATTCAAGATTTTAAGTTCAAGTGTTTTGGTATGAACATTTAAAACCAGAGTGAATCATATGGACTGCACCTAAACCATAAAAAAAATATGTTAGCAGGCTGGGTTTTTTTTAATCATGTCAGTCTAAAACAGTTTTAAGATCTTTTGCATTATCCATACTGACAATTAATGTTAAGATGATAATAATATGAAAACCCTAGAAATTAGCTTCTAGAATAAAAAAATAAGAATGACTAATGCTTGATTATCACCAGTAAAGAATTACACATACCTCTTTTCCTAGCATAGATTCAGACAAGGCACATAAAGTGTCATACTAAGGAAAATTAGTAACAATTTATTAAGAAACATGAGTTGATTTGCAGAAAACATTAAGCATCTTTCAAAATGAAGTAGGTGTTATACTCTATTATTTAGTGTAAATTAAATGCATGTTTTTTTAATTTATTTTTTGATGATAACCACAATTAAAGAACTATGCTGTTTGTCAGAATGTCAGTCAATACACTAGTACTATTAAAATGTACAAATGATCTTTCCAGATGCATACAAAAAATACAATGTGCTAACAATAAAGACATTTGCAAGGCTTGACAAGGAACTGATTGAAACTATTTATGTTTTAAAATGAGGATATCGACAAAGTGAATCTTCAAAAATTACCCTGTGTAAAAGGCTTGGGCCACCTTTGCTCTCAGGCAGCTCTGGAAGTTTTCAATCATCTCTTTCAATCAGGCATTTTTGGTATGGATTTAGAAATTCAGAATTAAAGTATTTATGAAAAAAAGGGCAATAATGTCAAAGTAATTTATTTGGATTACAATTGAGGGGGGAGATGTCCAATCCATAAAAATATTTTCCCCATAAAATTTAAAAAGGAGATTAAAAAGAGTGTCTAAGCAGTTTCTGTAGAAGTGACTTGCCTTATGATGAACATGGTGACACACATTCCACTTACCAGAAAGTTGGATAGACTTATATCAATTAAACCTTGTGTCCTTTTACACTAAGATACATTTCTTTCCATTAATTTAGTTTAATGAAAATTCAAACCATCATTTTTTGTTTTTAAAATGTTTTCAGTTTTTTAAACAAATATTATTATACTTTGAAAGGTTTCCTGCTGTTATAGAGGTTTAGGTTGTAGCTGTGTTGGTCTAAGGACATAGGCAGACAAGATTCCTTGGGTGAATTTGATATCTTTTATTAGACCAACCCAAATGGTTGGAGAATAGTTACTAAGCAAGCTTTCGGATTCAAAAACTCTTCGTCAGGCTAAGGAAGTTTCAAGCAGAGCACACACCAACTGCTGAAACTTCCTTAGCCTGACGAAGGGTTTTTGAACCCAAAAGCTTGCTTAGTAACTATTCTCCAACCATTTGGGTTGGTCTAATAAAAGATATCAAATTCACCCAAGGAACCTTGTCTGCGGTTACAGAGGCATCTTTATAAAAAAGCTTAAAGTTGGAAGTTAAAATATAGGTGTTCTACAATTTCAGTACCTATTATGATCATTCTAAATGTCACTGTGAAACTACTGAAGATTTTTAGTTAGCATGTTAGCATTCTATAAATTATGCCCATTAAACTTATGACTTGAATACATTTTTATTATAACATCTAGAAAATTGATTTGTTCTTTGTAGATGCATGTGGTTATTAATGCACTAACTAGTAATTAATGCATATGTAAATCAAGTTATAGGCCTCTCAAGTTCTAGAATGTTTAACATCCCTGTAAGATTTATGTATTTTTGGTTTTTGCCTAGAATATTTTATGATATTATTTGCTTATTGGCTTAAAATGGAAAATGCTTCTTATTCTTTGAGTGTCCCCAAAGTATAGATAAAATAGGAATGGGGTTCTATAGACAAATTCTATGGGAGTATCTGTTGAGTATGTAAAGATTCAATAGGTAGTTTAAGGCAACTGCACATTTTGCCGTGATCTATACCTGTGATCCCAGCCAGAGGCTGTTTGAATGGTAGATAAAACTTCTCTAATCACAGCATCGTCAGTCATGTCTCAAGTTTCATTAGAAATGAGCTGTTCCAAGTCTTGAAGTAAGATCTACTTCTTTCAATCTAAATGGGAGTAGCTACAAAAAAGGATGAGAAATTTTGTTGAAAAATGAAATGTTGACACCATAAAGAGGAAAAAACAATTTCTAGTGTGTGTGTTTGGATTCTACCTCCACCCTCTCCATTTTCATACAACTCAGATATGAAAATTATGCTACTGATTTTAGCCCCAAATCTGAGAGTAATGTTAGAGCTCAAATTTGATTTGCTTTGTTTTTATAAAAACATCAATAATAGGGTAAATCTTAAACTATACCTTTGCTTTGTTATATGCACCCCCAGTATAGTGATTTCTTGTTTGCTGGGAGGTTATAGTCACTAATATCAAGGGCAGGGGAGGAAAAATTAAAAAGCCCAGTGCCTACCTAGAGAAGTGAAGGACTGGGAGGGTGGGGAAGAAAACAGCATTAGAACTCCAACAAGAGGAAAAAGTTAGAATAAAAATGGAGTTCCCACTGGATAGTCAGAAGGAGGTGCATGTGTTTCAGGTACTCAAAAGGATCACATGTAACCTAGAAATTGGAAGCTCTGTAAGAACCCACTGAAATGAGAAGGTAAACAAATGTTTCTGTTGCTATTGTCATTTTCTACATTTTTAATTTCATGCTTATTTTGAGTCCATCTCATTAATTTTAAAATGCCTGATAGTGGCAATATTGGAGGGGGTTGCAACATATGTAGAGAAATTCCAGATGTCCAACTTTCGTTAATTTTAAGCAATGAGAAAGATTAAAGAAAAGTAATTTATTTCCAACTCTTACCACTAGCAGACAGGTAGAGACATCTTCTCTCATTTGGCCTCTGGTGTGTTGCTTATATGTGAGGGCAGATTAGGGTGACCCCTGAAAGGACCTTCTGCGGGGACACAAATGAGCACCTCTTAGTGGTTCTTTTTCCATCTATTGTAACATCTTTAACTATATAACCTATTCCTTCATTCTGTGCCTTACTCCTTTATTAAAATATTGTCTTTTTACCATCTCCTTCCCTTTAACTGCGTTCTCTAGCACTAACCTGATTTTCCTCATGAGAAAATAGTTCACAGGCAATTCTTTAGAGATGGCTGTGTTTAGTAAGTCTCAAAGAATATAGCAGACCAGCATTAACCCATTTAGCCATGACTATCTTTACATAAATGTTTTGAATTCACTTCCCTGCAATCTGAAGCACAGGCATAGGCCAGAAATAGACATTCAGTTTCTCCTGGGAGAGCTGCTGCTCTTCCAGGAGAAATCACACACACACAGGTGTTCAGGATTTTTCCCCAAGAATAAAAATGGTTTCTCCAGGAGAGAAACAACCTGGGAACAACCAGGATTGAATCATTCCGTGGAAGGTTTCTTCTGAGAGAATGAATATCTGTACTTGTTCTCCTCTGAGCGAAACCATAACATAGTCTTCCAGCATTCCAGGGTGCTTTGCTTCCTACTCTCCTATGAGAAATTGTCACTTCTTGGACTCTACTGCTCTAGCCGAGCAAGGAGCAGAATATGGCTTCTTAAGAATGCCCCATGTGGAGCTGCAAGGAAAGACGGGCTGACCCTGAGCTATCTGGATCAGTCATTCAGGGCTGCCCTGTACACTTCTATTAGTCTGTCTCCAGGAAGATGGAGGGAGCCTGCAGAGCATGCTGAGATATGTACCCAGGGGCTATGCAGCATCAGCACTGAGAACTCTCCCTTTTTCAGGGGCTCAGCAGTCAAATGTCAGTTCAGGCATCTAGGGATAATTTTTTTTACCAGGAGAATTCTCCCACATCACTGGAATGTGTTTATGCAGCCATAGTTTCACTCTCATCCCCTAACCCCTTGGCCAGAATCACAATGCAGGAAAAAATGACTATTTTCCCATTGCCTGTCCCCTCTTCCCCCTGCCTTCCCCCTTCTCTACCCCCCTCACCTTTCAAAAATAGAGTGTTCAGATCCCTTCTGGGCAGTTAGATAACATGTTGAAAATATGTTGTGTATTTGAAAAGCTATATGACATGTTTTGTATGCATATTTCAGTATTTATGTGCATACCAAAATAACCCTATTGATTATTAACAGCTTCTAAAATTTATTTATTCTCCTAAATGAGTGCTGTTTGATTACTACAATCTATAGGAAAAATTGGTAGTATAGAACTTTGTTAGCATATCCCCCTTTTCTTTTAACTACTCCCTACAGAGTTTGTTTTTCACTGCAACAAATAGAGCAAATATCCATAATGAAGTTTCCACTTACTCTCTGTTCTTTCAGATCCCAGGAACTTCTTCAATAGTTCAGAGAAAATGGAAGCCACTACAGTTCTCAGCACAGCCCCGGGGGCTGGGACAATCAACAAAGTCAAGGATTAGTGCTGTGACAGCTGAAATAAAACAGATACGAGCAAGAAGAAAAACAGCACGTATGCTGATGGTTGTTCTCTTGGTTTTTGCACTTTGCTATCTACCAATTAGTATCCTCAATGTCTTAAAAAGGTAAACTTATCCAGAAATAGTTAATACCTTAGGAAAGTTTTTTGTCCAAAAGAAATTTTTTGTGATACAATTTGTTTCATTTGAGCTGACAGGCACCCACATAATGCAAGAAAGAATCTGAATGAACCAATCAGCTGGCAGAACTTTAGTGAAAGATTGCAGAACCATTATTCATATTGGCCTTTATTTATGCAAATTACCTAATTTATCTCCACTTCCATGCCCATTTCTTTTTGTGAATGCACTCAGGGGCTGTGTCCAGATGAGTGTGGATGTGCAGTATGTGTCATTGCAGACACATCTGCAGTACCATACACTGCACCTTCAGGCATTCCCTGAACTGTTACTTTTCAGTGCGGGGGGCAGAGAGAGGGGGAGGATGGGAGGGATCCCTGGGAGATCTGAAGGGTAAAAAAACCCACACCCTAAAAAAGTGACACAACCTGTGGTTGTGTCCCAGCTCTGCCACTGATTTGCTGTGGGATCTTTGGTGAATCATTACTAGGTGCCTGTACACAAATGCATGGAGCCTAGGAACCAAGCAGGAAGAATTGGACAGCCATGGAACTATTACATGATTGGAATAACAGAGATTTGGTTGGATAGCTTCCATGACTGGAAACTAGTTGCACAGCCATGGAACTGGAAAACTGGAACACTGGTTGCACAGCCATGGAACTATTACATGATTGGAACAACAGAGACTTGGTTGGATTGCTTGTATTACTGGAAAACTGTCATAGATTGGTACAAACTATTCAGGAAGGACAGGCCGGGGGAAAGAGGAGGAGTCACACTTTATGTAAAAAAGCCACATTATTGCTCAGAGCTCCAGTATGGAACTGGAATAGGCCTTTTGAGAGTCTCTGGGTTAAGGTCAGAGGGAAAAAAAAAAGGGTGATGTCATGGTGGGGGTCAGCTATAGACCACCAGGCCAGGAGGAAGTGGTGGATGAGGCTTTCTTCAAGCAGCTAGTAAAAGTCACAAGCCCCAGTTCTCTTGTGGGACTTCCATCACCCTGACATCCACTGGGAGGGCAATACAGCTGTGTGCAGGCAATCCAGGAAGTTTTTACAGTGTCAGAGACAACTTCCTGGTGCAAGTGCTGAAGCAGCCAGCTAGGGGCCATGCTCTTGACCTGCTACTCAGAAACAGGGAAGAATTGGTGGAGAATGTAGTAGTGGATGGCAACTTAGGAAGCAGTGACCACAAGGTGATTTAGTTCAGGACCCTGAGGACAGGAAGGATGGAGAGCAGCAAAGTAAGGACCCTAGACTTAAGAAAAGCAGACTATGACTTGCTCAGGGAACTCATGACCAGGACCCCTGAAAAGCCTGTCTTTGGGGAAGAGGAGCCCAGTAGAGCTGGCTGTACTTGAAAGAAGCCTTACTGAGAGTGCAGGAACAAACCATCCTGATGCACAGAGAAACTGGCAAAAGACCAACTTAGCTTAGCAGGGAACTCTTTAGTAAACTAAATAACAGAAAGGAAGATTATAAGAAGTGGATCTCCTTGGAGATTTTTAAGACACAACTGGACAAGGTTTTGGCTGGGATGATCTAGTTGGGGATGGCTCTGCTTTGAGCAGAAGGTTGGACTAGATGACCTCCTGAGGTCCCTTCCAATCCTAACTTTCTATGATTCTATGATTATCAGATATCTGTTTTCCTTCGAACACCTTGACCATTTAGATTGTGAACTTTTAGGACAAAAACACACTTTCGCACTCTGTGGCCACATCCAGATGAACAGGGGTGTGCACTTATAGGAGCACAAATAATAGCTGCACAAATCTGTGCCACTACTTTGTGCCGCAGTGCACACCCATGCACATGCACTTTGCTGTGGGACACATTGTCTCACTGTGGGCACACTACCCATACCCAGATCCTCCTAGGTCCTTGTGTGCTGCTGGGAGTTGACCAGGGCACAGGGTGCTTCAGTGTGAAGCTAGCCAGCAACCAGACCCCGTACTAAGGCACCCTGCACCCCAGCCAGCTGCGGAACAGCACGTGGAGATGGGGGAGCAGGCAGCCCGGGGCTGTTTGCTCCCCTGTCTCCACATACCTTGGCATGAGGGCTCTGCAGTGGGATCTTAAAATTTAATTTTGGAAAAAGTATCCTAAAATAAAAACTCCCTTTTAAATTATATTTTTGCTTCCTGCAAACAAATGGCTTGAATATTTGGGTTTTTATTAAGGAACAATTTAGAACTGGAGACAAAGTGTATGTGTTGGGGGGGAGGGGGATGGCTACTTTTTATCACACTGGATATCATTTGCTATATGTATGAGAAGCAGAAATAGGCCCCAAAATTTTGGTCTGGTGTTTCACATATTAGACAACTAGTTTATTTGCAAGGCTATAGATTTTCTCAAAAACAGGTAGCACTCAAACCTTTATTGTTAATCAGAAGCAAAACATATAGAGATTTTCAACGTCTCCGATATTGAAAAGCATGCCCACAATGAATTTAACAGTCAACGAACCAGGTTTTTTATACTTATTTAATTAACGTAAGAGTAATCAGTGAGCCAGTAAAGTAATACGCAACTCAAGGAACAATATAAAGAATCAAGAGTTTTGTCATATTTATCAACCAAAATAGCCGTAAAACATGGAAGTGCTCTAGCCATACACATAATTTTGTGTTTACACTTATGTGCATACACAACTCCCAATAGAAACAAAAGGAAGAAATTGGGGAGACTGAGGAGGGATGGCATTGTTTGTTATCCTATAGTGACTCTGATTGAGAAGGACATGACCATAATTTTGTCATTGCTTGGGAGGATTATATTAAAACAGACTGAATTATCTTGAACACATATAGTTTTCTGTTAAATGTTGAATGCCAGATACCATTTCTAAATTTATAATTGTTCATATCGTCAGGATGCAGTGTGTGGGAGGAAAGTATCACCCACAATCAACATGAACATTTTTTGCATAATCCATAATGCTCAAATGTGGTGCCCTTCTACAAAAGGGCAGGCTGTGGAGAAGAAATGGGATATTTTCCAGAGCCACTCAAGTTTGGCTGTTCTGAGCTGACAGAGCTATTCAGCTGGCTTAATTCTAACAAACTTCCTTGACCAGAAGCTGGACAAAGATCCTATAACCTACAGACTCTGGTTTTGGGTAGAGTTCTTGCATTTTCTACAGAAGCTGGCTGTGTCGATCCAGGGATTTCTGGCAAACGAGTCTTTGAAATGATATTCAAACAAAGTTTGAAATGATTTATATTCAGAAACTTATGCCTCACCTCTCAGATTTTTTCTTTTTTTCTCCTTTATTCTGCAGGGTTTTTGGCATGTTTAACCATGCTGATGACAGAGAGACGGTGTATGCCTGGTTTACATTCTCACACTGGCTCGTTTATGCAAACAGTGCAGCAAACCCTATTATTTATAATTTTCTCAGTGGTAAGTTTCTAGCTGATGCTAAATTTTAAGGTTAAGGTTTAGTTTAAGTATAGCAAGTCGTAAAAATATGGTAAAAATCTAACCTGGTAATTCAGAACAGCACAATTTACCATAGGGCCTTAAGTCTAAATCATGATTTCAGTACCACTTTCAAGCATTCTGTGGGCTTTAAGTATCCTCATTCACTTTAGGGGAACAAATATTTGAGTAGGAGTGGCAGAATCTGGCCATAAGGAAGGGTCAGAAGTATTGGGAAGCCCTAAGTACACGGAGAACATTTCTGTTTAATTCAGTTATTCCTTTTTAGGCCTCAACAGGCAGGAATCTCAGTGCAAAATATGGCTTTTTAGAAGGGATAGAAAACAAAATATATTTTTTAAAGGTTTTGAAAAAATAAGGAATTTCAATGAACATTCCTAAAGGCCATATTTACCAGTCTCTCTTTTATTACCTGACTTTATTATTAATATGAGCTTGTTGCTAATAACAAAAATGTATGCTATGGGTCAAGGGTACTTGTACATGTGAGGGAGGTTTAGTTCCCCTAAACTGAAATGGTGGATTTTTAATTTGTGTGTTGAAATGGGTCTTCCCATTTCAACATAGGGTCTTCCATCACTGTGTCAGAGCAGTGACGGCCTGCTGTAAGCTCATACTGCCCTCTCCCCACCTCCATCATGGGCAGCTCTACCCAGGAGAAAAAAAAGCAATGAGGGGCCGGATCCTTTTTTTTCTTTACAGAGTCTGCCTGCCTCTGGCACAGCCGGGGTGGGGGCAGCTGCCAGCAGCCCCTGGGCTCGGTGGTCCCCGGTGCTTCCCTTCATAGTGATGCCACCCTCCAGCTGGCATCCACCCACTAGCAGCCTGCCTGGGCAGCCCTGGGGGTCACCGGTGCCATGGAGGGAAGGTCCAGGGGCCCCCACTTCCCCCCCCGATGGAGCCTGCCTGCACATGAGCTGCTGATGGGTTATGCAACCTTGGAGCTGTGGAGGGGCCTAGTGCTTCCCTCTATGGTTGTGGTGTCCCCAGGACCACCTGGGCAAGGTGCTAGCTGGGTGAGTGCTGCCCCAGCTCGCAGGCAGCACCCAGCCCAATCCAATGGTGTAAGGGGCACTGCAATTCCAGGTGTGCTTGGGGAAGCTCAGGCTTGGTGGGCTTTCAGTGCCCTTTGCATTGGCCCCACCACCTTCCCACTACCTGGAACCACCCAGGAATGGGCTGTCTTGCTCCTGGGGCAGTGCAGGAAAGTGGTAGGAGGGTGGCTAGTATACTGGCGACTAGAGAAGGTGCCAAGATTGGTGCATGGGACACTGGAAGTCTACTAACCCAAGCTTCCAAGAGCCTGCTGGGGTTTCTAGTGCCATGTGTACCATCCCTGCCACCTTGTCTGGCCACTACACACGTACATATGCACAATTTTTTTTATCCACAACAGGACAATTAGCCCTGATCAAACTAAAATACATCTGAGGTGACCTAAGTTGCCATACTCAAATTTTAACATGAAAAAGTGGACATATGCACACTGTGGTGTCATTATGTTAGATAGATGATGATTTCTCATTACTTTTTATCATGTGTACATGGCCCCACCATCACATATACAAGTGCCCCAAGTGAACAAAATTCAGAAGTGGGTTCAGATAGACCTTAAGTAAACTTTTGGGTGTTCATCAACTTGTCAATGTCTGCAAAACTGGCTTAGAAACTTTTTTTATGCTAAGAAATAAAGAGCATTTAGAAGTGGGCAAACTCTTATTTACAAACATTTGTTTCTTCTTTCAGCTGAAATGTATTAATTTGGAAGCCATATTTAAAAAGGCGAAACTGTATCTAAAAATATTAAAAGAAAAAGTTAACCATATTATTTTGAATGCATTCTGAAGTTAAATTAAGACCTTACATTAAATCTAGGGCTTCCTTACTTTATCTGAATGGGTTCACCCATGATTAGATTCTAATCATCACCATAAGAAGTGGCTCAGATCTCTTTCTCTAGGCATTTAGTTATATTGTAACATCACTTTGGTTTCTCGGTTCCCCAAATATTGATTATGCAACCTGTTGGGGAAGTAAATTTTAGGTATCCTCTTTTTACTGATGATGAAACTGAGAGATAAATAAATTGAGGGTATGATCACACAAATATAATGATTCCCTTCATAAAATAATAAAGCTCCAAATTTATTAGTGTGTAATTTTAGCTTATGACAGTTATGTAGTTTTAGTTTTGGTTTATTTTACATAGTTGTCTGCTTTAGTAAGAGACTGGACTTCATAATCATGAGCTCCATATAGTTTTGTGTTTTTATTTCAGTTTCATCACAGTAAATCAAGTCTCAACTGAAATATAGGAATTTATATTGCCATGAAACTAGTGTAAGATCAAAATCTGGCCCTGAATAACTTGTCCAAATGCCAGGTATACTGATTTTTCTTCCCCCACCCTACTCCTTTATTTCTGTATCTTTCCTTCCATAAAGCATTGCTGCAGCAATTTTAACAGGATATAAGATTTTTAAGGAACATAAAAAAAGATTTTTAAAACATTTGATTTAATATATGGAAGCTCATGTGCTTCTGATATTTTAAATTCCCATTTTCTTTATAAATTGTTCAGGATAAAATATAAATTACTTATATTATCATAGTATCATCATAGTATCATAGTATCTAGGGTCAAAAGGGGCCTAGAGCAGGCCATCTAGTCTGACCCCCCGCCAGTGGCAGGAACGAGTGCCAGGGTCACAGGATCCCAGCCAAGTACCTATCCAATCTACTCTTAATGATGCCCAAGGTAGGAGCAAGAACAACTTCCCTAGGAAGCCGGTTCCACATCCTAGCCACCCTAACTGTGAAGTAGTGCCTCATAATGTCCAACCTAAACCTTCTCTCCAGTAACTTGTAACCGTTGGTTCTAGTTAACCCTGGTGGTGCCCGGGAAAAAAGAGCCTGCCCTATTTCCTGCTGATCAACCCTCAGCAGCTTATAGGCAGCCACCAGGTCCCCCCTCAGCCTCTGTTTACTGAGGCTGAACAGGTTCAGGTCCCTCAGACGCTCCTCATAAGGCCTA
>JAGPOW010003642.1:41973613-41989221 GCA_030014935.1 Caiman crocodilus
GGCACTTGTCCAGAGCTCCAAGAGCGCTTGTATAACCGAGCCAAGGGCTCAGCAATCACCCCTGCCAGCTCCCTCAACACCCTTGGGTGCAGGTCATCCAGGCCCGCCAACTTAAAGACATCCAGCCCTTCCAGAAGCCCTTCCACCAAGTCTACTCTCATCCCCGGCCTAGCAGTGATTCCCGAGGGGAAATACAGGCTTCCAGTGGGAGGGAAGTCCCGGTCCCCCGTCAGGAAGACCGAGTCAAAGAACCCATTGAAAATGGGTTCTTCTATTTCATATATTTCATATTCTCCCATTTCATATTTCATATTCTCCCATTTCACATGTCAGATAATAATACAAACATTTCAAGACATAAAATTTCGCTTAAAAAATTAATTGTTTGTCATTTATCCAACAAACCACCTAGGAGAGAGCGACAGGAACTGTTCTACTCTGTAGAATAAAAATAATAGGATTTATGCTGCGCTTAGTATAAAACCTGATAAAAAGTGTACTTTTGCAGCTCTTTTCTAAACTTCTTAAACTGCTTTTTTCCCCCATGATATAAAAAGAGTACTTAACTCTTTTGGATATGTCTTTGCACTAATTAACCATCATCATCCATGTTCATGGAAGATAGATAAAAGCACAATGTATTTGGATAATGTTTTCATGCCTGCTTTTTTGTTCAACAGGGAAATTTAGAGAAGAATTTAAAGCAGCATTTTCTTGTTGCTTCTGTGGCATTCATCATCACCAGGATGAGCGTCTCACCAGAGGGCGTGCAAGCACAGAAAGCCGAAAATCCTTGACCACGCAGATTAGCAATTTTGATAACGTTTCAAAA
This sequence comes from Caiman crocodilus, assembly GCA_030014935.1. NCBI lineage: Eukaryota > Metazoa > Chordata > Crocodylia > Alligatoridae > Caiman > Caiman crocodilus. Next base: position 41,974,446 of record JAGPOW010003642.1, read on the forward strand.
CTTTCAGAACACGTTGTACTGACTAATATAAACACAATTCCAGCAAATGGTACTGGACCTATTCACCACTGGTAGTATACTTATCCTGATGTCTTTTAATGCCTTTGTAAATTAAAATTGAGTCATGCCTCCAACAGTCTTTTTACCAACGTCCAGAAGGCTACAGGGCAAAAAGGAGTTTAGGATTGCAAACTAGCAGTAAGCAAAATTGTTACATAAGCTGTTTTATAAATTAAATTACAACTTAAAAAACAAAACAAAAAACCTTTAGAAACATTATTTACTTTGCTTTCAACATGTCTCAGATATGTGGGGAGAGAGTATTAATTTTTTGCCTTACTATGTATATTGGGTCCCTACTTGCTTTGGTTTCCAAATAAACAGCAGGTATCATGAAATGTGTAAAATTGGAATTGGAATGTTTTTCGAATAAGAATATATTCAACTTGTATCCGATTCTCTAAATATGCCAAGAGAGAGAGATGACTTTTTCAGAAGAGATATGTTAACTAAGCTCTTTTTTTAAAAAATGGAAAGTAAAAAATAATTTCTATTTCCCAACTCTGGAGATTATCAGAATGACAGATGTTGGATTGGTATTGCATTCCCCCAAATTCCTTCAGTTAGTGGAAACGGCTGTATAATTTACTGTTTGATGTTCCTCTTCCCTTTATATCCCATTAGGGCTCTCCTACAGTAACAGAGTCCAGAGACTGTGTGGTGGGACTTCTGCTTCACAAACATCATAATCCTATTAGCAAATATTACACTTTCTTGATAGTGTTGAAGAACTATAGTATAAATTTTATAGCAAAGAGCATATCTAGGCCTCATGAGACTTTGGTTTTGTTCACTAACGGGCCTTTTCACTACAGAAAAGCAGCGTTCCAGTTGGGAATCACGCATACAGATTAATAGGGGTGTGCAAAGTGGACAGTATTTGATCCAGAATGGGGTTTGGCCCAATTCGGGGGACAGTGGTTCAATTCACTGATTTGGATCATTCTCCTGATTCAATTAATCTGAATCTGAAGATTCGATTCTGATTTGGAAAATCAGTAATTCGACCATAGACACAGCTTTATATGTTTTTTCTACATACCTTGAGGTACCAGGTATGTCTCGTGAACGCTGAGATGGTAGGGAGAATAGAGCAATGGGGAGGGTCTGCTGCCCAGTGCATGGGGGACCCCCCTGTGCCCTCTGGCTCAGTGATCAGCCTTGGGGGGACCCCAGGTGCTTCCCCAGGCCAAGGAGACATCAATCACTGAACTGGGAGGGAGTGAGAGGCTCCCCCCGTGCACTCAGCAGCAGACCCAGAAGTGGATCTGAAGTTCTTCTGGTCCACTTCTAGGTTCACCACCAAGCGCATGGAGGAACCCCCCATGCTTCCGTGGGGTGCCTCATCTGCCCCACCATCTCAGTGTTCACAAGTCATGCTTGGTACCTCGAGGTACGTAGAAAAACCATATAAAGCTGTGTCTATGGCTGAATCATCAAATCTTACCGAATTGATTTGGAGGCTTCTGATTCAATTTGGAGAGATTAATTGGTCTCCTGATTCTATTCAGATTTGAAGATTCGGATGCTGACTCTCCTCTGAATCAAATCATCAACCAAAGCTTCACACACCCCTAGATTAATATCTGCTTCTTGTACCTACCCACACATATATGCCTCTAAACTATTAAAGCTAGTATATAAAATTCTTCTAGAAGGCTGGACCCATACATTAGCTTAATTCCATTTTGTGTTATTTACTATAGCAGATATCCTCCAGGAATGGAGAAGTAAAGATGATCCCATATTTAACAATATAACTAAGCAGCAGCAGCATTGAAAATGGGTATAGTTGCAGGCACAGGTCAGGGTGAGCTATGTATAGTTTGCCCTGTTTAACTGAATAATCTTGGGACCATAAAGAGGCTATGTGCTTACCCAGAGTATTCACTTATCCAAGCCAAATATAAGCAAGCAATACTTGTTAAGTACACAACATTGTTGTTGTTGTGGCTCCACCTGTGCTTCATTTTTACGGTTTCTAACATTTAATTTGGGGGCACTAATAGAGGCCATGAAAATGAAGGAGCTAGTTTGTTTCTGTCATTCCTGTAATATTACCAGTCCTGAAACTGACTAGCTCTCTTAATTTTCAAAGCCTGTTTTAGTCACTGTAGGGGCAGCTATTAAGCCTTGATAGCAAAATCAATCATGAAACTGACTAGCTGTTGTCATTCTCAAAGTTTCTAAAAGCAGCCCTTGGAGGTCTGCTTTCCTTTCAACATTTCTAGTACAGTTAAGAAGAGTGTAGTTGGTAACCAAGTGGACCATTACTGTTACGGTTAGTATGCAGTTAATCATTAAGTTTCAAAGTAAACAGGGAAGCTGAAAGATGCTATGTACTGAATTAGTTTATGCACTTAACTGATAAGCAGATACTCAGAGTCTGTTGCAATGTAAGTGATAGGCAACAAATTGGGATTGGCAACAGTTTATGTAGTTTAAATTGATTACGTACCTATGCAGTATGCCTATCAGCATTAGCCATCTCCCAACCACTATGTAACATAGACAGTCATGATAAAGCCTTTATATATCTGTCTACCTTACATTTTCCACACCTAAGTAGGACTAATCAACAAAAATTGTGGTAATGATTCAGAACTGTTCTTCTAGATAGAAAAATCTTTGATTCTATTAGAACATTTTGTTCAATGTTGATATAGAATAATGTATTTGTTTCACTTGACAAAGTTTGTTCAATTTGGTTTTCCCATCTTCTCACACACAAAATTCTCTGTTCAGAGATTGACTTCAATGAGAAGGTATCCTGGCTGGGGACCAGGCTAGTAAGCCAGTCAACCTCTGTTGCTGGAAACACTGCTCCTGACTACATTCATTATTTTCATTATTCTTACCTCCTTTTCCTATCCCTAATCTGCATGCAATTCCTAAGAATTAGTAGTGTTTTGAGCACATTGTTAAATCTTGTTAAGGAACAAGCCAACTTTTCAGCTGAATATTAAATAAGCAGGATTTGGCACATAGACCTGAGAGTAGCTGGCTTGAGAAATTCTATTTTACCCTTGTTTAATCAAGACATCTGAGCATCCTATGTTCCCAGGCAGAATATGATACTTTTAAAGATGAATTTAGGATTCCCAATCAATAGCCAATACCTGTAATATTCATCATTAATGCAAGAACATTTTATGAATCAGATTTTCCCATAGACTTTGGGAAGAGGTTGCCTAAAACATTGATAGAAGCAGTTTTAGGCGGTCATGTTACTAAAGTTTTCATTAGCTGTGTTCTGTCCAAAGAGGACCCCAGCCTCTTGGTGAACCAATGGCAACTTTCACAAGCCATAAAATAACCTTAAAATATATATTATATTTTACAGGTGCCACGGCCATTTACAGCCCATTGAAGTCAGTGGAACTGCACCTCCACATACCAGGGATGAATATAACTACAAGTTTAGATGAATCAGAGAAAGTTTCTGTGGAAGATACTGGGACAACTGAGAACACAGATTGGTCCAGATATACCCCTGTGGCTACTAAGCTGACATCCATGGAGTTACATCAAGGATGAATTTGGGCCCATACATTAAAGGCTGCTTGAGAATACCAATGTCTTTATACACCATGTGATAGATCACAGCAATTAGACAAAGGGGTTCCTCCAAAATGACTGCCTCTTCAATTTCCTCTCAATCTTATGGAAACCTACTTACCTCATAATGTGCTAAGAACATGCATCTTTGCAAGTCTTTTTAAAAGAAAGCATTGTATCATGCTTTGTAAATACTGTAGATATTTATTTTTATATATATTTCAGATGCCATGTAACATTCTAAAATGTATCACATAAAGAGCTATGAGTATTTGAAGGCAGAGTTAGAAAACAATTTAGTTTACATCCTGAAGCTATTCCTGTTGGATTTAATTGTGAGATACAGTTGCTCTTCTTACGCACCAATGAAATTTTACACTTCAATGACTATAGTATACTTTTTACCACATTTTCTGCAGTTTCTCTTGAGATTGTTATTGTGGTATTCACAGCTACTCATTCCAACATAACCACATCCTTAGTCATGGAATATTTGTTTTTTCTATGTAATTCTAAACTAAGAATTTAGAGCCATTTTCCCTTAAACTTGGATGCCTAAAGTTAAGCATCTAAAAAAAGCAATCTGATGATAAAAGGTGCTGAGAATCTGAAAATACTGCTCAAATCAATAGGAACTGTAAGGGATTGGCCATTGAAATTTAGACTGCTTTAAGACTGGTGCCTAACTTTAGCAATCAGTGTCTAAAAATGTTAGTCTCAATCAGGTCCCCTGTGGTCTTACTGTGAAGTTGAAAACACCAATTTGTCTCGTTTGTTTTTAAGGTTTGGTATTTCAGCTACTGGTTAGGACTTAGATCTTAGTAGTTAATAGATTTTACTGGAAAATTCTTTTTTATCCATGGAAAAAATTGAGTTTTCAGCAAACATAAAAAAAATCAAAATATCTCTATTGAGAAACATTGATGAGGTATCTCACATGAGCTACAGCTTATGTGGCTCAAACTCCCCTTACCTCCACTTGAAGCAGTCTGGTCAGAGGTGTCCCATGTTGCACTGTGTTCCTGCTTCCTGATAAGGACAGGTGGTGCATTTTAGGAGGCTTAGAACAGGTGGACCATAGATAAGACATGACATAGGGAGCACCCAAACTGCACCTTGTGTGAGATACTGTGACAGGATATCAGAATCAAAATACATGAAGAACAACATTTTGGGGAAAATTAGATCTTTATGTTTTAATGAAAAATGAATATGTGACAAACAAAAGAGATATTTTTCACACACAGAATATTTGTTGAAGACCCAATTTTCCATAATAATGTATTTGATGGAAATTTTTTATCAGTCCTGTTAATTATTTTTTCTAGGTTTTACTGTGACCAGAAACTCTTATAAACTGTTTTTCCTCCCTCTGTTTATGTCTCTCTGTATAGCTAAGTATTTATAAAGTGCCTAATTACTCCTCTCATTTAACTCAGTGTTATACTTGTATAACTATACAGACTTTGTTGAAATTACTCCTGACTTACACTGCTGTGAAGTGAGAGGAAAATCACTACTCATCCTGTTTGTATATAAAGTTTTTTTTAAAGTAAAAGAAAAATATATGCGAAAATAGTTAAAATAAAAGCATAAAAAACTTTAAGTTCTCAACATGTATAAGTTTAAATTCCCAAACTCAGTTGAAATATAGGGTTTTTTTCAGTCAATGATTTTATTGCTGCCCCTTCAAGAAGAAAAGTCCTGACTGTGGGATGTGCAAATTTGAGAGGGGAGAAGAGGTCTGGGTTTTTTTCACAGTGAATGTTGCAGCTGAATTTCTAGTCTAATACCCACCAAAAAATTGTTGGTCATTATACAGAACCATGTAAATGGAAAAGAAGAGAAGTGTGGGTGATACATCAAGCATTTACTCAGAAATGCTTTCTTTTACTTTCTTTTACATAAGAAAGTTGTGGATAGTCTAAGAAGATATACCAGCCATGTGAAGGAACTGCTGTGGCTCCTAAAAACATACTTAAAAAAATGAAAAAGGGGGTAGAGAATATTGTTATCTTGAGTTTGCTACCCTAAGTTGACAGCAACTCGCATCAAAGATTGTGGGAAGAGCAGGACTGAACCTTAGTTGCCAAACCAAATTAAAACTTGAGTTTTCTTGTTTCCTCTGGTCTTCTAAGGATTTAGCCAAGATGTATAAGGAATACATCTTAATGTTCTCACCCAGTCAGGCAAAAGGTTGCATGTTCTGAAATCACTGACATTTCCTCACTGTTTTAACCTTAAAAAGAGATTTTTTGTGTGGAGATCAGAAGTAAAAGATGAGGCCTATTCAGCAGTCTGATAAATATAACTTCATTCTAGCAGGAATTTCCACTTAAATATTACATCTCTGGGAGAGGTATTATAGATTCAGAGTTTATTAAAAGAATGACAGAATTTCTTAAATAAATAAAGCACTGGAACAAGCTATGCTGAGAGGTTGTGGAATCTCCATCCATAGAAATTTTTAAGACTGGGGTAGACAAAGCCTTGGCTGGAATGAGACAGTTATTTATGGTCCTGCTTTGTGCAAGGGGTTGGACTTGATGACTTCCTCAGGTCTCTTTCAACCCTCATTTTCTATGGTTCTATGACAGGGTAGGAAAAGTCTATCCCACAGAACAGGTCAGGCCCATGGTAGACTCTGTTTCTCAGCAGCCCCTGTGACAGCAGTGCCTTCTGGCTGCCACTGCTGGACCCAGTGCCCAGTTACCTCAGCCCATCCAACCCCTATCCACTGCTGGGGGTGGTACTCATGTGCACAGGACATGTGGCAAGGCAGCAAGGATGGGGCTGCAGCTGGGAGCAAGATGGGCCCCTCCCTCCTCCTCCAGCCCCACCTGACCCCTTACTTATCAGCACTGAAACATGGTGCTGAAACACACAGGCTGGCCAGCAATGTGTTTCAGCTCCAGGGCAAGTGGCCAACAGTTGAGATGCTCTGGCAGCCAGAGCAGCTCCGTGGAAAACCCAGCCTCTGGTTGCCTCAGGGACTGCTTCACTTTTTTAAACTTCCATTTTCTTAGACCCCTGGGCAGGGGTCTAATTTTCTCTCCACGTTACAAGTTTGCAGTGCAGAGAACATTTTTTCATTCCTGCATGTGCCTGTTGCTCTGCCTCAAAAGAGTTTGAGGCAGGGCAAAAGGCATGTGTGTGCTTATGTGGATGTGCCCATAGAGTGCAGCTGGGTAGCAGTACCTCATCCCCTCCCCACTGTTGCTTCAGGTGGGATCCAGCAGCACTTGAAGAGAGAGAGAGAGAGATCCAAAGGTGATCTGCACCTGCATTCCCCATTTTTACCAGAACCTTTAAATTGTGATCCCTCACTAACAAAACTTTCAAATCACCTATGTTCTAGAGCCTGCTGCTCTTTGTTCTTCCCCTCTTCTGCATCCCCTCTCCTGAATTCAGTAGCAGGTAAAAGAAAGGGTCAAGTGGCAATGGCCCCTGGGCTCTGTGAAAACAGGGACTGAGCAACCTTGATGCTGCTATTCATCACATCCATTTGACTAGCAGGAGATCCAGTGACATGCTGGTAAGCTCTGAGAGCTCACTGAATAAGCGTCACAGAGCCAAAACCTTACTGGAATTCATTCCTGTGTCTAGCCAGTGTCTTCTACCAGAAAAGTGTGTAAGAGAAGAAGAGGGTGGGTGTCACCATATGTTTGGGAAATAATAAATAAAGTACCTATATTTATTAAAGGAATATTTAATTCTATTCTATTCTTCTTTTTTTAATTTTAGATAGATAGATAGATATAGTTTCACAGTTTCATAATAGTTTGGGGTCAGAAGGGACCTGAACAGATCATCTAATCTGACCCCCCACCACTGACAGGAGCACACGCCGGGATCACACAACCCTAAACAAGTGTTCGTCCAACTTCTTTTTTAATTTACCCAAGGTAGGAGTGAGGAACACTTCCCTAGGAAGTTGGTTCCAGATTCTTGCCACCCTAACAGTGAAATAGTGCCTCCTAATCTTTAACCTGAAATCTTTAACCTAATTCACCAGCAGCTTCTGGGCATTGTTCCTTGTCACCCCAGGTGCTGCTGGGGGGAATAGGGCCCTTCTTATTTGCTGCTGATCTCCCCTAACAAGTTTGTAGGCAGCCACCAAATCTCCCCTCAGCCTCTGCTTGCTGAGACTGTACATGTTCAGGGCCCTCAGCCTCTCCTCATAGGGCCTGCTCTGTTGCCCTCCAACCAAGCGGGTAGCCGTCCTGTGAACCCTCTCAAAGCAGGCCACATACTTCTTAAAGTGTGGTGCCTGGGCCTGGACGCAGTACTCCAATTGTAGCCTGACAAATGTCATGTAGAGAGGGAGTATCACCTCTCTGGAAAGGCTTGAGATGTATCTTTGGATGCATAACAAAGTGCGGTTGGCTTTGCTGGCTGCAGTCTGGCATTGGCAGCTCATGTTCATCTTGGAGTCAATAATGATTCCAAGATCCCTTCCCACCTCTGTGCTCACAAGTTGGGGGGGCTCCCAAGCTTGTATGTATGCTATAGATTCCTTCCCCCCAGGTGCAGCACCCTACATTTGTCTACATTAAACCCCATCGTATTACCATCCGCCCACTTCTGTAATCTGTCTAAATCTAATTGCAGCCTCTCTTTCCCTTTGAGTGTGCCTACCTCTCCTCACATCTTGGTGTCATCAGCAAACTTGGACAATGTGTTTTCCACTCCTTCGTAAAATTTGCTGATGAAGATGTTGAACAATGCGGGCTTGAGGACTGAGCCCTGGTGGACCCCACTATTCACATCCCGCCAGGTCGAGTACAACCTGTCCACCACTACTCTCTGGGTGCAACCCATCAGCCAATTTTTGACCCATCCAACTGTTTAGGCATCAATGCCACAGTCACTCAGTTTATTAATGAGAATGGGGTGAGAGACAGTGTCAAAGGCCTTCCTAAACTCCAGAAAGACTATGTCCACAGCAACATCATCATCCAGGAATTTAGTTACCTGGTCATAAAAGGCAATGAGGTTGGTCTGGCAGGACCTGCCTTTGATGAACCCATGTTGAATTCCCCTGGGCATGATCTCCCTTGCTGGGCCCTCACAGATGTGATCCTTGATAATTATTTCAAGGATTTTCCCCAAGACCAATGTGAGGCTTATGGACCTATAGTTTCCTGGATCCTTCTTTCTCCCTTTCTTATAAATAGGGACTACATTAGCTAGTTTTCAATCTCTGGGCACCTAGCCTGTGGACCACGATCACTCGAACAGCCAGGCCAAAGGCACATCAATGACCCCCACCACCTCTCTCAACACCTGTGGGTGGACGACATCAGGGCCCTCAGGTTTAAAAACGTCCAGCCCTTCCAGAAGATCCCTAACTACAACTGTGCAGACCCAAGGCCTGGCAGTACTATCCCCAAGATTGTCCCTACATGTGGCAGGAGAGCTGTCCTGATCCCTGTCCAAGAAGCCAGAGGCAAAGAACTTGTTAAAAATTCTGGGTTCCTCATCTGGCGTAGCCACAAGATTACCATTTGAGTGTAGCAGGGTCCCTGCATTACCCGGTTCTCTCTTCTTACTCCCAATGTAGTTAAAGAAGGACTTTTTGTTGTCCTTTATCCTGGTTGCTAGCCTGAACTCCACCCCCACCTTGACCTTCCTAATAACCCTCCTACACTCACGGACCAAGGAGGACTATTCCTCCTTGGTGATAGACCCTCACTTCCACTGGGTGTACACCTCCCTTTTGGCCCTCAGGCATTCTCAAATGCCTTTGCTGAGCCATGGGGTTTCAAAGCACTCTTATCCCCCTTCTTTCTCTGTGGGACTGTCACACTGAGCCTGGAGGATTGTTCGCTTAAGGTACAACCATCCCTCATGGACTCCCATATCCTCTAAATTTTGGGCCCTCAGTGCCTTCCCCACTAATCTCCTAAATTCATTGAAGTTGGCCCTTCTGAAGGCAGGGGCTTTAGTCTTGGTATAAGCCCTCAACACCCTGCACTAGATGGTGAATTCCAGCAGGTGATGATCACTGTCACCCAGGTGCTCAAGGACCTTCAGTCTCTTCACCAGGTCGTCCCCAGTGGCCAAGACCAGGTCCAGCAAGACATCTCCCCTAGTGGGACTGTGCACCTCCTAGATAAGGTGGAGGTCCTGAATTTCAGCTAGGAACCTACATAAATGGTCAGACCTGCCTGACTGCTTCTCCCAGCAGATGTCTGGGTAGTTTAGGTTCGCCATGACAATGACATCCCTAGATCTAATGGCCTCTATAAGGTGTACTGATAAATTTTGGTCCAGCTCAAGGGTCAGGGAGCCAGAAGGGCAAAGGCAGGGGGATGTGGAAGAGGGGGATCCACTTTCCTGTGCCACCACTCCATCCACCAGCCAGTCTCTTCCTCCACCACAAGCACTGCCAATGTGGGCCAAGGGCATGGCTTCCATGTTAACATCCAGAAGCACCAGACCACAGCATCAGGTAAGTAGTGCTAAGGCCTTGGGGGCTACCTTCCTTGCTTAGGATGTGAAACCACTGCCCTGTGACCCCTTGGCTACTGGGCAAGTCACAGCCAGATGTGGCAGGATCTGCCACAGTTGCCCCGGGAACACCTGTCCTGTTTACCGACCAATGTTCTGAGTGACAGAATGTTCAGCGTTGCTGGGGATGTTGTGACACCCCACTGTACCTCCTTTGATCCTGGTTTGATGGAGCAGCTGCTGTTCCTTAAGGTGAGCCTCCCACTGCTGGGGTTCCCCAGGCTCCATATGCAGACAAAGTGAATGCCACCCTCCTCACTCCAGCCACATCTATTTCCTTTTTATTTATTTTTTTAAACCATTTAATGCTCCATTCTCAGAGATGGAGGTGGCACTCACTGTATCAGCAGCCAGCAGGGGAAGAACATGTCTCTTCTGAGGTCCTGTGCCAGGATGAACTTGGAGATATGGGCTGGGGCTTTGCCCAAGGTCCTGGGCATGACCTAAAAACTACACCTTGCCAGTGTTGGGAGGCCTGGTGGGACTGCTGGTGGTGCAGCAGGCCCCAAGAAATACCAGAACTGCAAACCTCCCTTGTTAAAGGTGAATAGGAGGTGCCTTATAACCTCCAGCCACCACACACACACACTGTCCTGGCTAGGGAAAGCCTAGACCTGTAAGATCTTTGAGAGGCCTGAGGCTTGCTGGCTGCAGTGGAGTTGTGAGGCTTCAGGTGAGCTTAGCTGCCTGGATGCCATCTGTGAGGCATGGGCTGCAGTTTTAGGGGAGGTATGGAGCTGTGGAATGGATGCATGTCACCCCTGGACATTAGGAACCTAAATGGGCAGCCTCCCACCTGGAAAATATCTGAATCAATTTTCCATCAAGGCATGGAAGGTGAAAGAGGGATGGGCAGTTGGCCCAGAAACAGATAGGCAGGCTGAGATCTCATCTGAACTGGGAGGGCCCTCTGCTTTTCCTAGATAGAATGAATAGTGAAGAAGTCAGAGGCTGGCATGTAATGCAGGCAAGAAAGCCAGTCAATGAAAATGTAAATTATGGTTTGTAAATTCCCTTTGAGGATCAGGCCTGAGAGATTGGAGACAGAGTGGCGTACTTGTGAAAAAATGTGACCCCACAGGTAGTTGGGTATTCTTGTCTGTAACAGATTGGAATAGTATGTTGGCAGGTTTTGTATTTCTTGTCATGGCATGATCTGGATCCCTTTGGTGTGTTTTGGGCTGTAAGAAGTTGGCTTTTGGTGATGAGATTAGAGAGCTTCAGTGCTTGTTTGAATTTACAAACCACTTTTCACAGATGAGCCTATGGACTTCACTTCATCGACCTCCTAGATACAAAAACTCATTGACTCAATATAGACTTTAGATTTATGACACACTATAACCTACCTGACATCTGACTCCCCAGGTACCTGTCCACTTTTTCCTGTCCCTCACCCCCTGACAACTCAATTTACATTTTCAAATTTTCATTCGACTGGCTTTCTTGACTTCACTGGATGCCAGCCTCTGGTTTCTTCACTATTCATTACACACACACACACACACACACACACACACACACACACACACACACACCCCCCCCAACGAGATGCTTCTTCAGCCAGACAAAGGGTTTTTAAACCTGAAAGCTTGCTAAGATATAGTTCTCCAACTATTCAGTTGGTTTAATAAAATATATCAAAGGTACCCTCAACTGGTCCATGCAGGGCCCAAAGCGGGGTCAAAGGGCCTGCCACAAGAAATGCCCACCGGCTGTTTCATTTTGATGCTATTTCTGCTCATTTTGAGCTCAAAACAGTGAAATCAAAATGAAACAGAGGGCTTCAAAATAGCCTCAAAATGAAACAAGGGCAGCCAAAACATTCTGAAAGTTTCGAAACATTTTGAGTTTCAAGCTGAACCTGAAGCTGGGCTTGCCTGCAGGGAAACAGAAAGTAAAAGGAGGGAGGGGGAAGAGTGGGGAAGGACTGCTCTATATCTATAGGATAACTATAGATTTTAATTTATAAAGGAAGACAAATATATTTATATTTTATTTCTATACATTTATACTTCGTAGCATACATACATTATAGAATTTATATAGGAAGAAAGATATATTTATATTTTTATATACATTTCTACTTTGCACCACACACACATTGTTGAATTTATATAGCAGGAAAGATATATTATTCATTCATTCATATTTCTTTTTATACGTTTCCACTTTGCACCACACTCACTCACATTATTGAATTTATATAGGGGAAAGACATTCTGTTCTTCATATTTGTTGTTATATATCATTTCCGCTTTGTGCCACACACTCACTTTACTGAATGTATATAGGAAAAAGACATATTCTATTCTTCATTCATATTTGTTGTTATATATTTCAACTTTGCACCCCACACACTCACTTTACTAAATGTATATAGGGAAAAGACATATTCTATTCTTCATTCATACTTGTTGTTATACATTTCCACTTTGCACCATGCACACATTATTGAATTAATAGAAAGACATAAAACACACCATGAAGCGTAGTGGAAAGACAGGTGGTGGAAAGCCTTCAGGGAGGGGTGAAAGAGGGGGTAGGGGGAGAGATGTATGTTCTCCCCACCACCCTACCCCAAACTGAGATGCAGCCTACTTCCTCCATCTAGAAGGGATCAGGCTTCCACAAGCAGCAATGAGAGGGAACCAATGCCAGTGCCACTGCCTGTGCCTGAGACTGCATCCCCACACATGAGCACCAGCCATAACCCCCACCACCACCACCATGACAACAACAAGCAGCAGAAATAGCACCAGCATGACAGCCTCCTCCACCCCATTTCTCTTCCCATGCTGAGCTCTTCCAGAGGAAGAGCTGGAGCTGGATCTAGATTTCAGGACCCTAGCAAGGGAGATTCTGTGGGAGGAGGGGAAATCATCTGAGCTTGTGCTCCACAACGCTCAAGTTTCCCCTAGAGCCAGGTCTCCCTCCCCAGAAGCCCTTTGGAGGAGGTTGACAGAGGTGGAGGCATGTGGCTCCCTCTTGCTGTTGCCATGCCTCTGCCTGCTGAGAAGCGTGACAGCATCCACACATGCACCTACACCCCAGAAGCAAGCAGGTAGTGTGGTCTGGAATCATTCTGAGCTGGCAGATGATCCCATGTATGCTATCTGCCCGCATTGCCTAGCCAAAACCAGCCAGGGTATGGGAGCAAAACACCTGAGCACCACAGGGATGCTCATGCCTCTCTGCAGGCACCACTCTCTTGCACTTCCTTCTCCTCAGCCTGGCAGCAGTGAGAGTGTGCCCAAAGGGAAGTTCCCCTCTCACTCCAAAGCTTCTGTCCCCCCAAAACAGAGGTAGGCCACCGTGGACCAGTGCGGGAAAGGCAGGCAAAAAGAGGGGTGTATTGCAAGGATGAACGAGATCACCCAGAGAATTGGGGAGATGCTTGCTGTGGATAGCCAGCCAGCCCTTCTCCTCAATTGAGTGACTATGTTTCAGGTGGCTCATAGCACTCGTGGCCCAACCTTCCAAGTGCCCTACACCACCTTCAGCAGGATGGTGGCGCCTCCCTGTATGAGGCATGCAGGGAGTACTTGAGGGAGGAGCTGTGCAACGCAGGTCCACAGGTGGCCTTACATTTCACCTTGGACATCTGGAGCAGCTAGGGTTGAGATCATGACTACCTTTCCCTCACAGGGCAGTGGTGCAAAAAGTTAGGCTGTTGGTGGGCTCTCCTTCAAGCCAAGGCAATGGATGAGTCCCACATGGCATGAGATTGTGGGGGCCATGAATCTCTTGGTGTAGGGGTGGCCCACTGGCCAGGGCAAGCTCACGTGCAGGTTCATGGTCACTGCCACTGGGGCGAATATCGTCAAGGTGGATGTAGCATCATACGTAAAAGTGTAGAGCTACCTGGGGAGTCAAATATCCAGCAGGTTGTAGTGTCAGCAGCCTAAGGTACAGTTTCCCAGAACCCTCTGTACCTATCTCCTTAAAAGCTGTCAGGATTTATGGCTTCATTAGGGGCTACCATCTCTTCAGTTTTCACCCTTCTGTGCCTTCCCATGTACAAGTGACATGAGTTTTGCTTTCAAGACTTTGAGGTGCAGTTTCTTAGAACCCCCTGCACTTATCTCCTTGAAACATGGCAGACTTAATGACATCAGAAGGAGATACCATCTCTGTAAGCTTCATCCAAATCAGGGAATAAATTTGAAAGTTATAGGCAGTTTTATGCTTCTCCATAATAGCCTATGGACAAAATGTTGAAACAGCATCAAAACTCTGAAACAGATTTGGCCAAATGGAACAGTGAACCAAAACACTGACATAAATCACTGTCCTCTGAAATGGCCAAACCTGAAATCAAAATGAGATATAGCCATTTCATACAGCCCTACTTCTTACCGGCTATTGGGACTTACAAAAGTTTCTGGCTGCTGCTCCTGTAGCATGGGCTGAAAAGAAGACTTGACCATGCCACTGCACCCCCTCTAGCCCACCATTAGAAACATCAACAATCTAGATAGGGATCAGAATAAGACAGGAATAACAGGATAACCTTAAAGACAGGATTAATAGAAATAGGATTCAATTTGTTTCATAGTTTCATAGTAACTAGGGTCAGAAGGGGCCTAGAGCAGGCCATCTAGTCTGACCCCCTGCCAATGGCAGGAACGAGTGCTGGGGTCAC
>JAGPOW010003642.1:41989321-42019502 GCA_030014935.1 Caiman crocodilus
ACCATCTTCTGGATGCACTCCGTGATGTCCCGAACCCGCGCTCCAGGCAGGCAGCAGACCTCTCGGCCCAAGGGGTCCGGACGGCAGATGGGACGCTCCATGCCCCTCGGGATGGAGTCCCCGATGACCAGGACATGATGCTTGCTCCTCTTCTGGGATCTCTTCTTCTTTTCCCCCTGCGTTGAACGTGCACGAACAGCCCCTTGAGGGGGGTTCTCCTCAGCAATCTCCTCCAGGGTGGCCAGGGCCACATACCTGTTCCCAAGTGGCACCTCGGGTACAGGCTCCGCAACAGCATGGGCTGCCCTGGGTCCAGGGGGAACTTGCTGCCACCGATGAGTTGCTCTTCTGGGTCTGGGGGGCTCCTCAGTAGGTTTCTGGCCCTGCAGCCTGCTCACCTCTGCCTGGAGCTCCCTCAGCCGCCCCTCCAGAGCCTGAAGATGGCCACAAGAGGGGCAGCCAGCGGACACCCCAGGCATCGCCCCAACCCCTGGGACCCCCGCCCAGCCAGCATCCCCAGCCAGGATGGGGGAGGCGGACAAGGGGCCCCACAGGGGCTCGGTCTGGGTGGCAACCTCAGAGGCGTGCTGGGGCAGCACCAGGGAAGAGGGAGGGGGAGGGGGAGGGGCCAGGCCCCTGGCAGTAGCGCTGCGTGTACTCACCATGTTCCCAGACAAGTGGAAAAAGTGGTCTTCCCACTGTCTTGCTCTTCCCTTCCTCCTGTTCTCCGCCTGCGCGAACGCCGGCACAAACGCCGACGCGTCCTTACAGAGCGTGCCTGTTTGCGCACTCTGTTAGCGTGTGGCTCGGGAGCACGGCTCCCTGCCGGGTCAGCTAAAAGCGGTCCAGGAGGCTCCCCTCTGGACCAGCTTCAGCTGTCGGCACAGCCTCACTCACCACTTCGCCGCCGCTGCTGTCGTTGCTCCTCTGTTGCTCTGTTGCTGCTCCTTTGCTCAGCAAGATGAGCAAAGGATAAAATCAAATACAAGGACTTGCACAACCGACTAATGGGAGGAAAGTCTGTAATAAGCCTGGAGCTCATTAGTTGGAAACAATGGATGGAGAAGGAACTACATGCACCAGTTGATCACAGGAATGAGATACCAATATTATACAGATATGTAAAAGACAAAAACCTAGCTATGAATTCTCTTCTACCCTTGGCTAGCCTTTTCTATTTTCTCCTAGGATGAGACGGCATCCACCTCATATGGAGAGGTAAGTCCCTGTTCTTAGCCAGGATGGCTAATCTATTGGACAGGGCTTTAAACTGACTCTGCTAGCGGATAGGGAAACTCCAAGTGGAACATGTCTGGGGACAGGCACACAGGAAAGCTCCCATATCGAGGACACTAAAATAACTGTTTTTGAAAGTGTTCATGGAACAGTTCTCCCACAGCACCTCAGGAAATTGAGAGTGTCAGTTGGGGGCCTCAGCTGCCTGTTTATCAATGCCAGGAGCATGGGGAACAAGCAGGAGGAACTAGCCCTTCTGCTCTTTAGTGGGCAATATAACCTGGTAGGGAATATGGAGACCTGGTGGGACTCCTCACATGACTGGAGTGTAGCCTTAGAGGGCTACACCCTACACAGGAGGGACCAAGCAGGGAGAAAAGATGGAGAGGTAGCTCTCTATGTGAGGGAGCAGTAAACCTTTCTGGAGACTGACATTGGCTCCAAAGATTATCATCTTGAAACCAATATAAACATTGGGTCTATATTGCAGGGGGTGCGATGTGAAAGAGACCTAACTGTGGGCATTTACTACAAGTCACCAAGCCAAGGGGAGGAGCTTGATCTGGAGTTCTCTCAAGAACTGATAGAGGCCACGCATGCAAGGGATTTGGTTGTCATGGGCGACTTCAATTACTGGGACATAAATTAGGAGGAACATTCAGCTAGGTTGGATCAGTCATGTATCTTCTTAACTGTAATTAAGGAGCTCTTTCTGACCCAGGAAATGCAAGAGCCAACCAGAGGTACCACTATCCAGACTTGAGCTCATCAGGTTCACTGTTTGCCACAAGACTGACAAATCAACTAGCAGGATTGAAGCCCTGGACTTCAAAAATGATGACTTCAACAGGCAATTAGTAGAGGAGAAAATACAGGACTAGGGATGGCAGGCAAATGGCGTGCATGAAGAGTGGTCATTCCTCAAGGCCACAATCCTTGAAGCCCAAAAGAAAACCATTCCCATGAAGAGGAAAGGTAGCAGAAAGGCTAGCAAGCTCTCCTGTCTCAATAGGGACATCACAGTCCTCTTGAAAAAGAGGCATACACATAGTGGAAGCTAGCGATAGTCCTCAAGTAGGGCTATATAACCGTGATTTGCACTTGTAGGGAAATCATAGGAAACCTAAGGTGGCAACTGAGTTTAAGTTAGCCAAGGGAGTGAAAGACCTTCTTTAGGTATGTAGTGAGAAGAAAAACAAATGGAAGTGTGGGGCACCTCCTTAACCTCGGGACAGCTAGTAATGGACACTCAGGACAAAACTGAACTCCCGATTGCCCACTTTGTTTTGGTTTTTCACTGGACCAAAGGGAAAGACAAGCGAGATAAGGATTACAGGGGGCATGGTGGAAATGATACCCTTCCCACTGTGGATGCAGAGCTGGTGCAAAACCAATTAGGAAATCTAGACATTTGCAAGTCAGCAGGACCAAATGGACTTCACCTGAGAGTGCTGATGCAGCTGGCCCAGGTCATTGCAGAACCCCTGGCAAAACTCTTTCAGAAACCATGGCACACAGGGAAGATCCCTGAGGATTGGAAGAGGGCCAACATTGTGCCCATCTTCAAGAAGGGGAAGGGGGTGGACCCAGGCAACTATAGGCCAGTCAACCTAACCTCCATCCCAGGGAAAAATCCTGAAAAAACTTATTAAAGAATCTATGTGCTATACTCTCATTGAGGGTAAGATTCTGAACAACAGGTAGCATGGCTTCCTCATGAGTAGGTCTTGACCCCCACCAATTCCCTCAGCACCCTTGGGTGAAGAGCATCTGGACCTACTGATTTAAATATGTCCAGCCCCTCCAAGAATTCCCTAACATGACCCTTGGCATGGTAGTGCCTCCCCTGAGTCCGTCCGTAATCCTAGTGGGGGAAATGTCCCAGTCCCTGTTCAGGAATATGGAGGCAAAGGATTCTTTAAAGTGGTCAGCTTTTCTGTTAGCTGCAATCACCAGATTGCCAAGCCTGTCCTGTAGGGGCCTCATGTTCCCCAGTGCCTTCTTATTACTCCCTATGTATTTGACAAAGGACTTTTTGTTATCCCTAATTCTCATCGCTAGCCCTAGCTCCATCTCTGCCTTGGCCTTCCTAACAGCCTGCCTGCAGTCCCGAGCAATGGAGGTGTAAACCTCCTTGGTGACTGCCCCTTGCTTCCACTATTTATACACCTCCTTTTTTGCCCTCAGGCATCCCTGGATGCCTTTGCCTAGCCATGGGGGCTTCTTAGCACTCCTGCCTCCCTTGGTGCACATTGGGACTGACTCTCTTTGAGCTTGGAGGATCATCTCCTTGAGGAACAACCACCCATCTTGGACTCTCATCTCATTGAAGCTCTGAGACCCCAATCCCTCTCCTACTAATCTTCTTAGTTCATTGAAGTCTTGCAGTAAAAATTTTTCACAGGACAGTGAATTTAAGAGATTATTAAGGTGGCTTAATCTTAATCACTTAAGGCACCTAGACATGTGCTCAATGCCTGCTCCAACGCATGCTAGTTAATTTAGTCTGCTGGAGCATGCTAATTAGCACATTCCAGCAGCCTCTGTGTCATATATAGCCAATGTCCCCATGCTTCAAAATGGCAGTGGGGTGCTTTATCTAAAGTTCAATGTACAAGCTTTAGTTAAGGTCCCCCCTCTATCATTTTGAAGCACGAGACTCTGAATACATAAAACACTTCCAAGACCCTCTCTAATTAAAGTGCCACCCCTCTGCCTCACCTTGAGGCACATGTAAATACAGTCTTAAAGCCAGATATTTGGTTCTGCTTAAATGCTTTGGAAAATGCCACAACATGCTTATCAGTATCTTTAGGCATGAAATAATGTTGAAATCCTAATTTTCAGAGCAGTGATTCTCAACCCGGATGACTTCAGATTCTTTCAAGGGTGTCACAGGATGCCATCTAGTGTTAGTACTGTTAGGTGTCCAAATATGATTCACAAGGTAAACCCAGAGATTCTGCTTGGTGATGGTAGTCTTTCTGAATTCTTGTCAACAGAGGAATTGCTCTACTAATCTGTAGCCAAAAAAGCAAATGAAACCTAAGAGCTGGACTTTTCCAAGTAGTGCCTTGAGGCTAGAAAGGTTGATAACTGCTGTCTTAGAGCTAAATAATGATCCTAATTCAGTGTCTATTAATGTTCTTTCTGTTTTATTTAATGGGCTTCAAATCAAGGCTAAGGTACATGTAACTCCTAATGAAATCAAAGAAATTTGTGCAAATCTGTTAATACAGAATTAGAATCAATGTTTAAGCAAAACAAATACTAATGAAAAGTTCTAGATTTTTCCTTCAGTTAACTCTAGATAGAATGTTTTGTTAAATTTGAACAGCAAACTATTTGAAATATTGAAGAGTATTTTGAAAATCAGTTGTTTGTAAAGACTGTATGAAACAAAAAAAATAGAAATAAATTCCTATCTTCAACCATAAATTGTGTAAAGTTTTATTTTATTATGGTTTTATTAATATTTCTTATTATTTTATTTTATCTTCAAGTTACTTCAAATTTTGCATTGTGAACACTGAATCCATAAAAATACAGAATATTCTTGTACAAAACATGAAGTTTAACTTTCTTCAGCATTGTTTCACTTTTAAGTTAATACATCGCTAAATAAAACACTAACCAGACAGGTACAATTTGAAATATTCTAATTGTCAGCTAAAAGCATTGAACAGAAGCATTATATAAACATTAAACAATTGCATATTTGTATTCAGATAAAATGTCCACGTATATTTTGTACACCCTACTTGAACTCACTTGGAACAAATGAAAACATGACTGTAAGGATATAAGCAATGTGTAAATGAGTGATATAATATAAAAAACCTAATCCTCCTCGCAAAAAAATCAAAGGCCTCATGTGACAGCTGGCTGGCTCCATATGGGCATACCTGCATGAAGCTTCATTGAATTTACACAGAGATATTCAGATGCAAGTTTGCAATGTAATGGGAGTTTAATCAGTTCCTTGCATGTTAATTAGTGAAGATCCTAAATATAGTATAAATATTATAATATAAATTTATAATACTATAAATATTTTGAAAGAACTGCAACACTCAATATTTCTATATATGCTTGTTGCCAAAATATACCAAGGTATACAAAAAGAACAGATACTTGTGTTTGAATAAAAAATGAAATGGAGGGATTTTCTAAACAGTACTTTATATATAAAGAAAAGTATGATTTTTTTGAGCTAGTCATTTTTTTCAACAAACAGGGGTTGTTTGCACAAAAGGATATTTTTCCTCCTCAATGCAGTTCTACAATGTGATTTCACAGGGTAAAAACATGTTGCATTTGAATCTGTTCTGAGTGACTGAAGTCGAAAACTGGGAGTGGCATAGCCTTTAAATATTACCCCAAGGTACACTGGTTTGATGTTGCTAACCTACATCTCTTCTATATTAGGGATAGGGGACTTTTTTCCTTAGGATGCGAGCATTAAATACTATAAAAATATTACATATTTTTGTATAAAGAAGTGAGTGGCATGATCAAGACTGACAACACATGTACATAATAAACCTGTAACTCCATGTCATTTCTATACTCACCAAATGGCTGTTTTTAATAGCATTGTTGAGCACTGAGAATGAATTAATTAGGCACCAGTTATATGTCCATTGAAGTCTTCCTTCAACCTATTCTTTTCAGAGAATACATTAAATATTGGTAAAGCAAAATATCTTTTGTTGACCTTATTTATTTACAAGTATATCCATCTATAGAGAAACAGGCTTGTTTAGTGTCTTGTCCATGATACTATCACATTTTGTTTTGTTTTTTTTAAACCTACTCCAAGAATAGCTCAGTTGTCTTGGCAAAACTAATTCCTTGTGTGATTCTATTGCACATCACAGAGTTGCACTGGTAATGTTCTTCCTCATCATCTGCTCAGATGCTTACTGGACACTAAAATAGTGTACTCCATAGGAAATTTACTACCTGCATATACAAGTACTAAATTTACTGCACAGTAAAGCCAAATAGCATTAATTGCACATGTAGGCACACCCAGTTTCTAAAATATGCCAATTGATTTTCTGGTTACCAAAGTTGGCAGTTGTCAAAAAGAACTGCTTATAAGAGTTCCTACATACTTCATGATAGACCTTTTTCTATTAGTATATTATGAATAGGAATGTAGACGTTAACTGGAGGTAGAACAAAGAATAGAAGTACTGCTGAACAGGGAAAAATATTTTTTTTGCAAGTGAGATTAGGAGGGAAACAAATTAAGCTCTGTAAGAATAGACTTAATTTATGTACTATAATGATCAGGCAAAAATCCACCACTTTTGGAAGATTGAACTGGATTTATGTTGTTGTGGGAGGGTAAATGATAAAATGCCTTAAAAATATTCAGGGACAGAGAGGTATAAGAAAGATTTCTGTGGGATATGGGAGCAGTAAATAGTCCTTCATAGAGCACTAATATAAGCTTGTACAAAATGTGACTGAGAGAGCATTATGGAAATGGAAATGAAAGGGAGATAATTTTTGCAAGCCAAAAAGAAAAAATAATAATAAAAAAGATGCAAAATGTCAGCAAATCTCTATTGTATGGTTGTAGGCTACCTTTCTGATATAAAAAGCTACTGGATTTTGAGGACTGGAGTAAGTATCTGACCTACAATTCTCCAGAGAACAGAAATTTAGTTTTGCAAAGGAGTCTGACATTTTGAAACATGTTTTCATTTGGGTTGGGCATTAAACCTGAACACTCCACAAAGTTCTTTAGCTGTTGTTGTTGTTGTTTGGGGGGGGGGGTTGCCGCCACTGCTGCTGCTGTTCTTCTTATTCATCTTCTTCTTCTTCCCCCACTCCTCTTCCTCCCCTCCCCATCTTCCACCCCCCCTACACTCTTCCATCAAAACAAAACTACTTTCTGATCAATCAAAACATTTAAATTCAACCAAATTGCTATATTTATCATTTTTATTTTAAAATGTTATATATAAAATAACAAAACAGAAATAGGAAAAAAGGTTCTAAAGGAAGCTGTCTGCTTCCCTGAGACAGACAGTGCAGGCAGCCACAAGTAAATAATGCTCCAGGGACAGGGGGGAGGCAGGAGACAAGGGAGCACTGCAAGGGGCAAGGGGGGAGTAGAGTGGAAGGAATCTGGGGGAGACCAGGGCACAGAGGGTAGGGGCCAGGGGCCAGGGTGGAAGCACAGAATGGGAGTGGTGGAACCCTTACCCTTCCATCCTCCAGGCCCCTGATGGCCTGCAGTGTGACTGCTCCAAACTCGAGCTAGTACTAGCACCCATCAACATTTGTATGGGTAAGGTATAACAAGGCTCATACTGTAAGTGTAAGGTATAACAAGGCCCTGAGATGTAGTCAACCCCTGCACTGCTAGCCCAAATCAGGCCCACTGCCCCCTGCCTTATCCAGTACCAAAAATCTCTGCCTACTGCCCCCCATAACTTACTTGTGGCTCCCTGTTCTGTCTGTCCCCTGGGAACAGACAGATAAGGATTAATTTGCCTGCCCAGCTGCTCTCTGGGCTGGGCCTGGAGAAGAACAGCAGGGCAGGCAGGATAATCCTTCTCTGCCCACTCCCCTGGGACAGATAGCACTGTCAGCCACAAGTAAATGGTGGCGGGGATTGGGGATGAGCCCTTGAGGGTAGAGGGTGAACAGAGACTGCTGCAAAACAATGGGGAGCTCTGGGCATTAGGGTGGGAACAGAGCAGCCTGGGAGGAACAGGGGGAAGCCTGCAATGGGCGGGGGGCAGGGGCTTCTTACCTTCCAGTCCTCCAGGCCCCTGCTGCCTTGAACCTGTGACTGCTCCAAACTTGAGCTAACACTAACACCCAGCAGCATTTCAGCAGCTCTGTCACTTGGAACAAGGTCCTCAGATACTATCAGCAGAGTTCCACTAGTGTAATTGAAAACAGACCAAGCTAAACTAATGCCCATCTTTGTCTTCTTCCTCATCTTCATCCTCTCCTGGAATTTAGATGCTCTTCACCTAAATATCAAAAAAGCAGGTGGAAAGACAGAGCTAAATGGATCTCTTCAACACAGAAGACTCTGCCGCTCTGCTGGAGGTCTGTCCCTTGTGCACTAGGAGCCCTTTTGGCCCAGCAGGCCAGCTACAAGCTGCGGGCTTTCCTACAGGATTTCCCAATCTGTCTCCATCAGTCACAGTTGCAGCAAGTCTTTTTTTCCCCCTTTGTCAGGGCTGAGAACTTCTGTTCCAGCAACTAAGTAATTTTCTTACTTTGAATTTACTGGGGATCGGTTGAAGGGTGGATTTCCCTCCAAACCCCTGCAGAACGGTGTGGCTGTGGGGCAGCCTTCTGGGCCTGCCCTGTGCTGTGCTACGAGGACAAGCCCATGCTTCAGCAGATGCTCGTGGTGCATGTCACCACATCTGTGCTGTCTGCAGCACTCAGGCACTGGGGGTTTTCTGAGGGAAGACAGAAGCCAAGAGGACGGGCTTCACTTTGGTTTTACAACTTGTTCTCTGCTTGCCGTTCAAGGCTGTAGCCCAGCCGTGCCCTAATTGCCTGGTTCGCTCTCCCACTCCGCCTTCCTTCCAACTCGCTGTCCCCAGCCGGACTTTGGCCGCGCTGTCACGGCGGAGGCGGCAGCCGAGCGAGTCCGCTGCTGAGGGCCGCGGGCCCTGCTCCCTCCTTCGCGGCGGCGCGAGGCCCGGCCCCGAGGCAGGCGCAGGCGGCCCGGGGGGGCGGGACCAAGCAGTCCGCGGCCGCCGAGCGCTGTCCAGCCAGGCGGTGCTGAAAGCGGCGGGGCGCGGGCGCTGTCCAGCCCTGGAAGTGCTGAACTCTGAGGGAGCGGCTGGGGAGACCTCGGCCCCCGGCACCTGCCGCCCTCCCCGCGTGTGTAGCCGCCTGGACCTCGCCATGGGCGGGCTGCTCCTCCTAGGTAAGATCACTAGGGTGGATGGAGCCTCCTCGTGGCAGGTTCTGCTCTGGCTGACCTCCGGAGGCCCCCGCGAGTCTGCTCTAGGAGTTTCTGATTCTCCCGGCTGGGACAGAGCTGTGAGTTTCTCAGCTGTATGCCTCTCCCCGCTCCCCCTGTCTCCGCTGTGCGGGTATCTGCATTCAACCACTCTCGCCCTCGCACCTGATCTAGGGAACGTTGTTAGCAGCCCTCCCTGCTTCTACTTGCCTGCACCAGTGCGCACAGGCAGGACCGGATTAATTCATAAACAAACTAGGAACAAGTCTAGGGTCCTAGTAAAGAAGGGGCTCGGATGTGCTTATTTTATGTATTATAATTACTGAGGAAGAAATATATCAAAATGTCATCTTCAGCTAGGGGCCCACGAGTTTTTTGTCTAGGGCTCACTAAAGGGTTAAACCAGTCCTGATGACAGGGCCCCTGTGTGCAGCTTTGTAAGGAGAAGCTTTGATGGTTGGGGAGGGAGCTCACTCCCAGTCCATTGTCACTGCTTGTGGTTCCCAGTGGCTGCTTTTGCCTGGACACAAATCACAGCAACTTGACCAGTCAAGGTCTTGGATGGAACATAGAAATGGTTCCCCAACCCCACGCCCTCCCACTTCAGGTTTGCATAAGACTTTCCCATGGAAAGAGGCAGGTGAAAAACACTTTTCTTGAGTGAGCTCTCTCAGCGATGCTAAGTGAGGTCAATTGTCTACACACCCCTATTGCTTTGTTGCATTGTGGAGCAGAGGAACCTCCTGTCCTTGGAGCTCCTTCCAGTTTTGCTCCCTTTGTATTGATTCTGGGTCTAACCAGTGTCATTTTTAGGGCTGCCCTTGTCTAGTTGCAGCCACCAGGGAAACTTCTTCCACTGAGGCCCTGGGGGCATGCTCAAATCTGTTAACAGAGATGGGGAAAAGGATGTTTCACTCTCTCAGGCTTGACCTGATAAGGAATACAGGGCACCAGGAACACCTGTAAATGGGATACTTGTTTAAATAAACAGTGCCCTGTTTGCAGAGTGGCATAAGCAAGTGCTGTTTATTGACATTTCCCATCACTTTCAAATGGGAAAAAAAAGGAAAGAAAATGAACAAAGCAGGTTTACAGGAAGCAAGCAGAAGGCAGTAAGAGGAGATTCTATTCCAGTATATTGCATTCTCTGTTTCTCTTCTGTTTTATCCTTTGACTTTCACTATGTTCTGCACACCTGGTTTCCCCAAACCACTAGCATCTTCCTACTCTAAAACACTGATTCTGCTGTTACAACATTCCACAGGTTAGTTCTTAGGCAATCATTCTCAGCAGTGTTAGGTGTCCAAACATGATTCACAAGATAAACCCAGGTATCAAACAGGAATCCATGGTATTAAAAACATTCTGACCTGTCTTTTGGAGTTCTTTGGATCAGAGGACTTGCTCTATTATTCTTCTGTAGTCAGGAAAGAGTGAAACTCTTAGGAGCTGTTTTTTTTTTTTTCCATGGGCTGCCTCTAGTCTATCATCGAGTATCTCTAGTGTAAAAACATTGCGAACCACTGTGTTAGGCTTAGAGAACATCAAAGTTTCCTTCAACATTTTATGCCCCTTTTTGCTTTTCAGATCCTTCCTTTGAATAGAGACACACTGTTGTGTTTATGTAAAACGATCTAGCAGTATGCAGCAAATCACTTTAAAATCTACCTTTCCTTTTTGGCTCCCTGTCTAGTCATTCTTGTAGCTAAAACAATGGACCAAGACTCAATATCTGGCTTTGTCAGCAATTTCCTCTGCAATCTTAGATGAATAATTTAATTTTTTCATGCCTCCAGTCTCCATCTGGAAAATTTGGTTCAAAAGTTTTCCTTTTTTGCCACCCCTTGTCCAACACCTAATATAAAGGAGCCCATATTTTGTTTTTATTCTCTAAGAGTTCCTTTTAATCTAACAGTATTAATAGTTTTTGTTATAATGTGACTTAAGCTACATTGTCTTGATTTCACCACAGGTGCTGACAGGCAGAACATTCCAAACATTCTAGCAGAATAAATAATTTTGTAGAGAATTAGGTGGGTCTAATTTCACAGAGGTAACCATAGTGTTCTCCATTAACTATTAATAGCATATAAATTATGCCATCTTGAGTTTGGTTTGAATAGCAACCCTTGTTTAGTAAATCCAATCTACTTCTGGGTTTAGCATTAATAAATAGCTCAGAAACAGCTCTAATTAAAAAAAAAAACAACAACAACAAGAGAAATCTGACCTGATAATTAGTTGGCCTTCCCTTCCCCTCCTTCCCCCAAACAGCCATGGTACTTCATGTTCATAGAAAGGGGATTAAAAGTCCTGAGCCCAAATTTGAAGAGCCTTTATGTCATAGAGCCCAACCTGGGGTTTAAATTCCTCACTGCACAAAATTATCCCTTGGGAAAAGTGGTACCTTTCTCCATGCTACAGTGGGGAGGTTGGATTCTTTCTGTCTGACAGCTGCAAAAAGGCTGAAGAGGCTATGTAGAGGGGAATTATCTGTCTTAGCTATTTTGAATCTGGTAGTTGGAAAGGATGTATTAAGACAGATAAGTATTCTTTTCTTCAGTGCTAGATTTACTAGCTTGAGCTTAGCATGTGAGGTCTTTAAAGGCATGACATATTAAATGAAAGGCAGAAAGCAGGGCAGGGCACCTTATAAGCTAATACACTGAGGGCACATCTACATGTCTCTTTTAGGTGGGCTTAGCCTAAAATCACCTTTTTAAAGGAGCATTAAGGGTATGTGTCTACATGTGTACACCCTTAATGCTCCTTAAAAATGGTGATTTAAGGCTATGTGAGCCTAAATTTGATACCTGCATGAAGGTATGCAGGTATCAAATTTAGGTGTAAATAGTGAAGTTTCATTAACATATATGTAGATGTACTAATGCACATTAATGCAGTGTGCATCAATAGATACA
Source organism: Caiman crocodilus (assembly GCA_030014935.1). Lineage (NCBI taxonomy): Eukaryota > Metazoa > Chordata > Crocodylia > Alligatoridae > Caiman > Caiman crocodilus. Next base: position 42,001,433 of record JAGPOW010003642.1, read on the forward strand.
CACCACATCAATGTACATTGGCATTTCTTCATGTGCACTAACGCAACTTAGCTCTTCATGCCTAAATTTAATACACTTTAAAGCACATTAGTAAGTCCATATATAGATGTTCACCTAAATCACCTTAATGTGCCCTAAGTAAAGATGCATTAAGTGTAGGTGTGTTTAAATAAATGGGTAGACATGCCCTCAGAGAGATATATTAAATATTATTTCATCCATCAGTTATTGAACATTAATTCTATTACATTTCTCCACACATCTCCAAAAAATATTCCTAGAGTAATACCATTTCATTACAATAAAACAGAGTAGATGAAATAATCTCTAAATAGTAGTTGATTTTTTTTAAATATTGTCTTATAGAACCATATAAACTGTGTGCAACTGAACTCAGTGCACAAGGCCTGTACAAGACCCTAGACAGAATGTAATCTTCTCAAAACTGGTCTGGAGGGCTTCACTTATCCTTCTAATTCCATATGGGATGACTTAAATGTCACCTAGAATGAGCAGTGATACCTAGTTCTGTGAGGTGCTGAGAATCCTTCACTACAAATTAAAACACTCTAGGAAGTGTTGAGCAACTTGCTGGATCAGGTTCTATATTACTATGCAAAGGGTCATTTTCTATCAAATTAAAATGAAATGATCTCATATTAAAGGTAACTTTAGCACAAGAATATGGATTAAAATGCTAAACTCAACCTTGTATCTCCTGTTCTAACAAGACCAATCTAATTTTCTGCTGATAAGATAAACCACAGGACACATTTAAGGAAATTCTTTACAGTGAAATTGAAACTTCAGTCTTTCATGTGATTTGCATATGATTTATGATTTAACCGGTCTTAAAATTCAATGCATTTAGTGATGCTGATAAAGAATTTGAGAAAAAATTCCCTCATTCTCCTCCAAAACTTCAAAGAAAATCTAGTTTATGATGCAATATATTTACCTGGCACTATTTATATGTTCTACAAGACATTATGTCTGGGAGTCTTGTCCCTGAAGTTTTTAGAACTAGTTAGACAAACACTTAGCTGGGATTATCTATTCATGGACAATATTTCCTTGAACAAGGAGTTGGACTAAACAACCTCCTGAGGTCCCTTACAGCCCCTTCAGTCCTTCCAACTGTTTATAATTTCTATGATTCTATGATATTCCAGTAGTCATAGGTGATTTAATGTTGCTAAGATCTTATGGCATCTTGCCTTTTGAAACTGCAAGGAAAGTTAAATTCAATGTTTCATTTGACTTTGTATTTTGTTGATGAATGAAGTTCTAACTAACTCATCCTTCATTAAATCTGCCTTACGTTATGTTGTTACATTTTGTAGCATGGATTTGTGGAAGCAAATATCTATGTAAGGCATGAAATAATCACTACTTCTCTATTTTTACAGTATTAGCAGTATCTTTCTCAAGCTCATTTACTTCTCAGACCACTGACTGCCTCCAGGTGAGAGAGCAATGTATAAATGCTGCCAATGGATGTGAAAGCGTCTGGAATATAATTGAAGATGTCTGCAACATTTCAGGTAATTTTTATAAAATACATTGCAGTATTCGATTGATGTATGTATGATAACAGTTTCTGTCCATATATGACTAGCTTTTAATACCTAGCTCAGATGTTACATCACAATGAGACAGGAGTGACAGTATTCAATTCAACAGGGTTCCACAGTTGTAAAACTTAGATGTGGGAGCAGAATAAAAAATGATTGCATAATTTGGGTTGAGCCCCGAGTTCTGAAATCCTCATGCAAATACATTTTTAATGAGGTTTGAGCAGGTACAGCTTGGGTCAGAATATGAGCCCGTCACCCAGCTGGAAGTTTTGTCTGAACAAGAGCTAAATAATGATTTCAGCATTTAGCCTTATATGTTCTAAACTAAGAAAAGTCATCCAGTTAAAAATACCTTCTACAGATCAGAGGATGTGGTATTGTAATAGATCTAGGCAACATCATAGTTTCCTGGAATACGTTGAAAAGTAATATTAGAATTTGAAATTAACAAATTATAATGTACCTGACAGAACTTTGTAGAACTGTCAAAGTTCCTCAGTTAACTAGCACTAACATGTCAGAGTGATTCATTTCCAGGGAATGATAATACAACATATTGCAGACATTGAACATGACTAATCTCCCTCTGGTTATTAAACAGTTAAGAGATTTTCACCTGCATGAGAGAAAGGAATCATTTTCTCTGCTGCTGTTTATTACCTTAATGAACGAGATTATTTTTATTAAACAGTTTAATGACGATAACAATGTTGTTCCATTTCTGTATGTTAATATATATATATATATATATATATAAAAACCCATTTTATAGCTGCTCAGAATGTTTGAGAGCATTTTAAATAAAAAAAATCTATTTTTATGTTAATTGTCATATAAAATGTATTTAATTCTAAAGTTCTGGTTTCAATGAAATACCAAACAATTTTCATAAAGAATGATTGTTTGTTTATTAGAATTATAATTTCTATTAGCTCTAATTATCTGCTCATAGTGGACCTGCAGATGTACTGCTCTTTGTTCTATATACATGTTTACCTAATAAAATGTGACCTTTTCACCAGGGAATTTAGATCTAGTAAATATCTAAATACTATTATGAATGCATCGACTAATACAATAGGCCTGAAATGCAGCCTCATTTGTTTTATTAAACAAGCCTGAGTTTGTTCAGATCAAGAAAGTCTTCCCTCCTGTTGCTAATACAGAAATGTTTTTCCTTCTCATTCAGATCTCTCCTGAAGACTAATTTCTACCTTTAGAACTTTAAGGAGGAGATTCTATTCCATCTATTAAGTGCCTAAGAGTGATCCTATTCTACCATGTTTGAGCCCCTGATAATCCATTTTCTATGTTTGTAATGTGCTTTCATCTTGGCCTGAAACACTCATAAAATAGCAGTGAGCAAGAGGAAAACCTGTGACCTTTTGGTATTAACAGTTGAGGAATTGAACAGGATCATACACAGATCTTTTTAGACACCAAGTAGGTGGAATATAGTCTGGCACTAAGGTGACAGTCAAAAAGCCGACAGCTGAATCAATTCAATCTTTGCAGGTTAGTCTAAGCTGTATAGATTGAACTGATAAGCTAGTGAACGTTCACTTTTGACTCTGGAACTACAACCACATGGCACACAAACTCCCCTAGGCCACAAACTGTGGGGATGCTAAAGCACACCTCCCTGCTTGGCTAGAACAGGCAGCTGGGGCCAAGGCTAGTACACCCACCCTGCAAGGGAGAGTTTGCGGTGGAAAGTACAAAGCATCCTGGGATGCTGGGGGACTGTGAGTTAACTTGAATCTGTGGGTGGTCTGGGACAGAAATTCAAGAAATCAGTTTAATGTAAATCATTTCAGTCTAGTAATACATCCATCCAGGTCTATCTTAAAAACAGTTTCAGTCATTTTGAAAGCAGTTTATGTACACTGAACTTCTGAGCTACGGACAGCTATTGAAAAAGCCTGAGCCTGAAATGATTCAGTCTTTGCAGGCTAGTCTAACCTGCCTAAGTTGAACTGGTTTGTGACTGCACAGACATCTTCTCTGGACTGAGGAAATTCAGGCACATGCGTGCAGTGGCTCAGGCTGAAATTATTAAAAAGGCAAAAATCTAGACCCATGAAGGATTTTTCTATACTTGTGGGAGCTGATAAGTTTCTGCTCCCACTTGCACATGCCAAACCCAGAAACATGATGGTAAACAGTCTCTTCCCTCACAACTCCTCTTTCCCTGCTGCTAGCCACCCACTGATTGGACAGCTTCCAACCACATGATGGTAAAGCCACTCTGGGGACATCCCCACGAGCTCTTGAGAGAAGCTATAAGGGGATGCTTCTGGCTCAGCTTTGCCTCCCCATGTGGCATGTGCACACAGAGCAGGTGATCACAGTGTTCTTGGAGTATACCGTAATGGACAAATATGGGCCACAACATAGACAAGTCTAAATGGACGTTGGGTCATTTGTACCACTTTATACCTTTAAAACCAAACTATTATTCAAAGAGAAGAATGATTTCCCCCCCTACTCCTCCATTGCAGGACTGGGGGCGGGAAACATTTGGGGAGAATATTATAATCACCTCTCTCCAGTCCCCTTGTGGATACCTTCCTAAGGGTACTCCAGTGTTTGCTTAGGCCTTTCCAAGGGCTCAGAGTACCTTGGCACTCTACTATAACCTCTGCAGTTGTACTGCATTGTGTGGTTGTGTTCCTTCTATCTTCTCTTCCCTCCAATAACACAAGGAAATTAGAAATCAAAATGTGCTCTAATCATCTTACTGTAATAGGCTGGAGGAGGTTTGAACATTTCATTTCAACAACTTTTTGTTTTGCCAATGTCAAAATGTTGCAATATTACACCTTCTTTTCTTTTATTTTCTTTTTGATAGGCTGAAAAATTAGGAAATGTCTGCCCTCCACCTTCCCCCCACCTACACCCACCAGATTTTTCTGTATTGGTGACAAAGCAAAAAATATATTAGACTTCCAGATCTGCATCAAATGTTAAAAAAATCTCTTTGTGAATTAGATTCAGAAGTCTATTTTGTTGTTCATCCTTAGTTGAGACCTGTATTGACAATGGTAGTTCTGCTTGTGAAAAAAGAAGAGCTTATAACCTAAAACGGGATTTATTTCTTTGTCAAAAGTCTGTTTTCCATCATATGTGGATATGCTGTAGGTTGACCTGTAAATTTTACTTTAATAAAAATCTGTATTATTACTGGCTTCCAAGCACAATATAAGAAAGCATTTTTGGTAAGCATTTTAGTAATATGTATTTTAGCTATAATACATTATTTGCAATCAATCAGTAATAAAAGGAACAATAATTGAAAACAAGCAATAAACGTATTTTCTGCCTATTCATCACATAGCTGAATCAACACTGTGATATCAATAGCTGTGATACTGAATCATATAGTTGAAACACATTGATCCTGATAAGAGAACTATATACTGCCAAGTACATGGTCTAACTTTTATTCAAACCCCATTTATCCCTTTTGTGCTGCACAATATACTAAATTGCTAAGGTAAATCTCTGGCTTCTGTGACTTCATCATTATTATGGTGCAAGAGCTACTTAAAACAACATTACAGAAATTCCTTCATGGCTATGTACAACCTAGGAAGTTTTTTTAAGTAGAATTTATAACAAAGTACAGCAACTAACTTTGTACTTTCTTTAGAACTCATGCAGTTGGGTTCCTTTCTTCATGAAGCCCATCAGCACAGTAGGGGTTATATCAACAAATGATGTGCTGCCTGGAAGTAGGCATCTCATTATGCCAGCTATCATCCTATAATTGTGGACCTTTCTTCCAATGAATTATGGGACACCAACATTCCTCCTAAGGAACTGTGAGATGTTGGAGTCCAATTCCTATATTTCCCTCTGTTCTGTCTGAGAATTTTCTTATTTTAATCCTCTTTCTAAAAAAAAAAAATTACCACCACTCCCCTAGTCTGTCCCAAAGATTAACCCTTTCAGAATTAGTTTGTCAATTGTTTTAACCTGTTAGTAAAAATATCAATATTGGACAGAAAGATTTCATAGATTTCATAGTTGTTAGGAGCTGGCTAACAACCAGCTGAGTTGGAAGGGACCTTACATATCATTGGATTCAACCCTCTGCACTTGGGTAAGAAAGACTACTGGGGTTAGATGACCCCAGAAAGATGGGCATCAAGACACTTTTTGAAGATCACCAGGGTGGATGACTACACCATCTCTGGGGAGATCCTGCTCCAAACCCTCACCACTCAACTTGTAAAGATGTTTTTCCTTATGTCTAGTATGATGTGATCTTCAATCAGTTTGTGCCCATTATTTCTTGTCCTCCCCTGGAGGGCCTTGGTGAATAGTTGGTCCCCCAGACCCTGATGTACTCCCCTGATATACTTATAGGTTGCCATCAAGTCCCATCTTCTCTTCTCCAGCCTGAACAGTCCCAAGTCTTTCAGCCTCCTCTTGCATGACCTTATCTATAGGCCTCTAGAAAGATCTCTTGGATGTCTTCGAAGTGGAATGGCTGATCATTCTGCAGCTGGGGAACTTCAACAACTACCACAGTGGTTGCTGGTGCAGTGAAAACAAGAAAATTGGGGAGTAGATAATGCATATACTGTATGCAAATTACCAGGTCCCATGAGCATTGACTAACAATATATAGATAAATACAGCTTCTGGACCTGTAAAATTAGCAGGAAATGGTGGGATCAGATCATGATGTATATCTGGAACAACCAGCTAGAGAAGGAAAATATTCCTTGAGCTGTGTGAAGAGCTGGACTCAGCTGGCCAATGTGGAGATACTAAAATAAGAGCTGCTTTGACACTGGAGTAAAGAAGGGTGGATCTAATCATGATTTAGAAACTCACATTTCCAGATTGCTATTGATCGGTAGGCAATGCAATATGGCATTGGAAATCTATAGTGGTGGTTATTATCATCCAAGAAGCCACAGCTATTATATATAGCTTATGGTTTTGGACAACATACAGAAAATGAGAAAGGGATCTGGTGCAATGGGCTTCATGAGTTGTGTTAATATTATAGATGGATCACACCACAATTCTGTCCACTCCATACACACACACACACAGATCTGTAGCCTCTGAGTACATAAAGAGAAAGTTCTGTTTCCCAATGATGATGCAAACATTGGTGGTTTACTGGGATGTTATATTGACATTAACATAGAAAAGAAACCTGAAGCAGCACATGCTTGGCAATGTGTGCCACTAAAAAGTGGAGCCAGGCCGCTCAGAGCTGGGCTGCGGCTGCTGGTGAGGCTCTACTCAGTGGGATCACCATGGCTGCAGCTCTGGGGGGCCCCCAGAACTGCAGTTAAGGCTGCTGTCACCAATATAGTGCTGGCCCCAGCCTCCCTTGCACCAACTGGGGCAACTTGCTGCACGCCAAAGTGCGTGTGGCATGGGCGGTCCCCAGGGACAAGAAGTGGTGGCACAAGGTGCGCTGCTGATACTTGTTTCCTGGGAACTGAACATCCACACACGTCTGGATGCACCTATTGAGAGCAAATTTGTTCCTTCCATATGGCAGCAAGTGAGAGCTCTGGGCTTCCCCAGGTGCTAGCCTCAGGCTGGCAGAGGACACCATGGTTAGACATGAGCTCTCAGGTGTAAGAAGGCAGCTGTTTTCCAGCCCCGAGCTGCTGGTCTGGGAGAGAGTCCCCACCCCCAGAGCTCTTTCCCAGACTCCTGCCCCAGTGGCTGATTAGGGCAAGGGGTCTGGGAAAAAGTCCCCTCCCCCACAGCTTTTTTCCAACCCCCTGCCCCAATCAGCTGGCCAGGGCAGGGGGCTTGGAAAGACTCCTCTCTTCTGCAACTTTTTCCTAGCCCCCTGCCCCACTGGCCACCCAGGGCGAGGGGCTATGAAACAGTCCCTTCCCACACAACTCCCCTTCCCTGCTGCTAGCCACCCACTGATGGGACAGCTTCCAACCACCCTGGCTGGGTAGGAAATTCCTGCTCAGTTGGGCGCTCACTGTCAGCTGCCCCACCAGCTGACCAGGGCAGGGAGCTGGGAAAGAATCCCCTCCCCCACAGCTGTTTCCTAACTACCTGCTCCAATTGGCTGATTAGGGGAAGAGGCTGGGAAACACCTGATGAAGAGGAGATTCTTTCCCATCCTGCTGCCCCAGTTCCCTGGTGAGGCAGCTAGCAGGAAGCCTCCGGGCTGGACAGGGATCCCCCACCTAGCCAAGGGCTCTCTGCTATCTGCCCCACTGACAGGACAGCTCTCAGCTGCCCCTGGCTGAGCAGAGAAGGAAACGCTCCCCAGTCCTGGTGCTGCTCATCTCCCTGCTCTTGTGGGAAGCCAGGAGTCCTTCTGTGTCAGTACAGTTGGAAGCAGAGAGGAACCGGGTCCTCACACTAATCAGCTCCTGGCTTCTGGGTGGAGACAGGAGCTGAGCAGCATCTTGGCCCTCTGCTGGTGTGGCTGACCAGGAGCAAATTTTCTCCCAGTCAGCATCTACATGAGCCCTACTGTCCAGTGTCTACTCCTCAGTTAGTTTAGTACCTGTATTTACAGGTACTTGCTAACTGCACAGCAGTTTACATGCACAGTTATACTGTGATGCTTTATTATGCAGTAGATTAGTCTACTGTGCAGTAAAGTGTCTTGTGTAGACACACAGAGTTACACATTTTATTGTTATTGCTGCTTGTGTTTTGCATAATATTGGTGACGAAAATCAGGAAATATTACCATCAGTATAGAAAGGGTCTAGCTGTTTTTGAACAACCTGACAGACTGGCAATCACAAGAGTCACTGAGGTGTTATACAGCTGTGGGAGGCTGCGAAAGAGAACATTTTGACAGTGTGTCGTATGAACTGCTACAGTGTGGGACTGTATAAGTAAACTGCATTTGTCTTGGATATGCATTCTGAATGGCTTTTTAACATATTTATGAATATGGTGAGGATATGCTGACTGCAAATCACAAATCAAAGTAAATTATGACTTCACAAAATAAAACTTTACTGTGCAGTATAAATGGCAAAAAAATACTTCAAAAGTCCATGTAAATATATTAAAAATGGTTAAATCCATGTAAAAACAAAATGCAAGGTGAATTGCTTCTCACAAATCCAAGCCAGTGTATGTATCCTTGCCAAATCTCCTTATTGTTCATTGGAGCTTAGGAGAAGGAAGTATGGTGACATGCTATCCTGATGCCATTGCTATTGCTTTCTGAATCAGAGTCTGAGCATGGCCTGCAAGTAAATTATTTGGAACTCTGACTAAAAACCAAAAGCACTGTGGATTTACTTTACTTTTGTGTTAATAAAAATCATAAAATCTGAATTAACAGTCACTAGACAGTCTAGTGACTGTTAATTCAGATTTTATGATTTTTATTGCTTTCAAGGATTATACTGGCATTCCCACATGCTTTAGCTGAGTGCTCAGGTATTACATTTCTTTTCTCTTTGCAGTGCCTTGATTTCTGATGCTAGAAATGATCTAAGCCTGACCTGCCAAAATGGCATACATTTGAGTATGTTTTGAGGTTTTTGTATAACATTATCTGTTTTTTGGCTATGACTGCAAATCCATGGCGTTAAATAAGCCACCTGCTTCAAAAGGTCTTTTCTGTAGGAAAGGTCTATCTCTGCCCAGATATATTGTGCCCCCAATTTGAAAGAGGGATTAAGTGTTCCCTAAATGGGCTTGCTGGGTATGAATCAAACTCATAGAAAATTAGGCGCGGAAGGGACCTAAGGAGGTCATCTAATCCAACACTCTGCTCAAAGTAGAACCTTTCCTATCTATATCATCCCAGGTGAGTCTTAAAGAGTTTTTTTGCTTCCTGCAGGTTTTGTGTGTCTAGAATCCTTCTCTGCACTGGTGTACACTTCTGTAGTTTATTCCTATCCTGTCATGCGATGTGCACTTTAACTCATAGGCTTCTTGTTGAGTCCAGGGGTCACCCCACTCTGGGGATCTCATGGGTAACCTTTCCCTGCTGCTCTACTCATCCCTAGAATTGCCAGGAGTCCAGCAGCACTCACATCCTAGTCTAGGGAAGCACACAGAGCATTTCCGTGGGCTGGGGTTTATTCCTGCAGGAAAATATCTCCTGCATAAAAGGTCTTCCTTGTTGAAATGAAGATCTTTATCCTATAATCAGCCTGCTTCCTGTGGGAGAAACTGCATGGATGTTCCCAGTTGCTAGCAAGAGAGTAGCATTTCTTCTACTATGAATATAACACTTATCCATACCCAGAGTTGGACTAGTATGAAGAGAGGCTTTTCAAAAGCATATGTTGCAGGCATAGGAACACCCTAGAATTATTACGGTAGAATAGTGTTTGATGGTATAGGTAAGCCAGTAACTTGTATACACATTGTAGCAGTGGAACAGTTCTGATCCAAAAATTAAGTCATTCAGGGCATGTTTACAAATACCCCTTTTAAGTGGGATTAGCCTAAAATAGCCATTTTGAGGCACATTAAGGGTGCATGTCCACATGTGTGCACCCTTAATGCACCTTAAAATAGTGATTTTAGGCTAATCCCACCTGAATTTGGTACCTGCATAAAGCAGGTGTGAAATTTAGGCACAGTTAGCCAAGTCCCATTAGCCCACATGTAGGTGATTAATGTGTATTAATGTGGTGTGCATCAATCAACATCAACTTATTAAAGTGCATTAGCACATCTGCATGTGGGCTAATGCGACTTAGCTAATTTCACCTAAAAGTTAAAGTGCCTTAAGGTGAGTTAGCGCATCAATGTGTATATGCATGTCTAAATCTCCTTAATGTCCCTTAAGCGAAAGCACATTAAGTTTAGGCACACGCAAATACGTACGTAGACTTGCACTCAGAGAAGTGATTTAATTTGAACAGCACAAATTCAGGATTGTTCCAGCTTATGACAGCTTTTAGCGGTAAAATGTTGTGGTACAGACAGGACAAATCCAAACCAACCCCCCCCACCCCCCTACAAAGACACAACACCACTTGTTTTCTCATTTGCCTTTATCCCTTAGATATCCCTGAGCTCATATTCCAGGTTTCTATAAAAGTCCTATATTCGTTCTCTTGGGAAGACTACGTGGTTTCATATTTATTCCTAAAAGGATTGATGACTAATAAATATGCTTAATCTTTATTATATAACATTTTATCATTGACGTCCAGCTGTTGAGAACAGTAAACAGCAGAAGACCAAAGTGCAGCCTGAGGGTGAGTTTGAGTTACCCAACTGTTATGTCTGAAAAATTATATTCTACTATCCCAGCTGGGTTCCTAAGTGGAATAGGATTGCTCTCCAGAAATGTACAGCCATTTCCTTGTTTCTATAACGGGGACTTTTATGCACCCAGAGGGCACATCTACACGTGCATTTACTTCGACTGAATAAACTCAGACACAGTTTTCACCAGAGTTTATTGCTCCCAGGCACCACATTTACACATGTAGATTGCTCCCAGGACAGCAGCATATTGATCTGGGTCAGCATGGGTGACTGGTGCTGCCTTACTGGGGGGGGCGCAGGGAGGGCACATGCCCCAACTGTGACCAGTCCCTCCAACCGGGGGTAAAGTTCCCCCATGGGTGATCCTGTGGACTGGGGCAGGGGTTTCCCAGGGTTCCTCAGGCAATTCCACAATGGCCAATTGCTGCAGCCAATCACTGCGATTGCTGAACCTGCTTCCAGGAGTGGCTGCAGACATTTCTGGGAGCAAGCACTGGCTGATCACTGCAGCCACTCCCAAAAGCAGCCACAGAAACTCCTGGAAGTGACTGAAGTGGTTGCACTGATCAGCTGGCACTTGTACAGGGGGCATTGGTACTGTCACCTGCCCTCCCTACCCATCCCCTAGTGGTAAGCACAGTCAGTCAGAGGGTTCACCAGCACTCTCAGGGATGTAAGTGCATGCCTGTGCACCCCCCATGCATGGCCACTGTGGTTCAGAACAGCCCCATATGTCAGAAGGTGCAGGGAGTGAGCTTGACAGCCCAAGCTGCTCCGATCTAGCTCAATGTGTTGTTAAGGGGCTGGCTGGGGCACAAGGGTGCTCCAATGTGGGGCTAGCTGGTACGTGGCCTCCACACTGAAGCATTCTCATGTCCCAACCAGCCCCAGTCACCATCTACACATGTGTTATGGCACTCTGTATAATGCTGCTGTAGGATAGTACTTGTGGTTACAAATACTAACCTATGGCAGTATTTTTTTAGTTTACTGCACCCTGTACATATAAACACTGAAACTTTATTAGAGAGCTAATTAGGCAACTCCTCAACAAATGTCTTGTGTAGATGTGCCCAGAATGGGTAATAGAATTACTCTTACACTTAAGTGGTGTAACTCAGAGTGAGTCATGGGTGACTGGTGCCACCCTAGTCAGGGAGGGCATGTGCGCCCCCAATGAGCAGTCAGCAAATAGGGGGGGGAGAGGTCCCCCAAAGCCAATCTCACCGACTGCGGAGTGGAGGGGGAGCTGCGGTAAAACTTACTAACCGGTAAGTGGCTGCACTACTTCTGAAAGCAGTTGTGGTGCTTCCGGAAGTGGCTGTGCTGTTCCTGAAAGTGCCCACGGCACTTCTGGAAGTGGCTGCAGCCTATATCTGGTGCTCCCACTCTCCAGCCAGTGCTCACAGGGAGAGTACCAGCGGTCTCAGGGGTGCATGTGCCTACATGTCACCACTCAGGGGGTGCCTGCACCCTACATGTCATCACTGGAGTGAGTCTCAAGCTGTGCTTTGGTCTTCCACAAGATTAAAATGGATTTTGACCTCTGTTTTCTTCACCTGCAGATGTCATACTTGTCATTCACAATTAACTTATTCCTGATGAGTACAGTTTTCATGACAGTTTTAATCTGGAGAGAGAAAAGTGATCTCAGAGTGGGTACAAGCCTATTTTACTGAGGAATCAATAAAGATTTTAAAAAGTCAATGAGTCATATTTGAACATGCTAACAAAATTACATAGTCTTCAAGCAGTTAGCAGCCAGGTTTGTAAAGTGAATCTATACTTGAATGCCTAAACACTATGAGTCTTACCATGGAAAAGGCCTGGGTTATCATCTGCCTCATGCTGTGCTCGTCAACATGTTATCATAGTGTATGTTTTTTTCTTTTTTTTAAATGAGTGTTTTATTTTTAGGTCCAAGGATCCTTTGAAGTCCCATTTGCGGTAGTCTTTGAGGGGAATATCTGTATCTTTGTGTCCCTTGGCTGAACTGACCAAAGTTGAATGTCTATTTTTAATCAATGCTGGTTCCCTATAGTCTCTTTCCTCTGTGTCTAGTATAGCCTTAAGTTGCAGCTACTTTCTTCCATAAAGTGTCCTTCCAAGGTGGTCTTTTTAATTGTTTGGAACCAGCACAAGGGTCTATATTAGCTTACATCATTGTTAACATCAATAAACCAGGTGTGATACAATAGACGTGCCATGCTTATTAGCCAAAAATGACCAAAGTATGTTTAATTTCTGTCCAAAGTAATTATTAGAAACAGGTTATGTTCTCTTGAAATGAGAACAACTTAAAACAGACAGCTGGATGTGGTTCAAAGCATACATGGCTAAAACTAAAGGCAAATTTTTACCTACATCTTTATTATATCATACCAAACACAATGCTTATGTTGTGAATTATCATACATTTTAAAGCAAAGCAAAATCAAACCATCTTTCCTTGGCTAAAGATTTTATTCTTGTACTATAATTTAATTGTTTTTATAGCCTTATCCCCTAAGCATTAATAAACATTAATAAAGTTATATTCTTGTCTATGAAATCTAGGTAACAGCTGCAAAGCAAAAGATTCTGTTGTCTGCAATAAAGCCATACAGTTCTTAGCTGATCAGTATCCAAAATTTAAAACCTGTCTCTGCACAAAGAATGATTCCTGTAGCATCAAAATGTTACTTGAACAACAATGTGGCCTTAAGAAAGGTAAGCAATATACCGGATAGTTCAGTAATATGCAATGTAAAGGGAAATAAAACCATGTATGAAATTGTATTCTTCACAGTAAGAAAGTTACAGTTTCAAGTTCCTGTATGTGACTGCCACATCAAATAATGTCCTGCAGGCTTTTAATTTCTTTTGCTTTTTCTTAATAAAATACTCAAATATAAGGTTGATATTTGTAATATATATTGAAATATGAGGTTGATTTTTTTTAAACTTACCCTGTTAAACCTAGCTATTGTAGCACATATAATAATATATAGGGTCAGATTCTGTGATTCTTATTCACGTCATATTATATTCAATGGATTCAATTTAGTAATCTTTGATTTAAACTTCACTAAGTTAAAGAAAGATTTTAACTCTTTCTTTGAGTAAGTAGCATATTCAGACAAAGGCAGATTTAAATATTCTGGTCTAGAGAGATCTTTTAACCTAAAGCTTAGAAGATCTCACGTATGGCGTGTAAATCAGCCACTGAATTGGTGGTTGTCAAATATCCAGTTTGATTGATTCTCAACTCTGTTATGTTATATCAGTGTTACACTGACATAACTCTACAGCATATCAGTGAATATATAACATTATCAAGCTGCTGTAGAAGAGTAAAGTGGCCTTTTTCCCCTTTAGGAAAAGGTAGCAAATGAGTGATAAAGAAAATGTTAAAGGCCTGGTTCAGTATTGCTTACCAATAGGAGTGGGATTGTATCCTTATTGATAAATATATTAAATCAAATTCCTTCCTGGTATAATTTAATGGACATGCACCTGGACTAAACGTTATCTTTAGTTGATAACATGACATACACAGTAACTTCAGTGAAAGCGTTTTCATTATTACCCATTTTAAGTGCTAAACTAGAGTGTACATTATATTATGTAGATTTTTGTGTCTATCTAATAAATAGAAGGCAAGTGCAGTAATCTATTAGAATATGAAATTCTTATGCAGTAACATGTTTTTTATCAAAATCCAAACTACTTAAATCATAATTACTATGGTAAGTTATTATATTATAATTAGTATATTATAATTCTGTTTGTTTTACTAATAGCATTGGAAAATAGATTTTAAAATAATTTGTTTAGAGCTGCATAAAAGATAAATGTGCAATGTATATCTAAGTTCAGATTTATTTTTCCAGAACATTTGGACCCTTCAGCAAATTCAGATATCCAGTTAAACTTCATGCTGCACACAAAGCACAAAGACATAAAACACACAGGTGAACGAGAAAATGACTGCAATATTGCAAAGCAAAGCTGTCACAATGACCGCTACTGCTTTGTGGAGTATAAGAACTTCCAAAGGGTGTGCAGGGCAGAGGTAGCAAAATGCAGTCTCCAAGTTGTTGGGAAACAATGTTTGTCTGCGTGGAAGAAGCTGAGAAAAACAGTCTTAGGGAATTGCAGGTGTTCAGAGCCACTTCAAAAACGGTGTACTAAAATATGGAAAAGCATCTTTAATAACACCTGTCTACAGGATGCAAAGGAGAATATAGCTTTTGATGAGGAAGACTATGATGATGAGAGAGATCAGGACACTGATACAGGTTCGTGCTGCATTAGAAGTATGTTTTGTCATGCTATTCTGCTTACAGTATGAAATCTTGTTTCAATCTAGAATTAGATTTCAATAGTGATTCAATAGTGATTTAGACTTCTGTGCATATTCCAAATAATGAAAAGACCACCAGGGAAGGCCATTTAGTGGAACAAAAAAGCTGTAACTCTAGACTGTACTAAGGAATAGAGAATCCATTATCATGTCAAGTTTCTGGGGAAGTTCACATATTTCATTATTTATTTGCAGTGAAGTTTGAAAAAGAGTATTTTGAGAACCTTTTTACATGCATGTATATATCTGACAGTATAACAATTAGCAGGGAAAACATAGCTTGGAATTGTGTCTTCATATATGTGTGAATGGAACCATAGCCAAAGGAATCCGTATCCTGCCTACTAGTGTCTTTTCATGCTACTAATACAGTACTATTATGAATACTACTATAATAGTATTAAAACATAACATAAATAAAGAACAGTAATATTGTTTGCATTTATTAAAGGGCAGTATTATTAAAGGGGGTTCATATATACAAAGCAGTAGGTTCAAAAGCTTGCATTTGTTCATGAGAGAGTTTGATTGTCACATGACCTAGGTTTACCTAGGACTTTCTGAACTTCCATAATCACAAACCATAAACTCATAAACAGAGTAGTAGTGTTGGCAGTGGAAAGGAAAGCTCCTGTGCATATTCGCCTTAATATCTATAAGTAAATATAATGAAGCCTTTATGGTTTCTAAACAAATTGACAATTTCTATTTGGCCAATCTTATTTGTTTTTTCTCTTTACTTTTCTTTCTGAGCTGCTCCTAGCATGGCAGCCAATAAAGTGGTACATTAAAACTGACAACACAGTTGACACAGGGGATTTATTAATGCTGCATATCCCCTATTTTTTCTTTTAGATAATATTAACATGGAAATTAAATTACAGTGGAATTTATCTGCTCTTTCTAAACAAGGTAAGGCTCATTTTATATATTCTTTATAGTTCTTATTTACTGTTTTTTCTGTCAGCCTATAACAATGAAAAATCCAGCTTCATATAGATTAAATAATAATACCAAGATTCAAAATAACTTTAAATTTGGGATTTAGTAAACTTCAAACGGTTTGCAGCTAAGTTTTTGCATAGACAAGGATCGTAAAGGAGTAAAAATTCGAATGCCATTGAAGTCAAAAGTAAAACTCCCATTGATTTCACTGAGGACAGTGAAATACTGTCCTCAAATAAGCATAAATGCTTATTTACAGTTTAATTGAATTATTTTGAAAAGTCCCTCCAAGCTGTTGAGATTTCCTTTGGCAAACTGCATTCTAGTTGATCCTTCAAACTCTCAAACAAGATCTAGCCCCCTTTCCTGATAGTACTTTCTTCAAGGAAAAATTTTCCTCTTGCACTCTTTTTATAAATAAATAACCTGGTAATGTCATCCCTATGGTCTTTATAGAAGTAAATAGAGACGTAGTCTAATTCTCCTAGATATCAAGATTATGTATCAAATTACCCAAGAAATAGTTCAAGGTTGCCATTAAAAAGTTACTGTTAGATTCTGTTCAATTTAAATCTTTTAGTAATGTTAATTTCTCAACACTCTATTTTGCTTGGAAACTAAACAATCAGTCCTTTGAGATACTAGGTTCATTTTATGAGGTTTTGAGTGCTTTGAAACAATAATGAAGTTAAGAAATCAGCATTGTGAATACCCTTACTGGGGTTTTATACACTATCAAAAGAGTGCAAGGCATGTCACAAATACAATAAACAAAGTCATTCTCTGACATGAAGTACGAGCTTTGGGGATAATCATGGCTCCAGTGAAAACACTGGCAAAGTAGAATCAAGATTTCAGTCTAAATAGCTTAATGACAAATGTATTATTGCAGATTTAAGGTTGCTTGCTGGTAAGATTTGTCCATCAGGTCTAGAGACGCACATTTAACAGCATTCAAGCACCTAGGCATCAGAATCATAGGGTTAAGGTACTTGAACTTGTGAGAATAAGGAAATATAGAATTAAGATGCAAGACAGTCTTAATGCTGCTGCCCTTGAGCTAGTAATAGTCACTGAATTATTTTATACTTTTTAATCACATTCACTGTGATACTTGTGTTGAACAGAGAAGGATTAGTTGGAGCAGCGTAGCATGCCCATTTGCTCATCCCCACATTCATCTCTATGATCAATGACATGAGTACCAGTTTTTCTCATTTTAGTATGAAATTCTGTAAGTCAGGAGTTGGAATTGTTTTCTGGTTGTGGGCTGGAATGACCTAGCTCACATCTGAGGTAGGCCAGCACTGGGGTAGGACCCATCAACCTCTGCTGCTTCTCCCGGCTGCCTGCCTGTGGATTGGTGTTGGCAGAGTTCACCTTCTGCTGAAGCCCCTCCTACCCAGCTGTGAAAGGATGTCTGCAGAGACCCCTCTCTGCCAGAACACCCAGTGCCAGTTGTGACATACTGTAGGCCAAGATCCCCACTACTGAACGCTGATGAAGCTACTGCTTCATGGGCTAAATTCAAAGGCTCCATGATCCGGATACAACGTAAATGCCTTAGATTTTCAAACCCTGTTATAAGTTATTGCAGGAACTTCTTGTGGTTTACTTGAAGTGAGGTGAGATATGAAAGCAGTCTATAGATTTAATATGGGGAAGTGACAATACAGTGTTAGATGCCATCTTCTGGATAGGACTAGAGGCCTATAACATTTTGTAGGTGTGGCATGTGGGCCAGATAGATGCAGATGTCTTTAGCAAAGGTAAGCTCCTAGATGCTATTGTACAGTGTAGCCACTGGGCGTCGAACATCTTACCTCAGGCCTCTTTGCCCCGAGGATTTGTGAGTGTCTGGCTAGCCATCTCAGGAAGCCTTGGGACAGGTCTCTTTCTGCATCGGAGTCTGCCCCTTTCTTTCCTGCCATGACTTTGTTCTTCCAGTGGGTGGAGCTTCCCTCTGGGCGGATGTCCCCTTTGGCTACCTGTAGTCGAGATC
>JAGPOW010003642.1:42019602-42041667 GCA_030014935.1 Caiman crocodilus
ACCACCAATGGGGAATGGCTTTCCTCCCCGCCTACTCCCACACCGCAGCCCCTTCGTATCCGGGGAAACACAAACAAAGGAACGCTCTAACAACTTAAATGCTACTATTCCCCTAACGGGGTCTTAGCCCCCAACATTGAGCCACTACCCACAACTCCGCTTGCTAGCCCTTGCCTCCCTGGCCAACTACCCATCACTCCTTATCTTATTCCCCTGGGAGAGACCCCCTCTCCGTGCTCTGCCTGTCATAGATCCCCTTTCCCCTTTCCCGGATCCCACAAGTCTGGCCGTTCTTTCTCCCGGCAGCCCCAATGTTCCTCTCTCCCACCTGGGTCTGTTTCGGGATGCAGTCCTCCCTCTGGGCCTTCTCCGATCCATGGGTCTCTCCACGTGCCTGTGGCTCACTCCCCACTTTTCCCTGGCTCACCCATCCTGGGTACGCTGCTCTCCAGCCTCCGTCTCCCTTGGGAACACCTGCGGCCTCCGGATGGCTCGTCGGTTGCTGGTCCTGCTGCTCAGCATCCTCCAGGCTCTCTCTCCCAGTCGGCGCACGTGTTGGCAGCCGGCTCTGGTGTCCAGAGTCCTCCGGGCTTGCTCTCTCGCCCGGAGCATGCGTTGGCAGCCAGCTCCGGCGAGCCGCGCCTCCCAGACTCACTCTTCCATTCGGAGCCTGCTCCACCCGCTCCGCCACTCCAGCCACTTCTACAGCAGCCTCTGCCCGGCAGCCACGTGCTTCCCACTCTCCTGGCTGCGGCTTCTTCTTTTATCCTCTCCGCCCGGTGCCTCAGGCTGACATCACCCGCCGACCACAGGTGTTTCAGGCCATTGTTCCCACGGCGTGTGGGGCTCTTCGGTGATCCTATGGTGAGTAACTGCCCTTTTCCTTTCCTTCTGCCGCTTGTGTCTGCCTCCATGGCTCCTTTGGGGAGCTTCAGAGTGCCCCCAGGGCTTCTCCCCCTGTGACATACAGCTCTCAGGTGCTCAATTCTGTAGTCTTCTGTGCTATCTGAAAGGCGATGTAAGTATGCATGTTATAGCTACATTGGGTCAGTGCTCAAAAGTATATCTAAACTTCAATGACTGCACATTCTTCAGAAATATTTGAGCACCAGAAGCAATCTAATCACAGTAGAATGAAGGTCCACACACAGGCTATTGCCTGTCATACAGCTTGCAGTTCTTAGTTTTCAGAAACTAAAGTATGATTTATTTAGCCCAAGAAAGCATCAGCACTTTAGAAGTCATTTAACCATAAAAAGCTCCTTCTTCCTGTCTTTTTACTCTCTGCTGCTCCATGCACAGCAGCTAATTGTAGAGTTGCTTAGCAGGAGCCTGTGGTGGCAAATAGGAGAGTAAAGATGGTGCAGTGGACATGATAATGGGAATGATGGAGAAGTTCAGCATTAAGTGAGTCTAATTTGGAGGAATACTGGGGTTGTAGCAGAGATTTCATAGTGTTTTCATTGGAAGTCCAGCAAGTAGTATGCTTAATAGATTGTTGTCTATATGTAACTAATTCTTTTAATTGTATTGTGCCTTTTAGAACACACTGAGACTGGGACATGTTTGGATGTAAACAGGGAATGTATTGAAGATGAAGTGTGTAACAGACAGCTATCCCTGTACCTTAAAGTTTGCTCAGTGAATAAAAAGTGCAACATGATTGAATGTCAAGCAGCCATAAGGTTCTTCTATCAAAATATGCCTTTTAATGTTGCCCAGATGTTGACGTTCTGTGACTGTAACCAGCATGATAAATCTTGCCAAAAAGCTAAAGAACTTCTTCATGGAAAGCCATGTGCAGTCAACATAGTGCCCCCTCCTTCATGTCTAAGCATAATTCGTCAGTGCCAAAACAATGAATTATGCAGGTAAGCAAAAAACCCAAAAAAACAAATAAATTAATATTTGGCTAGTAACACGCTTGTCTATAAAATTAAAAATAGTGTGTAGATGAAATGAGGGGCATATGTGCACAACATTTTAAAGTGGGTTAAATGCTTTTGAACTGCTTTAATGGTGTTTGCACACGTCTACAGCACATCACGCATTAATTCCAGCCACTTTAGCACATTCAGTGGCATAATGTGCCTTAAATGACTTTGGGGCAGAGCAAACTAAAACACCTCCAGCCGTGGAGTGAAGCACCGGGCTCCGTGTGGCTCAGGGGTTGTGCAGGAAGTCCATGTAAACAGCCTGGCAAGGCAGGCTCCACTGAAGGAGAAAAAAAAAAGTGGCAAGCCTGATCTTTTTTCTTCCCCACAACTCGAGCCTGCCTACCTGCATGAGCTGTGCGGGGACGTGGTCCTTCCCTCCGTGGCTGTGGTGGTCCCCAGGACCACCCAAGCTGGGTGCCTGTGGGCAGGTGCCACCGGGGATGGTGGGGGCACTGCTGCAACAGAGGAAAGCACCAGCCCTTCCCCCACTGCAGCCCAGGGTTTGGTCCACCCACCAGCATCATGTCCTCCCCTCCCACCACCGGAGAGGCAGGTAAGACACAGGTGTACACAACACAGGGGTTCACTTTGCCCTAAATTTAAAGCAGTGTATTTAAAAAACCCACTGCTTCAATTTAGGGCCCCCATTTCATCTACACATTCCCAGTGATTTTATATATATGCAATATAATTTCTCACAAGATACACTATACACTGTTACACATATCACAACATGATTTTGTGATAACTATGCCATAACAGCTGGTGTTTAAGAACACTTATGTCTGCCAAGTTATAGCTGTCTAAACTGTACTTTGTAAGTCAGAACAATTGACAGCTTCATAACAAAAATCTTCTGGACAGTTCTAGTCAACTGTCATTACACTTGATGAATAATCCAAACTTCACAATGACTTTCAGTGTTGAACTTGGATCAACTTGCTGTAGAAATGCAGTTCTATAACTTGCATTAAAGAGCAACCTCAAGCAATTGAGCAATTCTGATTCTATCAAGGAGACAAAGATAGAACATGTATTTTGCACTATGGTGTGGCTAGTGAGCTATAATACTTACATGGATTGTTTTCACTTTTTACTCTAAAATATTAAATTATTCTCATGTGGCAAGACAACAGAAATTCTTTTAAAGCATAATTCTGCTTGGAAAAAAATGACTAAAATGGCATTGCAGGTTCTATTCCTTGTCTCTTTATGATCCCTGTAACAAATATGTTCATTTTACAAATAAAAAGCAGGGTTCCTTTTAACCTTGAGCTCTGCAAACTCAGTGTGGGTTTTACTACTTGTGTGTAATTACCTATAACACAATTTCTGCTTAACAATAATATCCCTAAAGGTTTTCAATAATATTCTCAGGATGGCACCTTTGTACTCAAATGGTTTGTACAAATTATGCAGCTGACTGCACAAGTTTGTTTGTTGAAAGTTATTCTTTCTACCAGGGAATCTCCTGCATGCTACCGATTGTTATGCAACTAAAGTTGCCTAAATAGTAAAACCCTTTACTTCTTTCTTGTTCTTTTCTCCTTCAAACATGAGGTAGGTAGTGATAATCTAGGCATTGAAGCACGTTCTTAAACAATCACATTCATAGAAAGTGACACAAACTTGGATTTTATTTCAGAAAACATCCAAGTGAATAGCAGGTTTGGCTGTTATAGACAGCTCTACTTAAGTAAGACTAGCCTTGGAAACACAACTGGAGCACCAGTTTTCAGTGTGGGTAATGTAACACTTTTGGCCAAGACCTGAAATTCACCTTACAAGCATACTATAAATTTACTTTCAGTAAACAAATCAAGAGAACAAGGATCACATTCAGGTTCAGCGTAAGCAAGTGCAATTCAGATTGATGTCAATACGAGTTGCATTTTTTAATGCCAGGCTGAACTGGGCCACAAATGTAGCTTTGTGTGTATACATATAAGATTCTAATGGGAAATAATATTTAAGAGGGACTTGCTGAATTACCTTTATTCTGGGAGCATCAATGTTTGCCAGCATTAACAATAAGTAGAGGTAATTATCAAAATTACACTTTGAATTATGTTTAGCTGTACCTATAAATTACAAGCTTGAATGAAATTTTTTTTTCCATTAGCTCAGAGATGACAGCTACTTTGAAACCTTTTCTTGAGTAACCGCTGTGTAATTGGGTCCTAGATGGAACTTTATAAGTTGATTGTTTCCTATGTGTACTGCTTCATAAGAGATATGCTATCTCAGGACTAAATTATCATCATGGAAGACCAAACTTTAATGGATCAGTACATGAGAGTTTAGAAGCTGACCCAACAACCATTTACCCCTACAATCGACTTATATTTAGTAGAAGTGATATATAGCTTTCACATTAATATCTAAAGTTTTCCATCAGTCATGTTAGATAAGGAGTTAGCATTTATTATTATTGTTAAATATGGCTAATCAGGGCCAAATTTATCCTATCTTTCATGGAGAATAAGCTGGAATACAGGAATATTGAACTGGGAAGGAACCCAGATAGCTACTTGCAAATCATTAGATAAGGTCATTAATAGCACCATTCTAATAGCTTTACAGTTATTGTACCTGTAGCAGATTTGTTCTTACTCTACTTCGGGTTTTTTCTCTCATCTCATTTGGTGTTATTTAGTCAGGCAACAAATTATGTCAATTGCTGTTTGTTCCTCCCATATTTATCTCATTTACATACTTTACACACCTGTCACAGCCACTAGAAAGCTTTTTGTTCTTGTTTCATTATGATGTCCAGTCTGATTTTTCTATATTGTTGCTCTGGGTGCCTCTCCTTAGACTGTTGTTACGAAAACCTGTTCTTAGATCCAAGAAAGTCTTTGCTGTTGGTCCAGAGTTCATTTTGCACAAAGAAATTCTTGTTTAAAGCCCAGATTTTATCCTCAGATACATCTATGTAATCCTTGATATTGGAGATGTGTATATAAGATTATAAATTTGACCAACTGATACAGTTGGGTATCATTGTGCCTTCCAAAATAATAGGTAATTGCAATAGGGATGACAAAAGGTGCCTTGTCAAAGCCATCTGGCATCCTTCACAGTACCTGTCTGAGGATAGAATGTGATGACCAGAAAGGGTTTTTAATTGCCTGTTTCTATAATTTGAAATACATTAATTTCTGCCATGATTGTTCAGATAGGACAACAAGTCCTGAGAAATATGAGAAAGGGTTCTTTAAAAGGCAGGCCTTTTATACCATTAAATAAAGAGTCAACCTTTCCTTTTTTCTCCTCTGGATTTTGTATAGGAAGTAATTGCCTTTGAGGTCACTTAGTTGGCATGCATAGGAAAGATTCTGATTAAAATTGCTACATTTTCTCTGTTGATTTTAAGTTAAGTAAGTTTCTCTTGTGTTTGATGTCACTGAAGAATAATGTTATCTTAATCATAATATATTAAAGTTTTTCTTGTATGATTCTTATGCTTCCTCCAGGAAAAAATATGAAATGTTTTGGTCAATGTGCTGGAGGCATATTACAAGAAGATGCTATGATGATAAAGCTTGTCTTGAAACATTAATCAAGGATGATATGACTTGCTCTGAAAGTGCTGACTGCAGAGCAGCTTACATTGACAACTGGGGTACCATGCTTCGGGTAGAGTGTTCCTGTAATACCGTACCATTAGCTGAACAGCCTCTATGCAAGCTCTTTCAGCACATGCTTCATGCGAAGTCCTGTTTCAGTAAGTTATATGAGAAACAAGTTGTACTTTAAAATATAAACATGCTATGTTAATACAGCAAAATATTATGATGAGTTAATTTGTGAAAAATGTTCATTATAGCAAATGTATTCCTATTATAACACCATTGACTGCACTAAAATTATACCAGGGATGCTTTTGTCTAAGTGTCTTTCATGAAAACCTGTATTCTTTACTCAGTACTTGTTGGTGTCTGCTAATCCTTAATATTACGATTAAGGATCACTGGCTCAGTTGTGAGTTGAAAGAGCTACATGGATATCTTGGAACAATTAAAATTTACTAAAACTCATGGGGAAGCAATGGCAGAAGACTTAGTAATGCTCTCAAGAAGAAGACAGGACAATCAGTTAGATATGTAGAGTGTTTATATACCAAGTACTACCAGGAGTAACAAGGAATAACAGCCATAAGTTGACTGAGAGTAGATTCAGGCTAGACATCAGGAGGCACTACTTCACAGTCAGGGTGGCTAGGATCTGGAACCAACTTCCAAGGGAAGTGGTGCTCATTCCTACCCTGGGGGGGTTTCAAAAGGAAGCTAGACAATCACCTAGCCAGGGTTTTTTGACCCCAGCATTCTTTCCTGTCCAGGGCAGGGGGTCAGACTTGATGATCTGCTCAGGTTTCTTCCGACCCTACCAACTATGAAACTAATGCAAGAAGCATGGGGAACAAGCAGGAAGAACTGGAAGTACAGGTACAAGCACAGAGTTATGATGTAATTGGGATTACAGACACATGGTATGATAATTCATATGTTTGGAGGACAGTCATGGAAGGGTGTAGCTTGATCAGGAAGGATAGATGGGAAAAAAGCAGAAGCGTTGCTGTATATATAAAGGTGATATTCATTGGTTCAGCATGAAGTGGAAGGTAGGCCTACTGAAAGCCTCTGGATGAAGGTCAGAAGAGAGAGCAGCAGAGGGATGTTATGATGGGCATCCACTACAGGCTATCAAACTAAGAGGAGAAGATGGATAAAGCCTTCTTTAAATAATTGACAGAGGCCTCCGAATGGCAGGATTTGGTTCTGATGAGGGACTTGAATTATCAGGACATCTGCTGAGAAGAAAACACAGCAGTGGACAAGCAATCTAACAAATTCTTGGAGTGCTGGGGATACAGATGATAGATAGGCCACTAGATGTCCTCCAAACATATGAATTATCCCACCATCTGTCTGTAATCCCCTCTTGACTTGCTGCTCATAAATAGGGAGGATTGATTAAGAATGTGAGGGTGGAAGGCAACCTGGGTGATGGTGGGAACATCTACACAAGACCAATGAGCAGTAGCTGTTACTCAAATTGCCAGTTGCTCAAATCACGAGTGATACTTTATAAAGAGGGATAAGGCAAGGTGCCACGTTTATTGATTACATGAGTTAGACATAGATGTTCGGGCACACCATTCATACAAACACATGCAAAGCATCATACACATCATTATACACAGGCTTACACATAGACAAAAAAAAAAATTTCATCCACACATACACCAGATATAGTTACCAGCAACAGTTGCTCAGTATCAGCCCAGGGTGACCAGCCCAGGCTTATTAAGTAGATGATGATGATTTGAAGATAGCAGATTTGGAGATAACAGCTGGAGTGGGGTGAACAGATGCATCTGTGCTCCAACGAAACATCAGTAAAGAAAGAGACTCGCCAAACTTGGCATTTTCAAAGTGTTCTTTTATAGAGATTGGCATCCTTTGTTTCAGTGCTTTGCAGTTTTTCCACACCCAGCTTCTGGTTTTGTGGTTGTTCTTCTTTTGTTTTCAGTTTATCTTAGCCTTGGAGTGTTCTTGTTGCCCGTCCAGCAGGGGGATACATTCCTTCTCCTTGTTATCTTCTTTGTGCACTAGTCTTAAAAGGGATTATTCAGCCATTCAGTAAATAGTTTACTGACTGGTAACTTTCATTTGGCACCTTGTTGCTTACATAAACAGTTAAATCTTCTTCCATCTCTATACCATTCTTTCACCATTCACCCTTTTACACACACTCATACATAAGGGCTATGCAGAGTTCATTCACTTATGTCAAGCAGAAGGATACAAATTGGAGTTTTTAAGTTGCTTACAGGACAAGACTAGCATGGTTATATTTCCCTATTATTACACTCTATGTTAACATCAGCTACATTAGTTCAGTTCATGCTGCATAACATCAGAAAAAAATCATTAAGGAATGCTGCTGCACAGTAATGCCAGTTACTAATGCAGTCATTTAGCATTTGGTTATGCAAGTACTAAATGACTACACAGCAATAACTATGTAGTCTACCACTTATATAGATCACAAAAATGATCACATTCAAGATCCTAAGGGAAGAAAGGAAGGAGAGCAACTGAATAGGAGCACTGGACTTCAGTAAAGCAGACTTTAGCAAATTCAGGGAACTGGCAGGAGGATCTCCTAAGAAGCAAGTCTGAGGGATAAAGGAGTCTAGCAAAATGGTTATACTTTAAGGAGGCCTTTTTAAGGGTGCAGGATCTAGCTAACTTGATGTGATGGAAGAATGGGAAGTGCAGCAGGAGGCAAACCTGACTAGCAGCAATCTCTTCAATAAGCTGAAACTCAAAAAGGAATCCTATGAAAAGTGATACCTTACTCATACGACTAGGGAAGAGTATAAGAATATCACACAGGCATGCAGGGAGAAAATTAGGAAAGCCAAGGGACATAAAAGGTAATAGAAAAGATTCCACAGTGTGTCAACAGTAAGAGAAAGAGCAGAGAAATCATAGATCCCCTACAGAATGCAGAAGGCAGTCTTGTTATGGATGATGCAAAGAAGGCTGAAGTATTTAATGCCTTTTTTACTTCAGTCTTCACAAATAGGGACAGTTAACCAGACTGTTACCAGGGAAATAAAAGAATGGGCAAGGTAATTTCAGAGCCATTAGCTATCCTTTTGAGGATAGCTAATTCCTGGAGGTTAGATAAGGTCCTGAATGACTGGAAAAGGGCAAATACAGTGTCCATTTTTTAGAAAGGGAAGGAAGAACATACAAGAAATTATGGACCAATCAGCCTGACTTTAATATCTGGAAAGATCCTGGAGCAGGCCCTCCAGGTGTCCTTTGTGAAGCAGCTGGAAGATAACAACTTGATCTGTTGCTCTTAATCTTGATCATGGCATGGTGTGAATGGAATGAAATGATCAGTGAAAACGTTCTGGTCTCAAATCCTAATTCATTGAACACTTAAGCAATGCCACTACTTGAGCACAATGACTCAGCTAGCCAGGCATCATCACAGCACTTGGGGTTGCAGTTTTGACCAGCATGGTCTCCTCTTGCTTGGTGACAAGTCCCCAAACTTAAGTTTTTCCTTCAGCTTTTATACTCTTTTAGAGCCCTCATCTGTATATTCCATATATGGTCATGCTAGGGATCCTCACCAATTACCTTTTACAATAGTTATTTCCTCATCAAGCTGTCACCCTAAGCCTGTTTCTTTTCATCTTACTGCTCACCTACAGAGCCATACTTGGGCTTGTTTTGCTATCTTGTTTTTCTACATTATACAGCTATCTAAGTTTTGTTTTGCCTACAGAGTTTTCTCTGTGCTAGTTGCCTCTGTACTCATTTCATTTGCAGCTCATGGTGTTTGTTCAAAAGGAAAACAAAATCTCATCAGTTATGTCAAAGCAGCTTACAGGCCAACAGTCCCCTCCTAGATAGTGGTTCCATTTAGGATACCACTATCATTATTGTCAACAGCCCAGGCATAAGGTGAGACTCCATTCTTCTCAATACCACCTGTGGAGGGGATGGTATGTGGCAGGTCTCAGTGCTTACCCTGTCCTTGACTGGTGATCTTACCACAAGATATCTGTGAGCGTGTCTACAAGAGCTACTGCACAATAAGTTTTTACACTAGCATCTACATGTGCAGGCATTACAGCACAGTAACAGTGTGTGTAGACTGACTTGGAACTAAAGTTAGAGGTCCCAAGTCAGTCCACAAACACAGGGTTACCACATAGTAAGGAGTATAGAGCACAGATATGCTTTACTGTGCAGTAACTACTCAGACAGGTAGCAAACCTACTTGGGCAGGTAGCATCATGCAGGTAGCAGTTTTACACCCAAGTTGTCATAAGTTGCCATACTTACTGTGTAGTAATGGCACACGTGTAAACACACACCCATAATGTGCAGTAATTTTTGGTTATTGCACAGTAACCTAAATTAAATCTGCTCCTAATCAGCCAGCCACCACGCAGCAGGAGATTGCTTCCTGTCCCCAGGAAATGTCTGCTGCCAGGGTGGGCTGTACCACTGGACTCTGGGTGGGAACTATGTCCCCCTGCCCCAGCAGCAGGGAGTTCCAAGCCCCTTGCTCTGAGATCACAATTGTGGAGCAGGGGCCAGAAGCTCCTTCTCTTACAATCCCCATTTCGCCATTGTGATCAAGGAGTGAGGGACTGGGAGACCCTTATCTCCCAGCACCAGCTCTGCAGTTGTGGGGCTTGGGCTGAGAGATCCTTATCTCCTAGGGCCAGGTCTGCAACAGCTGGGCTGGTGCTGGGAGATCCTTATCTATCAGCCTGATCCCCACAGTCATAGGGCTTGGGCTGGGAGATCCTCATCTCCCAGGACAAGCTCCATAAAAGTGGGGCCAGCACTGGGAGATCCTTATCTCCTAGTTGAGCTTCTGGTTGTCAGGCTTGGGCTGGGAGACCTTCCCAGTGTCAGCCCTGCAGCCACGGGGCTGGCCCTGGGAGATCCATATCTCCCAGCCTGAGCTGTGCACTCATGGGGGTTGGACTAGGAGACAGTGGGACCAGCTGCGTGACAGTGGGACCATCCTTGTCTCCCCAGCCTGTTCCCCACCAAGCTCCATGCTCACAAAGTTGAGCAGGGAATGGGCTTCCCAGCCTCCACCCCATAAACTGATCCCAGATCAAATGCATGTGTAGATGTACCCTGTATGTCCATGCCTAGACTTTAACCTTATCTTGGCTAGCAGCTTCACCCTCAAGCATGCCACACAGCATTATTTGCACTAGCTAAGAAAGTAGACTGGAAGCAGTGAAGTTATGTCCATATCTCTATGAAGGCAAGGCCATTAGAATTGCTGAGAGGCAAAGTCAGTTTGCTCACTAGTATCACTACACAGATGTGGCTACATTGTTTTCACTCTAGTATGTGCTGGACTTGAAAGTGAGAATGCCAGGTATAGTAAATCAGGGTATAGATACAGTCTGTATCTCTGAGTCTTCAATTCGATATTTTGAAGATATTGACTTTGCAACAGTAGTTATGTACTTTCAGGTTCCTGTGAAAGGATTACTAGTTCCCAAGGCATTAATTGACTCCATAGAATTCAAGTGGCAAAAGTAAGAAGACAGGGATGTAGGTTGTAGCGGTGTTGGTCTAAGGACATAGGCAGACAAGGTTCTTTGGGTGAATCTGATATCCTTTATTAGGCCAACTAAATAGTTGAAGAACAATTTTTAAGCAAGCTTTCGGGTTCCAAAACCCTTCATCAGGCTAGGGAAGTTTCAGCAGTTGTTGTGTGCTCTTCCTGGGTGGAATGCAAAGTAAAAAAGACAGAGGCTGGGCTGGTATGTATACAAGACAGGTAGTCAGTGAAAATGTAGACTGAGTCAATGGGTGAGAGACAGGCTGGGTGGGGTGGGGACACAAGGGGGATGAATAGTGGAGAAGTATCCAGGAAGTCAGCTGTCAGGCAAGTTATAATGTGTCATAAATCTAATGTCTTTGATAGATTTCTGGTATACATTCATTCTGGTGCGCAGTTGTTGTTTGGTCTCTCCTACATAATTTCCATAAGGGCATTTGGTGCATTGGAGGAGATACATTGCATTTTTGGAGGTGCAGCTGTAAGATCCAGGAATGCTGATGGCTCTGTTATAGGGTGTAGTGATTGTGGGGGTGCTGGAGATGTGTTGGCAAGTTTTGCATTTCTTGTCATGGCATGGTCAGTATCTATTTAGTGTGTTCTGGGCCTGAGGAAGTTTGCTTCTGGTGATGAGATTGGCGAGGTTTGGTGCTTGTTTGAAAGCTAGGATGGGTGGCTCTGGGAAGATCTCTTTAAGAATAGGGTCTCTTTCTAGTATGGGTTGCAATTGTTTGAGGATTTTCCATACAGGTTCATGGGAGGGGTGATATGTCATAACCAGCAGCGTATGATTTGTTGGGGGGGGGGCGTTCTTCTGTACTGCAACAATTCTTCATGTGATATCTAGGTGGCTTTTTCAAACGTGCAATCTATCTATAAGATCTGTCTATCTATCTATCTATAAGATAGATAGATTTTATAGATACATACATCTATAAGAGAAAGGAGAGCAATTTATTGAAAGGACCAAGGGAAAGACTACTACATACCAACTCTAGGACTGCCTCCATCCCTGCAGAATAAATACGGAGCTACTGTCCATCCCAAATCCACTGGCCTGATTTGCCCTGAGGAGTCATTATTTGTAATGGCAATTGTTCTGCATGTCCTAGGGCTTTATTCAAAGAACAGTTAGCCCAGGATGGATTGAGTAAAAATGAAGCAGTAACAAGAGTAATTCCACTGATCTGAATGGACTTCTCAAAGCATAAAGGTGCTACACAGGATGAGTAAAGACATCAAGTTCTGACCTTAAAGAATATCAGGTTGTAGCATGCCTGATGCATGCATTCCTTAAAAATCATTAGAGCCTACTATATGCTAAGCTAGTGATTTATTTGTTTTTGGTATATAGAGAAATCACTGCCAGAGCATACTTTAACTGGGAATTCATTGATATTTGCTGCCAAAGCAATATCAATGGCGGCTTTAAACTGTAGTGAAGTTGATTTAGATAACCATCAGGAAAAACGCCCTTACTGTCAGAACTGGAAGGAGTTGCCCACTGTAAGTTTATAAAAAAGAGACTGGATAGGCATTCACCTTGGCTAGTATAGGAACAACACATCCTGCTTTTGTGCAGGTTACTGGACTAGATGATCTTTGATGTCCCTTCTAACTCAATGAATCTATGACAATATTTTATGATAACTTCTAAACATAATTTTATTTATACATGCACACACTTATTTATGAATACATATACGTGTGTATATAAACATATATATACATAATATGTGTGTGTGTGTTCTAACTCACATGCTAGAAGGTCTTATAATATAAAACCCTTATAACTTTCATGTGAAGTACTGACTATTTCTAGTGACAAATTTCTAACTGAAGGACTCTCTTCTCATTGGGGAAACTGTTATTTTAAATGCATTTGGTAACTGCACTCAGAATTTCACTTAAATGGTCAGCAGATATAACTAAATAAAGACTTAGAAAATAGTGCTGATATTTATATATTTTTCATTTGCACTTATACTACTTACATTTATATTTTCAAACTTCTTAAGTGTTCAGTGCCCCTTAGCATTTTCAGCACTGTTTCAGACAGTGGCAACACGTTACAAATGATTTATAAATCCTCCTGCAAAATGCAGTGATACTGACAAAATCATAATTATAGCAGTGGTTTAGGCTTTAATTATCATTATAATTCATTAATTTGTTTTGTAGTAAAGCCCAGAGGTCCCAATCAGTTATCAAAAACTTTATGCTGGGCATTTCATGCACATGTAACAAAAAATAGCCCCTGTATCAGGCTAATAATCAAATAACATCCTCATGGCTTTTGTCATTCCCTGAAGCATTTCATTCATTGTCAATCTAAAATCTTTTTCACCATGGAAACTTAGCTAATCGAACTAATAAACTGTTACCAGTGCCGTATGATGACAAGATCATTTAAGCTGAAATTATTTATTTAAGATGGTATTGTGTGGAGATAACACCTTCTTTATTGAGCATTTTGCCATCATTGCTAATGGATATCCTGATTTTTTATTTTCTGGTAGCATTAGCAATTATAATATTAATCAAAAGTTAGATATTTTAAGACTATTTTCAGTTCTTAAGTAGCTTTGCTAAACACACTCAGTGGGACAATTAAGATATTGATTCCTGAATTTCTTGTCAGACGGTTCAGCCAGCATATGTTGCATCTGTTGAATGTCTTTTTCAAACATTACTATTATTACTATTATGATTATTATTTACAGATATGGGTGTTTAAATAAACAATTGCCTAGGCCTAACAAAAAGATCCTCTGCCTTTAGATTTAAATAAAATGGAATTGAAACAAAACACTAGCACACCCTATTTCCATAAAAGGGAAGTATGCAGGTGAGTCATAGAGCCCATTCAGTGTCTTACTGGTTTATGTCTACACATACAGTTCTATTTATAAGACTAAAGTCTCTATTGAGCTCATTGTCTGGAGTAGAAGGAAAGTGGCAGGAGTTGTAGGCATCTTCAGTGTGATAGGAATAGAAGTTGTATGCAAGTTAGCTTCAGCAAAGGATCAGTCTCAAAACTGACCAGGCAAAATACATATTTTGACAAGACAACTGAAAATTTAGAAAATGTTCATAAATATATTAACATCCATTAACTGTATGTGGTAAAAATAATACAGCAATGGTGAATTTATATAAATGATATTTGACTGACTTTCAAAGACATGCTTATAATTTTCTTCCTCTTGCTACTAACACTGTTTTTATTCCTCTCTGGAAAATGTTCTGGGCCATTCCTGGGCTGTGTCTTGGGGGTTACTAAGGACACCCTGGAAAAGGTCTCTTGTACTGATTTTGAAAACTTTATCCTGGGTCAGTACTAGACAGTCTCCCACTGCCTGGTTTATTCAACATTGGGCACATGTCCCTGTAGTGCTACAAATTAGCTAAATCACTGTAACTTTAATCCTGAATGAAACAGTGTTAAAGTAGCAATGGTTTTGTGCAGAAGCATGCAGATTTAACATTTACACTGTAGCAGATCATATCAGTTTCATTTGATACAGATAGAATTGTTATAGCTAAGATAGATGCCTAAAGCAGGTACACGAACCAGAAAAAGAAGTGATGTATACTACTTTCAGTTCCAGAGGTTTTTGGAGTATCTAGGATTGTGTCCCAAATTTTGCTCCTTAGCTACTGGTCTCTTTACTCCTACTGCTCCTGCTGTTTCTAACATACATATTTTTCAATCCATGTTTGATATTCATTTAAGACTAACAGGAGATTGCCAGACAGGTCCAGAAATATATCTGAAGAACAGATATTGGTCTCATGGAACTTCCTCCCTTTCAATTTTTATCTCCTTTGCCTTATCTCTTCCCATAACTAATCCTAAAATTCTTTGTCTTGTTTCTGTTTTCTTGCATTCCAATCTTCTTTCCTATTTTTCAGAACAGTTTTCAAGTGAAAAGACGCATTTTCATTGGATGCATACTGATAGACCAGGGGAAAAGCTTCCCAGGACAAGGTTACAGTCATCATTTAAAGGTGAGTTTGGGCAAATAACTTAATTATATTCACTGAAATGGTGTGAAAGTCCCCTTGTGAAATGTAGTGCATGGTGACTTTACAGATAATATTCTGGCTTGTGATAAAGAGAACTAACTGACTTGAAGCAAGTGGGCATCCTGTGGCTGGTCTCAATGTAGGCCTGCCTACTCGCTTCTGGGGAAACCACCCACCCATCTCGCCTACCACACCTTGATGTTCTTGACTGAAGGATATTCATTAGGTGGGAGGCTTGCCCTGATGACAAGGCCCTATATAAATGACTCTGACCTTTCCTTATTATGTCCCAAGCCTTGCAGACCTTCCATGGCCTAACACCCAGTGCACGCCTGCTCGGCCTAGCACTTGGCCTCCAGCTTGTCTAGCCTGACACCCAGCTTAAAGCTTAGTGGGGCCTCACCAAGTCTCCCTGCCTCTGTAGGGCCTCGCCCAGCCTCCAACTCAGAGTGGCCTAACACCCAGCTTTCAGTCAGCACATACACCTGGCCTTAAAATACTCAGCCTCACATCCAGCCCCTCTGCTTCTGATATACACTCAAATGCCTTAAGCCCCACACTGGGCTCTAAGCCCCATCTCTGGGTCTGTAAGCCCCAGGCTCCAAGCCCCATACTCAGACTCCGAATCTCATCCCCAGGTTTCAAGCCTATTTACCAGACTCCAGCCCTGACCCCAGGCTTCAGATCCCTCTCTGGGCCCCAGGCCCCTCACATCAGACTCCAAGTCCCTCTCT
Organism: Caiman crocodilus; assembly: GCA_030014935.1. Lineage (NCBI taxonomy): Eukaryota > Metazoa > Chordata > Crocodylia > Alligatoridae > Caiman > Caiman crocodilus. Next base: position 42,035,432 of record JAGPOW010003642.1, read on the forward strand.
GTGGGACTAGGGCTCCAAGCCCTGCTGTTCCCCACCCCAGAAACTAACTCCCAGCTCCCTAATGCATCCTCAGACTCTACTGCAAGTCTGGGAACTGCCACACGTCTCTCCTCTTGGCCTGGGCCCTACCTCAGTACTTGCAGTGAGCCTAGGCTCCCCTGCAATGACCAACTATCCACCAGGGATATGGGGGCTAGGGTTAGAAGGCATCCCATTCCTGCCTTTCACCAGGGAGGTAACTGGCCTGGCACTTCTCAGGCACTCCTTCACCACAGGGAGTCCCACCAGGCTTCCTCAACAGGTGCACTTTTCTGTTGTACCTAGGACAAGGAGCTGCCTGCCTTCCCCAATACCTCCTCTCTTACCTATGAGTTGTACAGGGCCCAGCCCTTATATAGCAATTGGGCCCTGTTCCCCAATCAGGCAAAATTGCCTTATTGAGATAATAGTCAGCTGCAGGCTGCCTGTTTGCTGCCTATAGCTCTGGGACTAACAGAGCACCCTGTGCTGTCTATTCCTCTACTGACTAACAGATCAACCTATTACACATTGGACATAGTGTAACTTTAAAAAAGCCATTTCCATGACTTAGTGTAAGTCTGTATACAATGGGGGAGCAGTTATGTCAAACTCCTTTGTTAAATGTATTGAAATTCATAGATTCACTGTTTAATACTTTCCACTGTTCCTGCTGCTCCCACCATCAGCACCAGCTTCCAAGAGATGAAGGCCCCATGCTCAATACTATTAGAATTCACAGATTCACAGATTTAGGCCTGGAAGGGACCTCATGAGAGCACTGGGTCTTGCCACCCTGCTCTGGGCAGGAAAGACTGCTTTGGTCAAATAACCCCAGCAAGGTGTGCATCCAGTCTCCTTTCGAAGATCTCTAAGGTAGGTGCCTGCACCACCCCCACTGGGAGTCTGTTCCAGAATTTGGTCATACAGATGATGAAGTTTTTCCTTATATCCAGTCTGAAATCTTATTCTAGGAGTTTACAACCATTGCTCCTGTTTTTCCATTGGGGCCCTTTGTTGAATAGTTGTTTGCCTAGCCCCTGGTGTATTTGTAAGCTGTCACCAAATTCCAGCAAAGTCTTCTCTCTTTTAGGCTGAACAGTCCCATATCTGTCAGCCTTTCCTTGTATAGCTTGGTCTTCAGGCCACTAATCATATGAGTGGCTCTTCTCTGAATTCTCTCAAGCTTCTCCACATCTTTCTTCAAGTGTGGTGCCCAGAACTGGACACAGTACTCCAGCTGCATCCTCATCAATGCCAAGTAGCGCAGTAGAAAAACATCCTTAGTTTTGCTTGAGATGCATCAGTTGCTGCATGTCAGTGTATTGTTTGCTCTGCTAACTGTAGCATTACACTGATGGCTCAGATTCATTTTATGGTCAATTATGACCCCCAGGTCCCTTTTGGGGTCCTCTTCAAGAGGAGGCTGGACAGATATTTGTCTGGGGTGTTATGACCCCTCACTTGTTCTTGTCTGGGGTAGGAGGTCAGACATGATGATCTGTTTAGGTCTCTTCTGAGCCTAAGCACTATGACACAGATCTATTAATACTCTCTGGATCTGACCCTGTAGCCTGTTTTCCACACATCTGATCACTAAATTGTTGAGTGCATTACCCTCTAGTTCTACCCTGAGAGCCTCATGAGCTACCAAGTCAAGGGCCTTCCTAAAGTCCAAGTAAATAACATAAACATCACTAAATAACCCTATATTTACTTTTATGTAGCCAGTGCAAATGATACTAGTGTAAGTTCTATATATGAGGTCACAGGATCATAGGAAAGTAGAATTGGAAGGATCCTCATAAAATCATCCAGTCCTGCCTTGAGCCACCCTGAAGATCCTGCCTTAAGCTGCCTTCTCAAGGCAGGATCATTCTTGACTAAACCATGAGATGTTAATCTGTCTAGTGCCTGTTTAACCTGCTTTTGAAAGTTCCCAAACATGGATATTCCACAACTTCTCTAGGTAGCCTGTTCCAATGCTTGACCACCCTCATAGTCAGAAAGTTTCTCCTAATCTCCAGGCTAAATTTCCCCTGCTGTAGCTTAAGACTATTGCTCCTAGTTCTGTTCCCTATAGCCACAGATAAATGATCATTTATATCCTCCCTATTATTATCCTTCAGGTATGTGAAGACTTTTATGAAATCACCCCGCAGACTTCTCTTCTCTAGGATAAATAAACCCTAATTCTTTCAGGCTTTCCTCATAAGACTTGTTTCCCAGGCCCATGATCATTGTCATTTCCATGAGCTGGACTCTTCCCAAATTTCTTCATCCTTCTTGAAGTGGGGGGCCAGAAACTGTACACAGTACTCCAGATGAGGCCTCACTAGTGCTGAACAGAGAGAAAGAATTACTTCCCTCAATTTGCAAGAGATACTCCTGTTAATACAACCAGATACTCTGTTAGCTTTTTTTTTCTTTGCAGCAAAAGCACACTGTTGATTCATATCCAGCTTATAGTCTACCATAACTCTTGAGTCCTTCTCTGTAATACTGCCACCTAGCCAGTAGGTCCCCATTTTGTATTTGTAGATGCAGTTATTCCATCCCTAGTGCAGGACTTTCCACTTGTCCTTGTTGAATTTCATGATTGATTGCAGACGATTTCTCCAGTCTATCCAGGGCATTTTAGAACTTTGCTCTCCCCTCTGAAGTGTCTACAATTCCATCAAACTTATGTCATCCACAGGAGGGTGATCCAGGCTGACCTTGACAGGCTCAGGAAGTGGGCGGGCCTGTTTTACACTGAAAAATGCAAGGTTCTCCACCTTGGGAAGAAAAACCTGCAGCATCCTTATAGGCTCGGCAGTGCTACACTGGCTAGCACTACAGCTGAAAGGGACTTGGGGGTCATGATTGACCAGAAGATGAACATGAGCCTTCAGTATGATACCGCTGCTAGTAAAGCAAGCAAAACGCTGGCTTGCATCCATACCTCCTTCTCAAGCAAATCCCAGGATATCATTCTCCCATTATACTCGGCCTTGGTGAGGCCACAGCTGGAGTACTGCTTCCAGTTTTGGGCTCCACAATTCAAAAAGGATATGGAAAAGCTAGAGAGGATACAGAGGAGATCCATGCACATGATCAGAGGTCGGGAAACAGACCTAATGAAGGGAGGGTGAGAGCCATGGAACTCTTCATTCTGGAAAAGTGCAGGCTCAGGTGTGATCTGGTGGCCACCTGTAAGTTTATCAGGGGTGCTTTCCAGGATCTGAGGGAACATCTATTCACCAGAGCGCCCAAGGGATGACAAGATTGAACAGTCACAAAGTCCTCCACGACCCTTTCATGCTAGACATAAGGAAAAACTTCTTTACTGTCCAAGCCCCCAAAGGTTGGAATAGACTGCCACTGGAAGTGGTTCACACACCTACTTTGAACACCTTCATGAGACATCTGGATGTTTATCTTGCTGGGATCCTATGATCTCTACTGACTTCCTGCCTCTGAGGCAGGGGTATTCCTCAATGATAAACTCAATGATATTCCAAGGTCCCTTCCAGCCCTAATGTCTACGAAACCTATCCCTGTTTTTTTGCATCACTATACTAGGGACAGGCATCAAATGGTAGGTATTGTAACATCTAATTTGGAGGTTTCTAAAAGGCCAATCTAGAGTTTGCTCCAGATTCAGAAAGGGTTTAAGTCCCTAATTGCCACTTTAAAAAGACTGGGTGCATCAACATATGTGCTTTACTGTGGAGTTAACTAAGTGGCTCTGTAGGAAAGCATAACCATTTGCATGTGTATCTTTATTAGGCTGCAGTAAATTAATTAACTCTGCTGTAGGATAATACTGTCTGGGACAAGTAATATCCTACAGCAGAATTATTTAGTGTATTATAATGCACATGTAGCACCCTCACACTGTAGCACTCATGCCCCAGCCAGCCCCTCCACAGCATACTGAATTAAGGTGAAGCAGCTGCAGACAGGCAGGCTGAGCCCCCAGGACCTCTACCAGATGGGTCTGCTCTGTCCCAGCATAACATGCTGTGGTCCCAGGTGCATGTGTAAACACCGTGCCCAGAAGCAATGAACTGTGGCAAGAACTACACCAGCATTTATTGCTACATGTTAATTTCATGTGTGGACCACCCAAAAAATATGGTTTCTCAAACCTTTTGCCTAGTTGCTGTCTAACCACGGAGGTCCCCTCAGAGGGATGTTTACTCAGGAAGAGGTTGCAGCCTTGTCTCATATCTGAGAGTGTCCCCCAAAACTAGCCCAAGCATAACTTCTAGATCTAAAGGGGGTGGGGGAGCCCTTCCTCTTTTCCCTCTATGACCCTGGTTTGTCAGTCCCTCACTCTTCCTAGTTCCCTGTGGTCCCAATTCAAGGAGCTACCTTTTAGTTCTGCTTCTAAGGGAAGGACTTTTACCTTGTGTTGGGTAGAACAAGTTTCAGAAAGCAGATAACCATTGGAAGGGGGTGTTAGAACCTCTCTCCAATAAATTCCCCCAGAGTTAAGTAGTTCTTCTGTCCCCATTTCAACCAACACAGCTCAGAGCACCCAAAAAGATTGCTCTTCTATTCTTTTACCAATCTTCCTACCTTCTGAGTCCCTAAATTGCTCTGCTGGCTTTTCTTTCTATCCTGTCCCCTACAAGCTGACACTGCTTGTTGACACTTCCATCTCCCTTACTGTATTCATTTAGCTTCCCTCCAGACTCCTTGATGTGGCCACCTCACATTTGCTGATAGGTCAACAAATCCATTCAAATCTCTGCTAAAGAGACCCTTGTCTTGTCCCACATATAGACAGATCTCTTATTTACTGTCTTTAAGGGAATTGAAAGAAGTGATATTTGTAATATGATCAGCCCCTGGAAAGCACTCTACAGCCATGCCTAGACACAAGTACCTGATCACATGACAAATTACCTCTCATTTACTGACAGTTCAGATGAAGGCCTTCTTAATTTCTGTTTGTCCCTGTATGTGAGCAGGGCTGGACTGATGGAGAAAATGAGATCTTCTCACTGTTAAGTCCCTCTTCTCTTCCTCCTTGCACTCCTCCTGCGCAAACGCCAGCGCGCCCTTACAGAGCCTGCCTGTTTGCACGCTCTGTTCGCACACGGCTCGGGAGTGTGGCTCCCTGCCGGCTCAGCTATGAGCGATCCGGGAAGCTCCCCTCTGGATCAGCTGCAGCTGCCGGCACTAACCCCACTCACCACTTCTCTGCCACTGCTGCTTCTTTGCCGAAAGGGCTCACGTGTGGCCGAGACCACACCTGAACCCTGTCAGGGCTCTTCCTTGGCCCCCTGCTCCGCTCCCAACTGCCGAGCAGTGAGTCAGACCCCGCTTGTAAGTTTCACAGATGTGCTGCTGGATCTGGTCCTGGCCTCGGGGGACGATCTGGTTAGATGTTTCCAGGTACGTGACTCCCTGGGAGATAGCAATCATCGTCTGATAGAATTTGCTGTCTGGCGCAGTGTAGATAGGGCCCACGCTATGACTAGGGTCCCAGATTCCAAAAGGGCCAATTTCAGAGAGCTCAGGAGGCTGGTTGAGAAGGCACTGCAGGACTGTAGGGTTGAGGACATGGGCATCCACAAAGGGTGGATGTTCCTTAAGGAGATGATCCTCTGAGCCCAAGGGACGACCATTCCTGCCTGATGCAAGATGGGAAAAAGTGCCTGGAAGCCCCCATGGCTTAACAGGGACATTCAGGGGTCCCTGAGGGCTAAGCAGGAGGCATACAACATTTGGAAGAGAGGAGCAGTCTCCAAGGAGGAGTACTCCTCTTGTGCTCGGGAGCGCAGGAGGGCTATTAGGAAGGCCAAGGCAGGAGTAGAGCTTCGCCTGGTGACTAGGATCAAGGGCAACAGGAAGAAGGCCTTTTTCAAATATGTGGGGAGCAAAAAGAGAGCCCCAGGCAACGTTGGGCCCCTGAGGGACTCATCGGGCAACCTGGTGCTCGCAGTTGATGGGGAGGCTGAGATCTTCAATGGGTTCTTTGCCTGAATCTTCCTGAGGGGGAACCGGAACTTCCCTCCCACTGGAAGCCTGTATTCCCCCTCAGGAATCACTGCTAGGCCAAGGGTGAGAGTAAACCTGGTGGAAGGGCTTCTGGAAGGGCTGGATGTCTTTACGTCAGCGGGTCCGGATGACCTGCACCCAAGGGTGTTGAGGGAGCTGGCAGGGGTGATTGCTGAGCCCTTGGCTCGGTTATACAAGCGCTCTTGGAGCTCTGGACAAGTGCC
>JAGPOW010003642.1:42047807-42114348 GCA_030014935.1 Caiman crocodilus
CCGGTGCTCTTTCCTGCCAAGGCAGGGGGTCGGACTAGATGATCTGCCCAGGTCCCTTCCGACTCTAGACACTATGATACTATGATACTATGATACTGTTGGCTATTTTTGCAACAAGTATACACTCTTGGCTCATATTCAGCTCATGGTCTACTGTAACACACAGGTCTTTCTTTGCAGTATTGCCACCCAGCCAGTCATTCCCCAGTCTGAATTTGTGCATGCTATTATTCCATTCTTAGTTCAGGACTTCGTACTTGTCCTTGTTGAATCTGATCTGATTGATTGCAGACCATTTTTCCAGTTTATCGAGGTTATTCTGAACTTTAGGCCTGCACTGCAGAGTGTCTACAAGTCTACCCAGCTTGGCGTCACCTGTAAATTTGTGAATTAATTTATTCCATAATTCCTCTGGAATATTATGCCTCCAAGCTTTTTAGAATTAGGATATGTTGACATTTTATAGCATGGGTACTACTGAAAAAAAGTGATCCCAAGACTCATCCTTCAGAAACTGCAGTAATTCCTTCCTTTCACCGCAACTCATCACCTCCCCCTTAAGCCAGTTCCTTATCCACTTTGAGTTCTTATATTAATTCTAATTACTAGTACTTGTAGTAATGCTAAATTCTGTATTTAATCATTCCCATGTGGCCTCATGTCAAATACTCTCCTGAAATGATGATCAATTAGAGCTACTGCTTTTCTGTCATCTAAAAAATTAATTATCTGATGAAAGATAAATACCAGTTTTGTGGCATGAGCCACCTTTATTAACCCTGTGCTGTACTTTGTATCATTTTTCACTTGCCTCCATGTTTTTAAGTATTCTTTCACTCAAAATTGCTCAAAAGCCTTCCCTACTTTGAAGGATCAATGTACTTATACTTGCCTGGATCACCTTTTTCTTTTCTTAAATATGAACACTACATTTGCTATTCCTAGCATCTTATCTAATTTAGTAGATTTCTGAAAATATCTTTTCTAGATATATAATTTAAAGTTCCTATTCAGAATTTTGAAATAGAGACTAGTACATTATTTTAAACTAAGTATTTTAAATGCATTGAATGTTGCTTCCACCTCAGAAATGGTCATTTCCATTTCCATGTACTCATATTCAGTAACCTTCCTACCTCAGGTAAACCTGTTTACTGAAAACTGATGCTTTGCCCCTTCTTCATAGCATAGCAATCCTACTTCCTTTTTCTTTGCTTTCCTTCTTCAACTTCCTTATATGTCCAACTTTCCTAAATGCAAACATTCACAAAAAGATATAAAGAGAAGTCACTGAGAAGAGTAGGTATCTAAGGACTACAGCTGCTAAATAACTGCACAGCAGGGTGACTTTAAAATAAAAAGCTGATATGGATTGCATACTATGTCTTCATGTTGGATAAAAGAAGTGAAAGCAATTTACCAACTAAAGAAATTGCTGGGTAAACATTATTGGACACTGGTGTATATACTGAATAGCTGCATTCAGTTTTATATTCAGCATCTATAGAGAAACAGATAAGTTGCATAATACCAGGAGGATACTGATGAAATTCTCTAATATAAAGAGGTTTTCTCATTGCTGTAGTAAGTTACAAAAGTCACAATATCAATAAGTCTTGAGGGAATTCCTGTTACACTGAAAGTATCAGAGAGCTGGGGGCATAAATTTTAACTTTAATGAGAATGACCTGTTCTACCTTATGTACAGCAGATTATAATACTCCAGGCATTACTATGAATTAGTTCCCAGAAATGTTCATAATTAACATATTGTAATCCAAGCCCTGTGCAGAGGACAAGGTAAAGAACATTCCACTATCTTTATCCTTCAACTGCTGTTGAAATAGGAAGTGCTATAAAATCCTAAAATAGATCATTAAGTGAGGAAATAAAGTGATGGTGTTATGCAGAAATACTCAAACCCATTAATTCATCAGGACTGGCAACTTTACTAGGAATAATAGACCCAGTTTTTAATGTGCAGTTTCTGAGAGACTTGGAGCAGAATCCTATTTCACCTACTGGACAACCACTCGTGACCACCTCTAAGTTATATGGCTAAAGCAGTGTTCTCAACTCTTTTTGGACTCAAGGCAACCCTTGTTTGACTTAACGCAACCTTTAGAAAATGGAATTTCTTCACTTTCACTTGTTTCTTGAGTATGGAAAAATAGTAATTCTTCTGCTGCAAAGAACTCAGATCACAACTGGTTAGAATGTTTTTGATATTATGAATTCCTATTTGAAATCTATGGGCACGTCCAGATGAGTTCAAATGTGTGGTATGTGGCCTTAGATCCATCTGTGATGCCACACTCTGCACATGCCGACATTCCCTGCACTGCTACTTTTCAGTGAAGGAGAGGGGGTTTACCCCGGGAGATTCCAGGGTCAAAAAAAGCCACACCAAAAAAAAGTGGGCAGTGCATGTGGCAGCCCCATGCACCATCCAAAACCAGAGCCTGGCCAGCCATGCTCTGGCTGCCATTCAGGCTTCCTACAACAGCTGCAGCTCCTCAAGGCCCCTAGGTAATGACATAGGCATTCCCCAGGGACAAGTAGCAGGAGCACAAGGTATGCTGCTGGTACTTACCCAGAGAAACAAATGTCCATTTTAGTCTGCATTTTCCCTATGGGTTTATTCTGTGAATCTTGTATAGGTGTTTGCACATTTCATATACAGTGGTACCTAGCATCACCCTTAAAAAAGATCTCAATGGGTGGAACAGGATTGCCCTCCAGAAATGCAGAAGGATGTCCTATTCCCATAAGAGGGCACTTATGTACCCAGAGGGGGAAATAGAAGTGCTTCTATATTTTAACTGGATAAGTCAGAGTTCATAGCAAGCTTTACTTTGGTCCACATCCACAAGATAAAATAGAATTTTGCCCTTAAGAAAGACTTTCCTAAACCAATCAGCACTGAAATACCTTTGGACCTGTTTAAGTCTTAGCCCTTAAGTTCTAATATAATAATGGGTTGTTGCTATCTTTTGTACCACTCTATGCTAAAAAGTTTTCACTGCAGGTTTTATCTATTAGAGATTCTATTATCTATGAAGGGCCAAGAGTCAGCCTGAAAAAGTATCCTAGAATATTTATCTGAGACTGGAAATCATACTGCAGGTTGTTTCAAGATAGCTATTACCAAAACATAATCTTAAATATTTTTAAATAACAGGTATTGAAATGACTGTAGCTACAAAGGAAGTTACAGTATATTTGCTTCACAAAATGGTCTTACCCTTTATGAAATTAATTCCTAAATAGCATCCTATTGTGCACAAGAAAAACTGTTACCAATTGTACTATGGCACTTTCATAGGCATGTCTACACATGTGCTTTAATGAGTAGTACCTTATTCTACTGTACATTAAAGTGTTGCATAAAAAAACAGTGGTAATATGCTAATGCACAGTATAATAGGCTACTGAACATTAAGCATCACCTAAAAAGCATGTGCTTGTGCTACTGTGCATTAACACAACCTAGTGTGCATTTATTTAGTACCTCATATTGGAGACATGCCCTGTGTCCATGATGAAATTTCTGTACTAAGTGACACATAGATGTTATCTTCCTCAGAAACTTTTGTCATTCAAGTTGTATTTGAAAGATATTAACATGCTTCTCACAAAATTGGCCTAAAGTCAGCTTTTGTAAACAAGCAGGGAATTAATTCAACATTTCTTCAGCTCCTCTTTAAATGACAAAACTCTAGAAGTAATAACACTTCTGTCACCTACACTGATGGAATTACAATCTTGATCATTGAAAAAGAGGATGGTCTGGTAATCAAACAAAACCCTGATCAAAGACATAGGATGGCTAGTAATATAACATTCAAAGACATCTAGGTGACTAAGGTACCTAAGACATGTAAAAAACACAGAAAGCTGAGGAAGGCTTTTGCTCTGGGATCCTACAAAAGTAAAAGCCCATTGCTTCACTTGGAGTACATGTGAAGAATGTGAGATTATCCCATGCAAAACACTTTTTCACGGGATAACTGTAGCCCATTTAAGTTAATTGTAATTTATTCCAGGGACAAGCTATATGATTAAAGGGTTGTGCTGCTTTTCTTTTGCCCCAGGTTTTGACTTGGATCAACCAGAACTGATACTTGAAAAAGGGCATTTTGAGCATGTCTACATGTGTACTTTTAATGCACATTAGTCCAATTTAAGGTTTCATTAAGGACATGTCTACATGTGCACACCATTACTGTGCCTTTAAACTAGAGAGTGAAAGGCTATTGGACCCTAAATTTGTTTTATGCAAATATCAATTTTATGTGTGAATTGTTAAATCTCATTAGCAGATGTGTAGACATGCTAATGCACATTAGCACTGTGTGTATCTATTGACTTGAGACTAATTTTAGTCCCAAGTCGATTCACACACCTGCATTAATGTGCATCACCCTAATGCGCATAAGGCTAATGTGCATTAATTTTAGGTGCATGTAAAAGCATGTGTAAACATGCCCACTGTATCTGAAAGGTTATCTAATATATCTTTCAGGAATAAAATTGCTCCTTAAAATAATATTCCCTCTCCCCATGCTTCTCACATAAGATGTGAAAAAGTCAATGAGTCTTTGACTCTAAAGCATAAATGATGTCTGAAACTGAGATTAGGTCAGGTCCCTAAATCACTTAAGTATGTTTGAAATTTCTTTCCTAAACATGGATGAATGGTGAAGGCAGTGACTCTCTCAGTTTTATAATTACTGTTAAATAATAATGAAGGATGCTTATGCAATACAAGTCCTATGTGAAGGCATAATAAGATTTATGCTGCTTCTTTATATTTGGAGCTGACAGCTAAGCAAGAAAAGCTGACAAAATTTCCATTAAGAAACTTTGAGAGAGAGAAGGATAATGCAATTATATTAATTTGAATAATGCTTCTTGTGCAGAGATAGGGAAAAGTATGTTTCTCTGACTTGCCATTGGCATATGGCACTGTGGATTTAAATGAAACTGTTTAGATCTCCTATTTACTCATATTCTTAAGTATTTGAAAGATCAGAGAGTTGAATTCCAAAACTACTTAAACAACAAAGGCTCCAAAGTGAAAAGCAGGGCTTCTGGTCCTTTTTACTTGCTTTGAAACATGCCTGTTTAAAAGTTGACTTAGTTTTACAGTCATTTCAAGTAAGATTGTAGCAGTCAGGCATAGAAAAAGCCAGATATTATATAGCAAAATATAACTATCATAAATGCAGACTAGATAAATTCCTGGCCCTATTTAAGTAAATGAAAGTTTTGTATTGAAATCAGTAGGGCAGGATCTCATTTCTTGTATCTACATTAAAAAAAGAAACTTTACAACAAAACTTACTAATATAGTATTGCTATCTACCAACATACATACTTTGAGAAAATACATTTGCATCAGCTTGATTTTGAATTTAACCTATCCAAATTGGCCTCTATTTTTTTACAAATCTGTAACATTTAAGTTATTCATGTTTGTGTACTATTTAATTGCAAAAATTATTCATGTATGAAGATAAGGATGTACGTTGATCAGTTCAGAGAATTGAGTGCAAAGGACTTTTTGTAAAAAGAAGTTAAGAATATAGAAATCTTATCTCATTCCTGAGGAGTGTAATAAAATTGTGCTTCGCCCAAAACTATTTAAATTAATCTTACTTTCCTACTAATGTACGGAGTTATCAGTATTTTCCTAATGTGTGGTAATGCAGTGGTGAGTATCCAGATAAACAAGTAATTGGCATGGTTTATCTATAATTAGAGCAGATGTTGTGGGAGCTGAGATTAGTTCAGCTTCACTGACTTTAATTTGTAAATCAGAAAACATGGTACACCTCAGTGTTTATAAATGTGAAAAAAAAACCTGAGACAACCAGCTAAGAAACTCTCCTAAGTATTACTCTGAATTAATCTGCCTAATAAATATTCAGAAACATCCCAACATGTTCATGTATGTAAGTAACTTGACACATATAATCCTGTTGGGGATGTTCTGTCTCCTAGAACTACTCATGTCCTTTCCCAGCCTCCCCCTGTAGTCAGAGATCTCTTAGAGCTAACTCCACCTACACCTCCAGTATAGTGTGCAAGCCCATGCCATGCTTTCCTACTGTCTATAGTGACAGAAGATATAAAGGGACTAGTGAATGAATGACTCATAGCTGAAGCTGGAAATGTCAACCAGATTTACCATGTACATCAAACATAATACCATGTTACAGATTGCACCCTTCTCTAGTCTATCAGTCCATTATGAATAAGATCAACACGAAAAGCAACTCAAAACCCTCTGGGTCAAACTATGGGGTGGGGGGCGGAGGTGCAGTGAGATGGACCTAACTATTGGTGTATACTATAGACCACCAAACCAGGGGGAGGAGCTTGATCCAGAGTCCTCTCGAGAACTGGCAAAGGCTGCACGTACATGGGACATGGTTATCATGGGTGACTTAAATTACCCAGACATCTCTTGGGAGTAATGCTTGGCTAAGTCAGATCAGTTGCATTGCTTCCTGACCTGTATCTAAGAGCCTTACCTGACTCAGGAAGTGATGGGCCGACCAGAGGTAATGCTCTCCCAGACTTGGTCTTGGCCAAATGAGATGATCTGGTGAGTGACTTGAATATAGAAGGTGACAGTGACTGTGAAACCATCGTGTTCACTGTCCATTACAAGGCAAGAAAATCAGCTAGCAGGGTCAAAGTTTTGGACTTCAGAAAAGTGAATTTTAATAGGCTTAGGGCAATAGTAGGGGAAGTGCTGTGGGACCAGGGAGCAAAAGTGAAAAGAGCTCATGAAGAGTTGTCATTCCTCAAGGACACAATTCTCAAATCACAAAAGAAGTTCATTCCCATGTGGAGGAAAGGTAGCAGAAGGGCTGGTAAGCTCTCTTGGCTTAGTAGGGATATCATGGTCCTCTTGGAAAAGAAGAAAGAGGCATACAAACAATGGAAGCTTGGGGCAGTCCCCAAGAAGGACTATACAACAACAGCCGCACTTGTAGGGAGAAGATTAGAAAGGCTAAGGAGGCATCTGAATTTAAACTAGCAACAGGAATCGAGGACAATAAGAAGTCCTTCTTTAGGTATGTAAGGAACAAAAGGAAAACAAATGGAAGTGTGGGACCATTGTTTAACAACTCAGGACACCTGGTTACTAACACTCAGGAGAAAACTGAATGTCTGAATGACTACTTACAGGAGTGTAGGTTGTAGCCGTTTTGGTCTAAGGACATAGGCAGACAAGATTCTTTGGGTGAATCTGATCTCTTTTATTAAACCAACTTAAATAGTTGGAAAAGAATTAATTAATTTTTTCCAACTATTTAAATTGGTCTTATAAAAGATATCAGATTTACCCAAAGAACCTTGTCTGAATGACTACTTTTCTTCAGTATTTCACTGGACTAAAGGGAAAATCATACTAGATAAGGTTCAGAATGGGCATGGTGGGAATAACTGGCTTCCTACTGTTAACAGTGAACTGATGCGTGATCAGTTAGAAAAGTTAGACTTTTATAAGTCAGTCATCCGAGAGCACTGAAGGAGCTGGCTGAAGTCATCATGGGAGCTCTGGCAAAAAAAATTTCAAAACTAATGGTGCTTAGGAGAGGTCTCTGAAGGCTGGAAAAGGGCCAGTGTTGCACCCATCTTCAAGAAGGGGAGGAGAGAGGACCTGAGCAACTACAGGCCAATTAGTCTAACTTCTATTCCAGGGAAAATCCTGGAACAATTCATTAAGGAGTCTATGTGCAATATGCTTGCAGGAGTTGGAATACTAAATGACAGCCAGCATGGCTTCATTATGGGCAGGTCTTATCTCACCAATCTCATCTCCTTCTACGACCAGGTAACTTGCCACTTGGATAAGAGAGAAGAGGTCAACTTTATATACCTATACTTCCAAAAGGCCTTTGATCTGGTATCCCATGATGTTCTCACAGGAAAGTTGGAGGGTTATAGGCTTAACTGCTCAACAGTTAGGTGGATAGGGAGTTGGATGGGAGGTAGGACCCAGAGAGTTCAAATGAATGAATCTGTGTCATCCTGGCAAGAAGTGGCCAGTGGTGTGCCTTAGGGGTCCAGTTCTGGGCACTGAACTTCAACAAGAATTCAGAAAAGCTTGAGAGATGCCAGGAAAGAGCCACCCATATGATCAGAGACTTGCATGGCAAGCTGTATGAGGAAAGACTGAGGGATCTGGGACTCTTCAGCCTGAAAAAAGAAGGCTGAGAAATGACTTGGTAGCAGCTCACTGCTACAGCAGAGGTGTACATCAAGGGCTCAGTGAACAACTCTTCACCAGGGCACCCTTGGGAAAAACTAGGAGTAATGGTCACAGATTTCTGGAAGATTGTTTCAGACTCAACATTAGGAAAAACTACTTCACAACTAGGGTGTCCAGAGTGTGGAATAAGCTTCCTCCAGAGGTGATGCAATCACCTACCCTGGAAATTTAAAATGGAGATTGAACGATCTCCTCACTGGGGTCACCAGACCCCATTTGTCTTTTCTCCTGGTGCAGGGGGGCTGGACCTGATGATTTTGTGAGGTCCCTTCCAGCCCCTTACAATTTATGAACCTATGAAATGCCAATACCATACCTGATAAAGAACTAGCCTTTTGCAGTTTTGCCTTCCATAACTCAGTCATGATTGGTTTTAAAGCTTCTGGCCATGTGTAGACGAAATGAGGGGCATGTGTGCATGATACTTTAAAGCAGGCTAAATGCTTTTGCACTGCGTTAATGGTGTTGGTGTTTGCACACCTCAGCAGTGTATTGCACATTAATTCCAGATGCTTGTAGGAAATTAGGCAGCATAATGCACCTTAAATAACTTGGGGTGCATCAAACTAAAACTCCTCCATGTTTTAGTTTGCTGCCCCTACAGCCATGGAGAGAAACACTGGGCTCCGTGCAGCTCCGCAGCTCTGCAGGCATTTTGGCAGCAGCCTGGGAAGACAGGCTCTGCCCAAGAAAAGGAGTGAGCCTGATTTATTTCCCCCCACCTCTGGAGCCTACCTGCCTGCCTGAGTTGTGCATGGGCCCAGTACTTCCCTCCATGGCTGTGGTGCCCCCCGGGACTGCCTGAGGCAGGTGCCTGAGGGTGGGTACTATCTGGGGGGGCCCGCAGCTGCCACAGAGGGAAGCACCAGCCCCTACTGCAGCCTAAGAACTACTCTGCCCGCTGGCAGCTCACCCTCCCCTCCCTGCTGCTAGAAAGGCAGGTAAGTCAGCTGTGTGTATGACACAGGGGTTTAATCGATCCTACATTGAAGCAACATTTTTAAAACCCATCAATTTATGGCTCCTGTTTCATGTCCACACATCTTCAGCTCCTGTAGTCATGTCAACTATGCAAAACCTTCAGCTTTAATCATTAAGAAAAAAGATGGACATTTCAGAAAAACACAGAAATGTGTCTAGAGTATATTTGAAAAGTCCAGAATTGATTAATGTCCTAGTGCATTCTTTGTAAGAAACCTCATGGTTTTTAATGGGGCTGACTTATAATTTTGTAAAGTTTCAGATTAGCAATAGCAAACAGCAATAACAAACATGGGCTATTGCAGTTCTTCATGCAGCCAATCCCTTAATTTTCATACACATAAAATTCATTCTTGATCTAAGAAACCTTTTGTTATAAAGTTTTGTCATGTGGTACATTATAATGAAAAATCTTGATTTCAGCAAATTGGTATGTTCCAATAGTAATTCATTTTATTAAAAAAAATTGAAGCCTGTTCTAATTTGAAGCATATAAATAGTCCCATTAACTTGTACTTCAGTGATATGCTGGAAGGAGACCCAAGAGAATGAGATAATGCCAAGACACAGGTTCTGAATAAATACTACCTTGGTGAGAGCTCCTGAATTCTTTTATACCAATATGGTCCCAAATCAATTGCTGCTGCAATTGTGAAATGTCCAAAGGAGAAGCTGGCTTCTTAAGTCAACACTTCTCAACTGGGGTGGCACAGCAGTCTGGAGTGCCAAGATACCATTCCAGACATGGGTGATATGCTCCACACACCTCCTACGGAGGCAGATCAGGAAATAGCTGCAGCTGGCTCACAGTCTTCCTGAAGCACTGCCTGGTCCAACCTCACGTGCTTCTCCTGAAACCAGTGGTGCACCAGGCACGTGGGACTGTCCCACACCCCTGTGTTTTCAGGAGGAGTCTGTGGGGTTGAACTGGGAAATGCTGTGGCAGAAGCATGTGTTCTGGCCAGAGCCCTTTGGACTAACCCTCTGGAGAGTGCAGGCTGGCCTACAGCACTATTACCTTGCTCATCTGGAGGGGTCAGGATGGGCTGAAGCAGATCTTTCTACTGCCCAAGCACAGGAGCTGGGTACAGGAACACACGGGGCAGGTAAGACCACACTCCCCACTCCCTGCACTAACACACCTCAGAGGCACAAGGGCGTTTTGCTCCAGGAACAAAACTATTTAGTTACCCCTCTGGTCATTCCTGTTTTAGGTTTATCAGAAAACCCTAATACAGGCAGAAGCACATGGTAGCACACTGGTTCAGAAGCACTAATGTGAGCGGAGGCAGCACAAGAGGGGTCCTCACCCATCAGTGCTGTCAATTCTAAAAAAGTTGTGGAGGGGAACCCTGACTCTAAAATGGTTGTAAACCATTGCCTGAAGCAGACAGTCAGGTAAGTCCTAGGGCCATTTGGTTTTTATAGATTAGAACCAAAACCTTCAGTTCAACCTGAAAACAAACTGGTAGTCAATACAGAACAATGCACAGAGCTGTACTGTGTTGGTTAAATTAAACTCTACTTAATATACAAAATGACAAATTCATTCAATGTCAGATGTCCTCATGGGGTTAAGTTACTGATCATATATATAATGGCGAATGTATTTATACAAAATACTCCTGGGGTGATTATTTGCCAGTTGATACTAAGGTTGTTCTGCAAATTTTTGTAGCAACAGGAAAAGAAGTGGTGGAACATTATTTTGTTGGTGCATCATCAAGCTAACAGTGTTTAACCCTATTTTTTTTTAGTTGTACAATTTTCAGGTGGATTGCTGATTTGACCTAATTATATATTCCCACTTAGGCCATGAACTTGCCTATTATACCTAAAGAGATTCATTTTTAATGTATTTTTCTATTTCATTTGTAGGTGAAACAATCCACATTATTGCATTCACCTCCTTCATAACACTAATCTTGGGAATTGTCATGCTGGCTCTACTTAAGACCAGGTAATTTGATAGTTACAAATCTCTGGTGCTAGGAAATTGGAATAATAGTTCTCCTTTACACTTTGATCTAGTTTTGTGGTTGAGTTTAAAATAAAGTTCAGTGATGGAATGGACTGGCCCTATTGGTATCCATTCTCTATTTCAGAGGAAGAATGCCAAGCATGGAAAGCTATTTTAGTCACAATTAAGTGGCCTAATACTGTAGTACTTAGTAAGAAGGACCCAATTCTCCCTTGGGCTTTGTTTTTCAGCTTCTTGTCACAGATGAGAGTTAAACCTGAAACCAAACTGTTGGAGAGAGCTGGATTATTCCCCTGCTTTTCCAGGGAGCCAGGTCACTCATGCACAGTTTGAAGAACATGCCCCTTTCCGTGGTAACAAAATAGACATTTTCACTATCAATTGAACAAATAATATTTTGTTTGTTATATTTTATAGATAAAAAAGTAAAAAAATAACCCCAAGCCCTAAAACATATGTAGTAGGTCAAAATAAATAGTAAGCCTTCATGAACTGCACTATGAGATGATAAGGAATAGAACATCACCCCCAAGAGATAAAATGATCAGGCACTGAGCCAAATTTCATTATTACATTCAAAATCAAAGATGAAAAAGAAATCTTGTAGAAAGATGTTGTGGGCAAACATTATCTTAGCATTCCAGGTTTGTTGTGAGTGGGGCCCATCCATCCCAAAGTTTATTATAAATAGAAGGGATGACTTTCTGATCCAGCTAAAGCCAGTGGAATTTTTGACACTGACTTCTGTGAAGTCATTGCATCACCTAAAACCTGAAGTACGACTGTTAAACCAATACACACTCTCTGTTTTCAGAGCCTGCGGAACAACATATCAGTCAAGACATACCTCTCCTGACCATTCATCTGAGACTTTTGGGATCCATTAGCAGGCATTAGAGAATCAACTGCATTGGTAGCCCTTTTAAGACTACCTTTGGTGAAGCACCTACTGTACATTTACAATAATAAAATGCATGTTACAACATCTAGCAAGCTATAGGATTCCTTGTCTGAAAGTATGAATGATTTTATATTGAATTACATATGTACAACATTTAACAAATATACAAATGTTATAACTGAGCACTCCCTCTTTCTCACCTGTGTCATTGCTATATCCTGTGTTATATATATATTTCATCTTTAGATTATCTGTTTATTGTATACAAAAATGAAATTGGGCTAGCCAGGTGGCAAACATTTTTACCAAACCTTACCAATATGCATCCTGTGTTAGCCATATGCCACCAAGAGAGCGGGAAAACTTTTAAAGAAATGTTTCAGGGTGTTTTTAACAATCTGCAGGTTCCTGCAGGTTTGGACCACAGGTTGCAGTGGGGATGAATGGGAAGATAACACCAGAAACCTCTCTGTGCTCGGAGAATTTTGCAATAGCTCTGAGCAACACACTGCACCTCATGTCTACAAGCAGCAGCACTGAACTCACATAGCTCTTTTAATAAAAATCCCATCCAAATGTAATCCCTTTATTATTGCAAAGAGTTCTGTGTATGAAACAAAACCTAGAGATAATACTCCTTTTTTGAACCTCCATACCAGACTCCTTTAGTACAAGGAGTAAAAATGTCCAGACCTAGAGAAAGAGAGAAATTAGTCGCAAACATACATTGGAAAAGTCTAGTCTTCATATAAAGTAGTCTTTGTTTCTGTAACAGCAGTGAGATTTTGAAAGTTCCACCCACGGTGTAAGGAGAGGGGAGCAGATCAGCTGCAGGGGGCAGATCCCCAAATACCCACCCCAATTCTCCCTATCCCAACCCCATTCGCCTAACTCCCCGCAGCCTCTCCTTGCCCATTGCATTCCTGCCCCATTTTGCTGATGCTCTCAGGGGCAGTAACGTAAACACCCTCTTGCCAGTGTAAGGAATACCCTTGAAAACCTCCACCCAAACACAATAAGGAAAAGAAACTGTTATGTAAAGAATAGCCATCTGTTGTGATAAGGAGGTGGCATTGATAACTGGGTGAAAGAAAGACTTAAAAGAATAAGAAAAGCCAGCTAATTAAGTCAAAGAACTCATTATAATACTAAAAAGCACACCCCTAGGTGAAGAGAAAGTATGTTAATAAAACATACATGTATATAAATAAGGTACATGGCTTAAACACAGGTATAGAGACATGCTCAGTAGAGAACTTCTTGCATTAGTCCCTTGTAACCAATTACTGAACAGCACGCTTGTGAAACCTTGTAAACTTCTGTATAAAAATACCCCAGAAATAATATTCAGGTGTGCTTGCTTGTTTGAATTATTCTGCTTACACCATTTGTTACTAGCAATAAACTTTTCTTTTTACTTCCACCGTCCAGTGTGTATATTGGCATCTGCATTCTGGGCGCAAACCCAGATTTGGGCTGGGGCTCAACAACAGGACTTGAAACTAAAAATTGTAAATCTTCACTAATCTTGAGCCATGTGGCTCCTATTCTGGCATTCATAGGCAACACAATACCACTTACATTCACACACTAAATGGTGACAAAATCATTTGTTTTATAGTCAATGACTTTTTTTAAAATTTTTAAATTGCAGCTTCTTGAAACTGCCAAGGTAGAATGAACTAGTCCCTGAAAAGATGGATAAGTAGTCAGAGTATAGATAAGGTTTTCAAAGGTGTAAGATAAATGCATTTCATTACACCTCTGCAATTTATTACCTGGATAAACGGAGCTTATTAGGAAGGTTTTGCTGAAGTGTTTTTGATGGATAATTGGTCTATGCAGCATCAACATTTTATGTGGGAAAAGTTCAATTTTGCTAAAATTGGGTCATTTTAAATCTGAACATTTTGTTTCTACATAATCTCAGATGAGTGGTCTATTAGATGGCTGAACTGCATTTACGTTGCTGCTTTCCTTCTCTGGCCCAATAAATCTTGCATGATTTGATGTTTACTGAACATTTTCAGTAGGAGGGATAGGCAGTGACCTACCCTGCCCATCTTGACTATCCTGTGGGAGATGTGGGTATGACCCCTATGAGGCTGAGGAATGAACAGAACCCAGATCTCCCACATTCTGAGACAGTGCTTTAATGATTAGATTGTAGATCCACAAACAGGAAAATAAAATGATTGGAAAGGTTGTTAATTTGCAAACCAAAAGCTAGTCCTAAATCAAAAGACTATCCTAAATATCAACCACAGTGTTGTTATTATACATGTGCCCTGTTAACTTTATATGTACACTCACCCACACCGTGATACATATTGGTGAGATTAAATTTAGCTGTTTAAAATGCTTAATGTCAATCTATAGTACCTCCACAATATGTGCATGAAGCTTTTTCGGGCTTTGCATAGGTGAGTGGCAAAATGTGATTTCCCATTAGAGATACAATTCTCAATTAGCATAACTTGATCTCAATGGATCTACATTAACCTATTCCTATGTAGGAACTCCCCTCATGTTTGTTTGGCCATGGCAGAGGATATTTGTAGAAATATTCTACTTTTTTTCCCCTTGATTAGATAATCAATCTGGTTTTAGGACAGAAAGGTCTCTTTTCCCATGTACTGAATTAAGTGGAAAACTTCTTGTTGAGTACAAAGGTGGAAGGATAAAATACCTCAGCAATAACTTACAGTTCTTGTGGTCTATGTTACCTGCTTTCTAAAGGTAGGCAACCTATTAAGAGTTTCCAGTCTTAAAGAAGAGAAATGTCTATGGAGAAAATTTGTCCTTTCCAGGTAAAGTGGTGTATGAACCCTAAAAACTAGTTGAATTCTACCAAATTAAACAGTTGTTGTCCTTCATTTTCCTTAGAGATATTTTCTTATCATCTTTATATATTATTTTTTGTTAGAATACTTAGGGGAAAAAATTTGGTCCTGATTATTTTCTGCAAGTGGGTTATCTTGCATTTCAGAGAGTACATCTACCCCTGCTATTAAGGCAACACATTAAACAGCATTTACAATAATGTTGCATTTTTTTCATGGCTTTTTTTGTTTTGTTTTGCTACTGTGATTTCCCAGTAGCAATTTTTGCCCCTACATGGCAAATTTGCAGTGTGGGGCATGTTTTAATGTGCCAGGCCTGAAGTTCATGGTGCAGCAAAGAGGTCTGAGGTGCTGCAAACCACATGTGCCTGCGTAGCTGGATGTGGCCAAGGAGTACAATCCCTGTTAAAGATGCACTATGTTTTTTCCATGTAAAGTTGCACTATGCATAATAAATATTCTTTAATAAAGACTGACAAAAAATGGAAAATCAGAAGCTTATATTACTATATTGCCTAAAGGCATCAGGACTCATGGTAGAGGTGATATCTTTTATTGGGCGAACAAGATTTTTGTAAAAAAATTCTTTAATTGCAAGGTTCTGGACACAAACACCCTTTATCAAGCATTGGAGAAAAGATTGTAAAATTCTCCTGGGTAGAAATGAAAGTTCACATTTCATAGGATTTCACAGAGCAGTGAGTAGATTGCCTAAAGTTACTTCTTCTATGATAGATAGATAGATAGATAGATAGATAGATAGATAGATAGATAGCCAATTAAAACCACAGCCAGCTAACAGGCAGTCTTGTCAGCCTTAGACACTTGAAGCACTTTAAAATATTTTACATTATTTTTTAATAAATAGAAGTGTATTATTGTTTTCTGTACTGGGGCCCAGCAGTAGGCTTGAATAATGATACATTGTTGTTATTGCTGTGAAGTGTGCCAGGTCCTTCACCGACTCGTAGAAAATCACATTCCTTCCTGAAGAGTAGTACAGAAGGCTAGTATAGCCTTAGCTAGGATAGGTTATAGCCTGGTGGTTAAGGGTAGATTACTGGAAAAGTAGGAGATATAGATTTGAATCCCTTCATACTGAAAATGGAATCCAGGTCTCACATTTTCTTTGAGGGTGTTCAGATTAATGGACTACTATAAAACAGGTGAAACTTAGACATGGTCACAGATGGTGGTGGTTTTAAAGAGTGAGCCTTGCTTAGTCCTTTCAAAGAATAGGTGATTATCTTCAGAAAGGATTTGAGTTGTGGGTTGCAAGTAGGTGAAGCCACCAACACACTTAACCATGGGACAGGGGTCAATATTTTGTACAAACTGGGTCTAGGTAGCTCCCTGCTTAGTGCCATCTGTTTTGGATTTTATCTGGCCTGTCTTTCCTTGCAGACAGCTGAAACCCTCACAAGGATCTGGATTCCACTTTCTGGGACGAGCTCCTGGAAGTTAGGCATAGCAGTGTCTAATTCTTGGGTGCTTATCTCCGTTATTGGATCTAGCCCTTAATACTTAGTTAATGGAGGGAAGAAGTACGTTTCTATAGTTACTTTAGAAGAGATTCATCAGTTATGTATCATGTTCCATATAAGTAGATTGGAAAAACTGATAAAAAGGTAATCACAAACAAATGCACTTAGAATGTTTTACATTGTAACAAAGTAAATGGTAGAGTGTGCAACTGAGTGACAGCTGATATTTACCAACGCCTTATGTGTGACTTGGTAACCAGAGTTGCGGAATAAAATATGTTGCAACATATTAGCATATCTGTTTGAGTAAACATTAGATATGTTTAATGTCATCTTTTAAGATCAATGCCACATAAAGCAAAATCATACCTTTTCAACCACTCCAATAGTTCCTTAGTGAACTTAGTTCCTTAGTGAAAGAATCAGATCTCTGTAAACTGATTCACAGGACTACATTAACTTTGGCTTTAGTTCTTCTCCATGTTAGACAATATGTTTCAGGAAGGCAGATGTCTCTGAAGGGAGACATCAGGAAAAATATTTCCCCTTTAGTAATATACAATAACTAAAATCAGGCAAGCGTTTTAACAACTCAAGAATGGGAAATCAAATATCTTTTAGGAATAATTTTTTAATTTGATTTTTCTAACTTCATACATCTAAACAGTTCAAATCACTTTATGAGTATTCATTAATTAAGCCTTGTAGTGCCACGTGAACAAAAAAGAATATTATCCCATTTTTGATTAAGGTAAATTGAGGCAGCCTGATATGTTTCACAAAGAAGCAATGGCAGAGTTGGGAACCCTACCTCCCACATCTTAGATCTAAGCAGTAGGTCACACTGCTTCCCTTTAAAATAAGCTTCTGAAACATTAAGTAAATCTTAAATATTCACTACCTGGACTTGGCTCTTTTCAATAAAATAGACCAACAGCGTAGTAATTGTAACCCAGTTTTCAACCTTCCTATTCTGAGGCTCCTTAGTCCCATAATAACAAGTTTTTGGATCCCCTTCCCTGTAGTTATCATCAAAGGAAAGGAAATCACAACTGCTCTGAACTTGTTCAAACAGATATTTAGAGCCTAAGCACTCATATGCCTGAACTTTGTTCTTTTGAAGCTGGATTTACCCTTTTCCTTTAATCAATGCCAGTAATGACCAGGTAGATAATGTCCACCTTTTATGTAACAGCTTAATGATTAGAGGGGAATCTCTGCCAGCTCCAGGTGGCTTGCCCTTGGTTGTGAAAGAAATTTTAGGTCCCTCTTTCCACAGAGTGGTTTACCATGGATTATCATTCACCTTGAGATTGTTCTCTAGCACAGGCAATCAGTAAGGAGACAAAACAAAAGGATTTATTATATAGGAGAAAAGAAGTATACAAGAAAACTGACCATAAAGTTTGGAAACAGAACAAAAAAGACAAGTAAAGTGTCTTAACCTCTCATCTGGCTACCACCTACCCCTGTGAGGGTGCTGCAAGTATTTGTAAGCATCAGCCTTCCTGCTGATCCTGCCATCCATGACCACTGAGGACTTGGACCCTCCCCAAGCCTAAAATAACTTAAAGACCCTCACTCCCCAATCTGTCTCCAAGATAGCTCCCTAGATACCTCCAAGCCAACCCACATCAGCAACATTGCTCTTCTTGATATTTCTTTCCTGTGAAGATAGCTGGAATTCCTCTAGCTGATAGCCCATCACTCCGAAATGCCTTAGCTATTGTGGGGTTGTTTTTTACCATTACAGACAGATAATACATTGGGTATCCATCATTGGGAGTGACAATTGTCCTTGCCCTAGTAACTAAATTTACTAACAAGAGAGATTTAGCAGCTGAGGTGAAGGGTGCTTTTTCAGTGAGTGAGATAGGTGGGGGAGGGGGAAGGGACAGAGCAAGGAAATTATGCTGGTTACTTGAAAATTTGTGGGAGAGGGAGAAGAATATTAATCTTACCTTCCTGGGATGTCCTCATCTGAGTGACAGCAGTAGCTGATGCTGTAGCAGGACAGACTTGGGCTGCTGATGCTGAAAAATTGGCAGAAGTGTAGACTCCCCATGGTCTGCTGCTGTTGCCCTGTTGGTACCAACTACTGGGGAAAGGGCTGTGCCCCCTATGGCAAAGCTTCTGTCAAGGTATCATTTCACCCTCCCACCCAAGATAGACGATTGGTCATGGGGCTGCACCTGCTTGGCTCCTATGCCCGGTAGCAGTGCAGGGCTTTCCCTGCCATGACAAAGACCCCTGGGTAGAGGAGGCCATAATGCTGTAATGCTGTCCCCTATATGTCAGCATCCAGGGCTGATACCCCACATAACTACTTCTAATTATGCTACTGCATAGCAATTTTTCCTATCCACAAGTATACATTCCTCATTTCTTTGGGCTATAGAATGTCCCAAATTGTAAAGATATATACAAACAGTATAATATAATCTATACAATGATAAAAGCAACATAAATGGATACAGGATAATATTGGCTTTCCAATAAGACTATGCACATTATATTAGTAAACCAAACATAAACAAACCTGTAAGACACCCCCTAAAGCCCTTGAATAATAGGGGGTTTGTGACATCTGGATACCTCAGAAGCAAGAAATGTTGGTTGCAACCCTTCCTGCTAAGGGGGGAGACAATGTCTGCCAGTTCCTGAACAAGGGCTGTAACCACTAGGATACTATAGAACAGGTATGTAGACAATTTTTGTTCAAGTTGTAGTTACATTTTGTGCAGCCTAATCCCGTTAGTGTGTGGTAGGTAATAGGCCTGTGCAAAGTGGCTAGTATTCATTTTGGATTCAGATTCAGCTGATTCAGGGGGCAGCGATTCAATTTGGTGATTCTAATCACTGTACTGAATTGATCTGGCTGAATCTGATTCAGAGATATGGCCACTGTTGAAACATCTGAATCTCCGAATTGAACAGGCCCCATCCCCTATCTACTCTCCCAGCCTTATCTATGGCTGCCCCACCTGGCCCAAGCATCCCAGCACTTAAACAAAAACAAAAAAAAAGCTAGTGAGTGCAGGGCTTTTTTTTAAGTGCTGGGGCTGGACAGCATACCCATAGATGGGGCTGGGTGAGCAAGCAGGAAATGGGGCCTGGTAGGGGTCCCTCCATAGTCCCCTCCTGCCACCTCCAGCCCCTCCTCCCCTTACTTACCAGCATGGAATCTAGGTCCAACTCCCTGCAGGGACAAGTGGAGACTGCCCGAATCCCCAAATCTCTCTGAAGCTCTCCAAATCTTTCCAAATCAATTTGGAGGCTTCAAATCAATTCAAACCAGTTTACTGGTCCTGTGATTCAATTCAGATTCAGAGCTTTGGCTGCTGAATCAAGCCAAATCTCCTCCAAATTGAATCAGCAATGGAAGCTTCACGCAAGCCTAGTAGGTAACTTCTCACTGTCCCCTAAGATAGGCCAGTTCAGCAACGGAAGTAGAAAAATGTCTAGATTCTGGATTCCTAGCTGGGGTTAGATATAACCTAGGCAGGGTAAATTTTTAGAAGAAATAAAAAATAAGGCACCAAGGGAATTTTTAACTCAAACTAAAAGTCACCTAGTAAATTTAGTTGCTTCCAGGATAAATGGCAGCTGAGCGGGGACATTCTGAGTCACAACATTGGACTTAGGTGTAAGGTTAAAGTCCTTGATTCCCAATTGACCAAGTAGCTGTCTCAGCTGGATTCAGTGAAAGGCAGTCTTTGTTAGTCATCCATTTGGCTCCACCCTAGCATCAATTAATGCTGTGCAACATATCAGGCTTCTAGTTTGTAAGCAGCTCCAACTCTTTGGCTCCCATTACATAGTTTGACTTCTTGGGCTCTGGGTTCTGACCTTACTATTTCTTAACTGTTTATTAACTTTGATCATCTCTCAGATTCAGGATTCCAGTTCCTGACACTAGTTTGTTTTCTGGTTTCCAGTTTCTGACTCTAGGACTTTAGCCTTATCTTCTGGTTACAGAGCACTTACCTACTAATAGACTCAAATTCACTTTTTTCCTGTCCGATGACATTTGAACCTACATTTCCCATGAAAATGCCTTACCAACCAGGCTGAAGAATATTTTGAGGTAAGAACAGTGCCCTCTCAGTCTCTCTTGTGGCAGTTATTCCATTTGTCTTATATAACAGTGATTTTCAACTTGTGGTCCATAGACCCTGGGGTCCACAGACTATATCTAAGAGGTCCACAAAAAATTACTATGATCAGTCAAGAGTATGTAAATACCCATACTTACAATTCACCTTCATTCAATTTTGGGGGGGTCTGTGAATGAAAAAAGTTTAGAGCTACTGTTATAGGGCATATTCATTCTAAGAATGGAGAATAAAAGACAGCACGTGGAAGATGTGGGGTCCATATCCTGTACCACTGATATATCCCTATTTTTCATTAAATATTCACTAAAGCAAGAATTAGAAACCTGGCTTCTTGCCCCAAGTGGGTACCCTAACCACTAGGCCATAGAATCATGAATACTTTCATGTCTGATCAGCAGTCTCCATTTCTCATTATTTGCCCCTTGAGAATGGCAAACTGGAAAAGTATAATTTAGATGGTATTTTTACTGTCATCACAGTACAGATTGAATGTGTTTAGTCTGCATTTCTGAGTGACTGAGCAAGCCTGGTTTGAGTCTCTAGCTACACAAGTCCTAAACTGCAATCTAGGTGTATAGGATAAGAAAAGCTGACTTGGAATTTTTAAAGTCAGCCTAAGATTCAACTGTAACTTGGCAGAGTTAGGCTTTAAAAAACCAACAGATATAAAAACATACTAAAGATTCAGCCTGAAACTTGATAGTATTGTCACAGATTATTTGAATATAGAATTAACAAAACTCCTATTTGAATTGTTCATTACTTAGCTTTGTGTAGTAATTCATATAGCTTGTTATTACACACAGGCATTGTAAGATACAATATCATCCCTTTTAAGCTTAGTTATAGATGATTCTCTCTGTGTAAGCTAGTCAGGCATGGTCTTCAACATCCTCACAAATAGTGTTTTTATTCTAAGTGATAAGTGATAATCTAGATTATAGATGAAAATGTGAAACTGGTAAATGTGGCCATTGCACAAAAATCCAAACATCCCACCATGTTATGTTAAATATTGCATGTAAATGCCAACTTCTGCTAACTACCTGACTGGATTTTTAATATAAGTGTTGAAAGAGGCAATTATAGTGAATGTAAACTATGTAACAAATAAGGGAGATTGCAATAGCTTTGTATATGGCATACTGCCATTCACCACAAACTCTTGGAGCTAGATAAAGACATTCATATTCTTAACAGATGTTAACCACAGTAAAAATACAAAAGTGTTATTATTAAAAACTTCTGTGGCATATTTGGATTTGGTTCTCATGTTCATAACACAATTGACTTGGCAAATAAAGTGCAGAGATGCAAGGAAATAAAACTCATTATGGCAAGACCACACACAATGTGGGATCTCATAAACTACTGCAAATATTTGTACTAAACTAAAAGTCAGCTTGATTAAAAATTAACAATGCATTCACTTGTTCTGGAACTCTGTAATCAATCAAGTGAGCTAAAAGGCTATTTAATTAAACAGTAAGATGTCCAGAAGTATATATATCTTTTTTCACCTTAAAACCATCAAGAATAGGTTTGTATTGGAGGACAATTTATTTCTTGTTTGCAATGTTGTGTTGTTTCCTAAAGAGAACATATGACAAGACATTGAATTATATTC
Organism: Caiman crocodilus; assembly: GCA_030014935.1. Classification (NCBI taxonomy): domain Eukaryota; kingdom Metazoa; phylum Chordata; order Crocodylia; family Alligatoridae; genus Caiman; species Caiman crocodilus. The sequence goes on from JAGPOW010003642.1 coordinate 42,070,033, forward strand.
ACATGCAGCTATCTTTTCCATAATAAGATTCTGTGCCTTGGCTCTATTTTTCCTGTACTGAAATGGTTTTACAATTGATTTTCCTTTTGCAAATGTTCTTAGGCAAGAGATATAACAAGAGCAATTAATTTGCAGAAAGGATCCCATCCTTTACAGTTCAAAAACAGAGGAAGCTTGTGCAACTTTAGAATTTGTTTTCCTGTTTAAAGCTGTGCAGATGAAGTTCCCAGCTTCTATCACCTTATAAAGATTCACTCCCTAAAACATGAAGGGGGACAAGATGTTAATTTAATGAAAGCATAAAAATATACATATTGAAACTGCTTATGCCACTCTTGAGCTTACCTACAGGTTTGTAATTTTCACAAGAGTGGAGGAAGTGGGTTAATAACATATCTCAACACTTGAGAAATTTGAAATACAATAGCTACGTAATGCATGCAACTATGTTTGTAAAAAATCACATTGACAGATCAGGAAAACTAGATGGATTTAACAAGTAACTGATCATTTATAGCAATGAGAAAGTTGTATTTTGTACCAATATCATGAATATCTGTTCTTCCATGGAAACTATCACTCCAGTAGAAAAGTCTAAATAGTAATTTATATTACTATTGCATCGAGGTACAGAATCACAACTGAATGATCGGTGGAATAAGATTCCTGACCAAAAAGAAAAAAGGTTTCCTGCTAACTTACCATTCTCATGAAACATTCACACCATGTTAAGTTGCAGACTTAGACAAAGCAGGGCTTGTGCTTGCAGGAAAGCTTGGGGGTACGGTTTTGAAAGAAGGCGCCAGTGGGGGCTCAGACTCAAACAGTCTCCAACTGCACTGCTGTTGCTTCTGCCATTGCCACATGCTGTGCTCACCCCAGCTCTTATTTTTAAACCAGCAACAGCATGGCATTCATGAACTCAACTGCTGCTGCAAGAGCAATGACATGGGGCTACTCTTGCTGTTGGGGTATGGAGCGCGGCCGATTTTGATGCCCCTTCTCAGCTGGCACCAGGGCCAATACCCCAACACCCCTAGTTAAGCTACTGGAGCTAGACACAAAAAGGAGTTAAACACTTAGTACTTAAAGCAAAATCAAGAATTTGTTTATATAGTTGTCACTGGCGGCATCAACCTGGTGTGCTGGTGCTCATACATTGTGTAATAACTTCATTGGTAAAGTACTCACATAGGAAGTGCGAGACCTGGGTTAAATTTCTCATTCAGCCTGCAGAGGCTCAAACCTACCCTCAGGAGAACATTCTACCACTGGGATATGGACTATTCTGAGCAAAAGTGTACTGCCGCCCTCCTTTTGAAGGCCATTGTGAAGCAGCAAGTGCAAAAGTCATTGAGTTAAAGAGAGGAAGCACAAAAAGCACATGCCTCTGTAGCCCAGACATCATGACATTCACCTTGGAGAAAGACATTCTAGTTCTGGCCTCTGATGGCAGGACATATTTTGCATTTTATCCAATAAACTTTTTCACGTGCAATGCATGCTTTGACAGACACCATGTGTCCCTTATCAAGTATGCTAAGGTTATGCTTCCTCTTGTGCACTTACACCTCTCTCCCACTCACCATAAGGTTATGATATAAAAGGTAAGTATTGCCACCATGTCTTCTGTTCATGGCCTTGCTTAAAAGGAAAGCAGTTGCAGCTACACTTCCTACATTTTCAGCATGCAGGAAGTATGCTCTGAGCATACCAACTGGATCAAGCATCCTGAGGTATGGGTGTCAAACTCAAACTGGTTGAAGGATTACATTCCCTCCTTCTCAGACACCCAAGGGCCACACAGTGCCCCACTGAAAGCTGAGGCATGTGCAACCTGAGCAACAAAGTAGGCTGAGACTCTGGCACCACAACCATAGCCAGGTCAGCAATACTGTGGTCAGAGGGTCTGCCACCACAGCCAGGGTAGTGGTACTTCCTGCAGCAACAGCAAGAACCCTGGCTTTTTAGGGGGCACCTGCATATCTAACAGCATTGCAGGCAGAAGCCTTTTCATTGTGGCCAGAGTAGAGTCATGGGCCTTCCCAGAATGGCAGTCAGCATCCTAGCAAGTCAGGCACTGGCAGCCCCAGAAGCACCACAGGGGAAACCCCACCAGTGAAGCCAGACAGGGCTTTCTATGAAAGCAGTGACAGGGCTTCCTATGAAAGCAACCACCACCCTGGTTTTCACCAGGAGGCCGGCAGCTCTCAGCACCACAAACAGGAGCGCCATTAGTGCAGCCAAAGCCAGGGTTTCCCATGGTATCAGCCAGCTCTTCAGTAAGAGATGACCTGGGTCAGCAGACTGGATCCAGCCTGTGGATTGTATGTTTGACATCCCTGATTTGTAGGATTTAGGCCTAGTTTTGGAGTCTTAAGTGGGCTTAATTTATGTTAGGCTAATTCAAAGTAGCTGAGGCCTTGCATACATGCATACAAGCAGTTTAGTTGTGGTCTCTGCTGTTCCACATATAATCTTAAAAGCCAGTTAGCAGCTACTCTTGTATTATCAGAAAACTAAGAAACATTCTATCATGGACATAATTGGTAGTCACTTTGCAGTGAAAGACCAAGAATGCACACAAAATTCACATGTTCAACAATGTAAAGAATAATGCATAATACTGCATGGGTTAATAAGAAACACACAGTTGTGTGAGTTAATACAATATGCATGTAGTGCTTAATGACTTCAATTTTCTGCCTTTTTATTTCTCATGTAAATTTTAAGAATATACCTGAGTTTGGGTCAGGCATTGAAAGTAGCATATGTGTATGCTAGATGCCCAATACACATATGCAGGGGGATTGTGGGCTCAATTTTCTGACTATAGCCATAAAGGCCGTGAAACAACCAGTCCGTAGGATTCTGTTCTTAGTTCTTTCATAGTCTGCATTACTTTGGAAAAGAGACAAAAAGCCAAAATCACCTGCAAGAAGACTCACTCCTTTAACTCCCATGGACTTCAGTTAATCAGTTCTCATTCCACACTCATTAGCATCAAGCACATAATCTCTCTGACCTTTGGTGTCATTGTCTATAAAAGGGTAGTAACAGCACTAAGCCTTTCTGAGAAGTAGATAAATGTTTGCTAATCACTTTGAAAGCATCACAAGTGCAAATACTATTATTATAATTATATATGAACCATACAAAAGAGATTTTGGCATAAAGTGTATGTCGCCCTGCAAATCTAATGCTCTAATGACACAGAACTACCCATTTATCACTGTAGTAGCAATCAACATGTTTGTAGATGGACTCTGTTACAGATTTACTTCACATCACTATCTTGATGAATCATTGTGAAGAACACTATACAACCAGAATTAATTATTATTCTGATGGATGATGCTACTCTGAATGTATTAATGAGTGCTCAAATAGCAGTTTATCTTTTGGTTCACATTATCTGTGACTTCAGTCAACAATGTGAGAGCATGAGGGCAGAGCTGAAAGGAACAGAAGGGAGGTCCATGCAAATAGAGACATTTGGTTTTATGGATATTCATTATGTGGTACCATAAAAGTAGGGAAACCTTAGCAGACAGTGTAATGAGCAAAAGTGTGTTCATATAAATACATACTGGACAAGGACCAGGGTCCCTATATATTAACATGACCATTTTGAGGTTTCCATTCTTCCTTTTCATAAAAATAATTTTCAACTTGTGATCCTGGCCATTCCCATCTTGTTTTATGGCTCTGTGGAAACATTTTTTGCCTTGTTGTAATATGGGGCCATAGTATGGATATTGTAAAAGTCACTGTATTAGACTATTGTCCAAGAAATGCTGATGTTTTTCTTTATAGGGCTTAACAGGTGTGTGGAGTCAAATTCTAAAATGATGTCAGTTGAATCCCTTATTTCCACTCACATCCACTTATTGATGTATGTGGGGGTAGGTGCATGTTGCATATGAGAAAATATGTTAATATCCTTCCCCTTCAAAGATCTTGACTACATTAAACTACAACTCCTCTTCAAAATTATCTCAAATCACTTCATAACATAGGATCATAAAAATGTTGGGCTGGAAGGCACCTTATGAAGTCATGTAGTTACTCTTTCTGTTCAAATCAGGATCATCTGTGCCTAACTATGCCAGCCAAGTGTCTGTGTAATCTGCCCATGAAAATGTCCAGGAATGGATATTCTACAGCATTTTTAGGTAGTCTGTTCATAGTAAATTTCTTCCTAATAACCAGTCTAAACTTCCTCTTCTGTACTTTGATGTCATTGTTCTTAGTCCTATCCACAGCCACAGAGGAAATGCTATTTCCATTCTCTTTATAATCTCTCTTTAGGTATTTGAAGTCTATTATGCAATCCCCCTCAGGGTGCACTCCAATTATAAACAGTAACAGTTAAACCCTCCCATACATACTAGCATCCACAATCAACTAGCTCTCCCTGAAAAAATTAATGAAGTGGACAATATTACAGTGTGTAATATTACAGTGTGTTCTGTGGGGGAACCAAACTGGTTTTAGCAAATTATAAGATAAATTAGTTCTAATGTAAAAAAACTCTAGTAAAAACAACAACAACCATCAGATCAGCAGCCCTCATTTACCAGGGGGTGACTAGCAAGAGCTTCTCTACAAATGGCAATTGGCAGGTAAGATTCCAAATCATTTAGGTCTTGATAGGTCAAAATTAGCACCTTAAACCTCTTTCTACAATAATTATTCTGAAACTACTGATTGTTGTTCAGGTAAATATGTTTTTATGTCATGATTGACACCTGACTTACAATGTTAATTTATGGATTCTATTGCCCTAGTCAGTAGGGACTCAGCATATAAAATACATAACATAACTAGTGTCCATGCAGAGGGAGATAATATTTTTTTTTTTTTTGCAATGTCTTAAAGGAATGCTGACTAGCTAAGTGGCAATTTTAAGTGTGGCCACCTCAAACCTTGTGAAAATAATACAATTGTATCTTTTATGCTTGAGGCAAGATGGATGGGACAACTCAAGAACAAGCACTATTGGACTGGCATAAATTTACTGCAATCAATGATGAGATACTTACTGATAGAAGTGAACTTTGGATCAGCCTTTTGAGATGTTAAGGTTTGTTCAGCTGCTGAATGTGCAGATTGCTTAGACTCCTCACCACTTATTACCAAAAGTGATTTTCAACTACAAATTGAAGGAATGATTATAAAATACGACCCTTCTCCTACATGATAAAACAAGTGGATTCCAATGCCAATGCAACTTCTATGTTTTTCAAATACATTGTCTGTGGTAAGAAATGTGTGTAAGTTGATAGAAGCATGAAAATAACGTACCGTATTAATCCCCAAACCATTAAGCATGTATAGCACATCTTCAGTGGCTACATTTCCAGTAGCACCCTTTGCATAGGGACAACCACCTAATCCAGCAACAGCGGAATCCACAACATTAACTCCCATCTGGAAAACAATGACACAAAACATGCAGCCTTGTCACTTTCATAGATATTAACCAGTGTGTTTTGATTAGTAACTGGTAATACAAACAGACATTTTCAAACAATTGATTTATTCTTTAATTGCATTTCCATACAGTTGGTCCAGGCCTGATTTCTTTTAATAGAATAAGGCTCTTAAAGAAAAGGGAATAGGATGCAGGAGAACTGCTTACAGAGAGAATAAGATGACAGCTGTTAGTGTTTTAATTGCATTATCATTTTCCTTTCTTTATATCTCTTGTTGATATTTTTAAGTAACCTGCATTAATCCTGCAAAGACCTATACAGATCAAATAAATGACATTTTTCAATTGTATAACACTCACCACATGCATAATTCTTTTCAGGTTTGGGAGATCTCATGCTGAAATCAAACTTAAGTATATTATTGGGAACTGTTTTCTGTAAAATTAATTTCATATTCAGAGGTATGCTCCCCACCAAAGAAGAATAAATAGTAATTTATTCTTATTTTTCCTCTTTATCCTTGTTTTTTTTCTAATACAGGTCATGAATCCATCATTACGGCTGCAGTTAGGATGTTTTGTTTTGTACAAAGATTAGAGGATAACTTTTCCAAATGCATGCAACACAACCTAATTAAAAATTGAATTTTTCTACATCTGTTATCTTAGGACCTCAAATTAAAGGAGCAAATTAATTATCAAAGCAGCAAATTAATTAAAAACAGAGTTTTAAAGAAATTTTCTTGATGAGCAAATTGCATCTATACAGGTAGAAAAATCACAGCCTGAAGAACACCCAAGGTTACAGACATGCACCGCCAAAGGTTCAAGCTTTGAATGTTCATTGGATAACTACGTATCTTAAAGCCTCTGGAAATTCTGAGTGGCTATTAGGGACCAAGTTCACAGACTTGACTCCAATGTTCACGGAACTTTGTTTTGTATATTTTTAAAAGAAATATTTGTTTCATAATGTTTCATTTACATTTGGTGCTATAAAATAATTTCTTTTCATAACTTCATAATCCTTCTCTGGTCTGTGCATGCTGGTTTTTGTAACTCTCTTTCTCCAGCATCAAACTCATCCTCTATATTGTAGCAAAAGCCTATTAAATGACAAAAGTCACATGCCATTTTTACCCATCTAAAATTCCACTTCACTTCACTTAATGGCATGAACTGTAGGTATGTGCTATAGTTCTGTACTACATAACTAAATTTGTCCCTATTGCACATGACCAGATGTGATTCATTCCTGCCTGGAAGCCATCTTAGTCCTTTTTCATTCTGCTACAATTTGGCTTCACCCTAAATGCAAACAAGTTCAGCATAACCCCCTATAACTGTAAATAATTGCTTTGTATCCATTCATCCCATCTTTTTTCTTATTCCAGGACTACTCAACCTGAAGACGAGTTAGCAGATTAATTTACAACATGAGGAAACAGGACTACTTTAATGATCCAGACCCATATTATTATGGTGAAACACAGAAGATGGAAAATCTGTTAGTCTTCCAGATCCTGAGAACTTTGCATTGTAGAAGACCATGCCAGGACTACATACCATGCCGGATACTAGAAAAACTTATAATCATAAAGCAAGAAAGGGAGACAATGATGAGAACATTTTGCATAGCAAAAGAACATCTATCTAACATAATTCTGCCTGAGATAATTTGAATCATATACCACAGGTCAGCAACCCAATCACTATGCTATCCTGAGACCACCTTTCTATTAAGGGCAGGACACTGGGAAGCTTAGAGGGAAAGCATCTTGGGGAACAGAAGGAAAAAAGCAAAAGGGAGCCTGATGCTGTGATTCAGGGAGTTGGCTGTTGCCCTCACAGTGGTTAAGTGAGTCCTTGTTTTTAATAGTTTCTGCATTTTGCATTTCAGAGTTATTAGGAATACTGATTAAAAAGCATTCAGGGTACAGATTGCCAGACTGACCTATTTAGAATGCTTTATTGACAGTCCTCACTACAGTACTACATGCAGGAAGACCCAACTCATACCTAAGGGAGAAAGTTTGGAAAGAAGAAAACAAAGCTTTCCAAAAAAAAGGGGGATTGGCTATAGCAAAGCTCAAAATTGTTGATTTTCAGAAAATAAGAAAGCCCAAATGAGTACAATACTCAGTACTGTCTTAGGCCAGCCTTGCCTGTGGGATACCAGGTGACTCTTTTTACTGTCACATATCTCCTAAAATCCTATTTATCCTGTGACAAATCCAGCCATATCCTATGTGGGAAGGTAGAGTGGTCAGAGTAAGACTATTGATTCATTTATTTTTAGATCAATGTGTCCATTGTGGGACAGAGTCTCTTCTCATTTTCATTGATACAGTTGGGCCAGATCCTGCCTCTTCCTACTAAAATGTAATCCAGAATAGCTTTTCTATGGTATAGCTCCAATATCTGCAATGCCTTTGGCATTAAAGGGCCATTGGGTAAAATGCATAAACAGCCTTGGAAGAAGGGGCCAGAATCCAGGGTTCCATCCTCCCTGGGCCTCAGCCTTAATCTCCCTCTTCTTTGCTTTTCTTCTGACCACATGACTGTTCCTCTTGGCTGCTTCAAGAGAAAAGGTGTGTTAGGTGCTCACAGGTATGTTAGTCCCATGCTAGGTGATTATGGCACCGTATAAGGACACAAGCAGTGTGGGTTTAAATTCCAAGAAGTCTGAGGGGAATATAGAACTGTCTTCCACTGAGATAACTACCAGAATATGGAGAAGGATGAGCCTTATTCTGTCCACATGTACATCAAGCTACCAGGACACGAAAAACCCCACAAAACTAAGACTCAGATAATTCATGCAGTCAGAGACAAGCAGGAGTCCAAGCAGCAAATGTAACTTAGCGGAAGTTAAAATTCCCCAGTGGAATAAGCGGAGAGTCATGCATTTTCCATTTAAGGAGGATCCAGCTCTGGAAGTATCTAAGTGCTACTTATTGAAACAAATGTGAAAGGAGGGTGAAATAAAATGTGCCTCCAACATCTTGTGAGATGTTTACTTATACCCATTTAAAATGCAGGAGAATTCTATCTCTGCTTAGATTAAATAGGTTACCTCCCTGCCTCTGGTCATTTACATCAGAACTCTGATAGAAGTTACACATTAAACAATTAAAAAGTAAAAGAGGATTCTACCCAAGGGGCCTAACTCAAGGTTGTAAATTCTACTAGGCAACACAGTGCCTAAAACCTGCTACCATCTTTTATATTGTTTCTATTGAGCAACACTATAACAGCAACAACAAAAGTATATGTTAATTTTGGGTGGCTCCTGGAGCTCTTAACTCCTGGATTGTTGACACATTAACACCTTTAAGGGCACATCCACATGAGACGGGTTAATGTACATTAGCCTAATTTCATGTGTATTGTGGGCATGCATCTACATGTAAGCTCCCTTAATGCACATTAAAAATGGTGAAATTAGGCTAATCACACCTAAATTTGATACCTGCATTTGCAGGTATCAAATTTAGGCATGATTAGTTAAAGTTCATTAATGCACATGTAGACACGACTTGGCACTAACTTTAGTGCTAGGCCTGCCTGGCCACTAGGGGCACATGGCAGGGCTGCAGTAACTTTAGTACCAAATCCCTGCATATGTAGACATCTGCCAAAAATCGCTTAATGTGCATTAGTTTAATGCATATCAAATTTAGTTGTGCTTAAATGCACGTGTAGATGCACCCTAAGTGGCTTAAAGTTACATCACACAAGGGCAGGATTATCTCTTGATCTGCATAATGCAGTTCCCGTTCTATTAGGGTGTGGCTACTCCCCACAGATGTGCCACTCAAATTGAAGGTATGATTGCAAGCTACCACTAAGCCAATCAATATTTGTGCAGCTCACAGTGTAAGGTGTAACAAGGCCCCAAGTTGTGACTCTAGCTCCATGAGTTGAAATGTATTTTTAAGATATTAGGTGCTTAGAAATGATCTGCCATAGGTAATTTGTCACAGGCTGCATCACAGGGGTATCATATGCAGATCCTGGTTTACAACTGAGAGAATTGCAAAATTCCACCCTAGGCAGGTAACAACACAAGGTATAAAATACCTGAGGGTTTTTACTTGCAGACCTGAAAAGGAGCAAAGTGCAAACAGTCACAAAACTGCACAGAAAATAAGAAATCAGCAAAAACCAAGAACTATATCTCATAACATTTTAAACTACTTTAGAACACCCAAAATCTCAAAAAGAAATGGCAAAAGAAAGCAAACAAACAGCAATTCTTTGCAACAATCATTTTTAGAGCATTGTCTATATCCACTCCAGTGCTTTATAACACTTTCACTTCAGAAGACATTAAAAAAACACATTCCCACTGACAAGAATGAAGGCCAAAAAACCCGTTTCCAAATATATGGAGCATGTATGCATATATTTGAAACAAAACTACACAAAGTTATGGTTCAACTTTGCATTTTGAATAAGTGTCGTGAAGGTGGAGGTGCATACAGCTTGTTAATACATATTGCAGCTGTTAGTGAAAACTTTATGGAGAGCTGGATCCTGAGTGCACAAAGATATTTGTCTTACAGACATGACTGAAAGAGCTAAGCTGTAGAGAGTGACTGAATTTCAGGTACACTCCTATACTTAGTATCTCTATATCTCTACTGGCTATCTCTAGGAAGCTCCCCATTTGGTATGTATTTTTATTTGCTTTTCTTTTATAGGCCCTATATTGTTATATCAGTTCTCTTTTAACATACAGTGAAGGCAAACATTTGCTTTTCTTTAATAAACTGTTTAATAATTTTTTATAAATACTTTTTGCAGATGTCTATAACATTAATAATAGTAGTATTATCAGCTGCAGCCATCTGCTCCTTCATGTGGTAGTTAATTCAAGACAAGCAAATAAGATTTGTTTTCTTGATAACACGCAGAATCATTGTGGCCCCTTCTCAAGGTCTTGAAACAATGCCTATTCTCAGCTTCACTGTGCTAGTATTAAAACAGATGTTTAGAAACACCCTTCGGCACCACTGTTAACTAACTGTTTGGTTAATATTGCACCAAGGCTTTCCAAGCACAGAGAATGAAATTAGACCTCACCAGTAACTTCTCTGTGATTTTGAGCATCTGTGAAACTGTTTTGTTTTTGGTGCTCCTGCTAAGTATAATGGGTTTTAAAGGAAGTGGATACAAAATGAACAAGGCATTATACTTCACAAGCACAATATTTCTATTACAGGAGATTAAAAAAGCCACTCTTCAACCTGATTTTGCAACACTCACCGCTAATATGTACCTGTGACGAGTGCATGCACTCATTGTTACTTGCTGACAGGCACTAAATTGTTGCCAGACATGAGAATCTGAATTGTTGCTCTTCATAAGAAAATATCTGCAATGAGCTGTTTATACATGAGTATATGAGTGGGTAATCAATGCTTGACCTCTGAGAGAGGCATAAATGAGCCAGGCTTTTCAAACAGGATTTGAAAATTGGAGGTTTGGAAATTTGTAAATTCCTGACTGTAGCATCTAAAGACCTGACAAACATAAATTCATCTCTCTATCACATTTCATATTGTGCTTCAAAAGATAGTGAATTCAATATCCTCCGTTCTAAGTTTTCAGAAACCATGACTCGGGCTCCAAACAAAATGTAAGATTGGTTTTAAAACCACAAGAAGATGAAATTGTGGTAAGTATGGGCTTTCTTATTACATGTATTAATTGTATTACTGTAGCATCTAAGAGCCCCACTCAGGACTAGGATCCCATTGTACAAACACAGAACAAAAAGATAATCTCAGCTTCAAAAAGCAGATAAGCTAAGTATAGGACATGAGTCAGTAGATGGAGACAGGTTAAAAAGCACAAGGAAACAATAAGTCAATTATCAGAAAGGTCTCAACATACCTACACCCTAACTTTTGTAAAAAATTTTGAAGACAGGACAGCAAAAGGGGGTTTTGAATAGTTAGGGACAGCCTAAAAGGAAGTATTTACAACTCTAAAACAGTGGTTCTCAACTATTTTGGACTCAAGCACCCCTTATTTGACTTGAGATACCTCAGTAAACTTCATGCATCCCTCCATAACTTTCGTGAAGTTAATCGCACCCGATTTCAAAAACTAATTTCTATATTATGGTGCTAACTTCCTTTCAGAGGGGCCCAGCAGTGGGAATGGGCATCTTCCAGGCAGGGACAAACCTGAGCCTGTGCTTATCTGTTTAGTTCCTCTGCTCATCTCCTAAATCTTTACTTATCTCCTCATACATCATGGCACCCTTACAAGACCTGGCAGTACCCAGTGTGCCCCAGCACCTTAGTTTGGAATCGCTCTATCAAGTGTATAAAAAATAGCTCAAGTGAGGTGTAAGTCACCTGCCAGTACAGAAAACATACAAAAAACATAGTATATAAAAGTGTACAAAAAACATAGTGCACAAAAAAATAGTAGGGATAGTGCAGATGTTTACAGAGAAGGAGGAGACAGTGAATGGCTGCAAAATCAAGGCTGACATCAAAGCGAAAGGCTCGGAAAACAATCTTTCCATCAGGATTCTGAATGTATACTACCAGAAAATGATTGCATCTGTCAAGGTCAGGAAGAAGCAGATGGAACTAACCAAGAAGAGAGATGACAAGAATCTGGACAAGAATGTTAGCTATGCAGATGTACAGATAAAGGTTGTTTTTTTCTCAAAACTGTTGTGCATAAATAACCTCCAAGATCTAAGAAGAGCTTGGGTGCATAAATGTAAAGAGAAATCAGAATCATAGATGAGGTCCAGGTGACTGACCTAAGTGAAAGGCAAGGTAAGAAAATTAATGAAGGCCTAATCTATGCTGATCCTAGTTCTGCATCTTTATGGGAGTGACTATGATGGGGAAGGCCTTAAATGTTAATTTGTCAAAGAACAAAATAAAATCCTTTTGGGTTACTTTCTTTTATGAAGTAAGTGAATGGGAGCTAGGAAGTAAGATCTGGTTGGGCAGAGAACACCCATCTTGGTCAGGGACAGGAAGGGCAAAAGGGAGACAGTGGGGTGGATTGTTTTTGATTTTGAGAAAGTATGGGGGAACTTCATTTTGTTGCATCTTATTTTAATATATTGTTTTATGTTTATATTTTTGTAAGCAGCCCAGAGCCTGTTTGGGAAGGGTGTCATATAAATCTAATTGATAAACAAATCAGTAATGCCTTATGTATCATTCAGGAAACAGATTTTATATTTTAAAAGCTATCACACTCCACTGGCCACAGGGTGTCACTGTAATACTAACATCTAAAATTTCCTGTTTCGTTCCCTTTATAAGAAATGAATATTCATCAACATTTTATTTCTTTTTGGTTTTTTGTTCCTGAAGCAAACTTAATATTCAAGTAAGTCATGGGAAACAGCACTGAAATATGCTATTTTTTAACTTATTGCGCACATCTCTTCACATTGCTGCTGACCCATTTATTATAAGCAAAGCTGGCAGCAACACCTACAGTTAAGATTCCCTTACACTTTCCATCATGAGAGGCTATTTTCAGTTGCTTATAACTTTGTCAAGTTTTAACCACTGGGTCTGAATTTTCCATGCCCAGGTCTCTGCCTCAGGCTGACTTGTTTTGGAAAGTTTCGGCGAGAATGGACTTGGTCAGTTCCAAAAAACAAGCTCAATAAAAATACCTTGTTTTGCTAATACTAAATAATTCTTACAACTGTTTCTTCGGGAAATTGATGCAGTTCCGCGCTTTCCATGGTTTGAGATTTGGCACAGAGATGGTTCTGATATCAGTGGTGCCTTTTACTTTCTTTGTGAAACCACAGAGTTTGGGTCAACTGTATTTGAACAACTTCTCTATCCACATGATCACTCAAAGTTGGTTTTTGCTCAGCAACAAACATTTCTAAAGGTCCCATATGCCCTGAGCATAGTCCAGGCCGTGGCAGTAAGGACCAATGGACTGAATACATACCACATTTACACCAGTACACTTGGTTTTATATACCAATGGTCTGGAATAGTCAGATGAACAGCTATTGTGGGGTAGCTGCATGCAACAGACTGCCATTACTGGACCTAATCACTAGGTAAAGACGATGAAGATTACCTGAAGGTCTGCTATTGAGTGAGTGTACACTACAGCATCATCAGCATACTGGAGCTCAATGATTGTGGTCAAGGTGGTCTTGGTTTTGGCTTGGAGTTGGCTGAGGTTAGACAGCTTACAATTCATTTGGTAGTTTAGCTCCACTCCAGCTAGAAGTTTGTTGGTGGTCAGATGCAACATCACAGCCAGGAACATTAAGAAGAATGCTGCAGCAATGATGCTGCCTTGCTTAACTCCCATGTCAACCTCAAAGGTCTCTGTGATAAATCCATTACTGAGACCCACCATTTGGATACTGCCAAGGAGCAGGCGGAGAATGGTGGCAAATTTTGGCAGGCATCCATACTTCAGAAGGATCCTTCACAATACTTATCAGATGACAGTTAAAAGCTTTTTGGAGGGCAAAGAAGGCCATGTAGAGATGCTTATGTTGTTCCTGACATTAATTCTGCAGTCAGCAAGCTGTGAAGATCATGCCAGTTGGATCTCTTGATGCCCTAAACCCACACTGAGGTTCCAGGAGGAGCTCTTCTGCAAGTGGAAGGAGATGGTTCAGAAAGGTTCTTACAATAATTTTTCCTGTGGTGGACAGCGAGGCAATCCCTCTGTAGTTTCCACAGTCAGACTTGTCTCCTTTCTTGAAGATTCTCACTATCATGGCTTCCCTGAGGTCATCTTGGATTTATAATTCCAGAGCCTTAAGATGAGGGCATATGCTTTGAGCTCATCTCCTCCCTGTTTTAAGATTTCACTGGGGATTCCATCTGCTCTTGATGTTCATCTGCTTGGTGGCTCATCACCTTGTCAAGGGTTAGAGGGATTCCGAGATCACCTCTGACTGGGTATTGCAGGATGGAGCTGAGAACACTGTCATTAACAGCAACACCTTGATTGAAAAGGACTTGAAAATGCTTCTTCCAGTGGGAATTGATGGCTCCCCTTTCCTTGATCGGGTCTCCTCCATCCTTCGATCTCAAGGGAGTTGGTCTCTGAGTGCTCAGACCATAGATGGCTTTGGTGGCACTTAAGAAGCTGTGCATGTTGTGGATGTCAGCCAGATGTTGAATCTCCTTAGCCTTGTCCTCCTACCATTTGTTCTTCATATTGCCTTTGGACCTCTCTCTCGGCTTGCTGGTGTTCCAGTTTCTTTTGCTTGGAGTTGGTGTCATTTTGCCAAGCACAAAAGGCCTTGCATTTGTGATTGATCAACTCTCGGATGTCCCAGCCATTCTCATCAAACCACTCCTGATGTTTCCTGAGAAATGCAAGTGTTTCTTTACAGGCACTGATGATTGTGGCCTGGAAGGCATTCCACATACTGCTGACATTCTCCCATTGATGCTAAATGGAATTCACCAGTTTTTCATTGAGGTATTGGTGGAAGAAGTCTTGCTTGCCTGAGTCCTTGAATCCTTCAACATTGATCCTCCTCTGCAAATTCAGCATTCTCCTTCCTATTTATTCTTCCAGAAGAAGGTATAGCTGCCTTTGTGTTCTTTGAATTGCCCATCTCCTGTTTACTGGTTTTCACTCAGTGCACCTATGTCTATGCAGTGCTCTGGACATTCACTATTAGGGTTGTCCATGAGGATCTTGATGTTCCAGGTCCCAAAAATAATGATGCATTTTGCTGGTATTTTCAACTGCAGTAAAGGTGATCCCTCTAGATGTGGTTATCCAGTCAGAAAGAAATACAGAATACTGTACTAGACAGGCTATGTCTAGGACACCTTTTCTAGCCCCCTCCACATGTGGTTCCTGAAAAGGGCTTCTCATTCACAGTTGCAGCTTCTGAATCACACTCCTGTCTCATCCAAGTGCTAGACGACCTTCTTATAACTGCCACCTTCATGCCAGTTCATGATTAGGAGCTTCCAGACTGCACAATCTTGCTCCCATTGCCATTAGCTGGTCACCAAATGGCTTAAGGAATGTGCTGGCATGGAAAACACCCATGCGTGACTTCTTTTATTGTACAGAAGCCACTGCACATCAGCTTCCATATGGCTCTTGACAGACCGGGACCTTGATCCATTGGCAAAGAGACCAAGATTATGGGGATCTCCTTCTGCTGCAGCATTCATCTGTTTTTGCAGCTGTTGAGATTCTAACATCTTCTTCCATCTACTCCACCACTGAGAACTTGAAGACCCTCAGTCAGAGGGCTGGGCAGGCTTATTATAGAGGTGACCTATACTTGCTATGTCACATCACCATCAAAGGAAATATATGGCTTTTCCTAAGAGAAACCATTGCTATCTGCTGTCCTGACCACATCCTGGTGGTGCTAACACTGCTTGGTCTGCAACTGCTTATTCATGAGAGCAACCCCTGCTTATTTCACAGCTAACTTTCCTTGCACTCAGAGCCAGGATAACTGCACTTGGAGTGGCTCTGCCACTGGCTCTCCTGCCACCTCCCACCACTGGGCTAAGTTCCATGGGTTTGGTGGAGCTGCTTGGAAAACAGTTCAGTGGCGGGAGCTGGGGAGAGCCAGGGCTGCTCTCCAAGCAGCTCCGCCAGCCCCACAGAGCTCAGCCTGCCCTCCCAGCACTTCTGTACTCCTTGTGGAGGTGCAAGCCCCCAGATCTGTGCACAGGATGACAGGAGGTTGCCACTGCTGCCTGAGGCCAGTGGTAGCAGCAGTCTTCCTGGCACTGGGTGCGGGCTGTGCCCAGCACTGGTCCCAGGTGGCAGCAGCAGTCTCCTGTCATCTTGTATGCATATTCAGAGACCCATACCCTGGGAGGAGTCTGGCACAGCCCCAAAGCTTTCCTGGGGGCGCAGACCCACTGATCTGTGCATGGGATGACAGGAGGCTGCTGCTGTCAGCAAGTGACAGGTTTTGCTTTCAGCACTTTTAGGTGCAGTTTCCCAGAAACCCCTATACCTATCTTCTTGAAACTTGGCAGGCTTTATGCCCTCAGAAGGGGCTATTATTCTTGCAATTGTCATCCAAATCAGGCAAGAAATTACAGCTATAGACATTTTCATGATTCCTCATTATAGTCTATAGGCGAAATGTCACAACACATCAAAACAGTAAAACAGTTTCACCAAAACAATACGGAACAGTGCTTCAAAATTAAATGATATAACTAAACGAAACACTGTTCCTTTGAAATGGTAAAACAGAAGTCAAAACAAAATGGTGCTGTTTCGCACAGCCCTAGCAATTAGTTGTAAAACCTGCTTATTTAAGTATGTATCTCACTGCCTTAGTGAGATACATATTTAAAACCACATAAAAGATTGTAAAATGCTGCTATTCTTGTATCTCAAATGGTAAAACTCTGTGACAGAAATCTAGGTCACTATAAGTCTATATGTTGGAGTTTTTGTGAGGGTTTTTCAGTTGCTTTTTAAAAGCCTAGAAAGTTACAGACTAGAAGATACACTAGAATAACTTTAAAGTTGCAAAGTCAAGAATTAAAAGTTAAAAAATATGAATATTAATGTTGCCTATGAACATTTTGTTCCTTTTAAGAATATGCATTACAAAAGCATCCTGATTTCCAATACAAGGCAGCAAAGAGCAGTTCTGGCTGCTCCCCTGGCAGGGCACTGAAGGCCTGAGAATATATATTCCGTTTCGACTGCCCGAAACAAAGTAAAGATTCATTTTTCTAAAGTCTAGTTCTCCTTCCTAGTGAATAATTATATACAGACACAGTTATCCACCCCTGTCCCAATTTTCTTTCAATGAAAGGAAAAACTTAAATATAGCTTAATTAGACAGAGAAGACAAAAGATCACTTAAACCGAAGTGAGGCTCAATTTTCTTAAGGTAGTTTTTGGAGAGTACAATTTGCAAAAGGAAGAACAGAGAAACAGAAGAAAAGTCTGGTAGTTGATAGACTAAGTACAGGAGTAAGGATGTCAGCTATCATACAACATGGGTGTAAGTTATAATAGCTGGACCACTACTTTTGGATTCCAACAGCAGCTGATTCTGGGTGGCCTTTCTACGCAGTCCTTGAAATCTAAATGTACTGTTTTCTCTCTTTTCAAAAGGACATGCCTTTGTCAGGCAGGGTACATAAAAATGCTAGGGATGTCAGCCTCTTACAAAATTAAAACATATAGCAGAAACTCTTCACTGTCTGAAAGATTAAATTTATACGGATTGTGTTAAAAAAAGCCCAGAACGCAATACTTCATTCCATATTGCTGTTGCTGTTTTGTAACACTGGGATCCACCCTATAATACCACATCCAGAATGGTAGTCTTCCCAGTGTGGGAGAGAAACTTTGTAGAAACCTTTGGATACCTTCTCCTTGTTCTCTTTGTCATCTGGAGCAACTAAATCAACCTCACTTTTATGTATTACTGACATTTCTGGCACTGGCTGGCATACAAAACAGCGGATCAAGTCAATTCAGTCCTGCAGCTGCTAAATGATCTTCAGTCCAGGTTCTTTCATGTCATTGCCATGTGAAGTCCTCTCAGCCTTCTTAGCTCCCATCCAGACATGATGGGAGCAGAAAAAAAAAAACCTTACTGACCTAAGGCACATCACTAAATCAGCAAGTGTAGACAGCATTTAGTTCTCTTGCTAGTTTTCTAATAGATGTCTTGTCTAACATCAGAGGTAGCTGCAGGAATGAGGCGAGACCACACTGTCAAAAAATCCATCCAAACAATGCAGCCAGAGACCTAACACAGCAATGTCTGCCTCCTCTGGAGCTGGTGACAAGCAGAACCATCTGTCAGAAAACACTTTGTTTCAATTGCTGTTCCCCGGGGTCTCTCTGAAAACATGCCCACCTGCAGCCTCACATGGGGGACAGGAATTCCAATGCCATACAAAAATGCTAAGTATTGATTTTGCTAAGATTAATTTTCTTCTTTTTTTGTTAGTTTAGAATGTTTTTCAGAAAAAAATATCACAATTTTAATCATTCTAAGGTGAAACGTTGTCAAACAACTAATGCCCAGGGTGCTAAGTTGCCATCACTGAAAAAGCTTGGTTTAGTGACTTAGCATCATTAAATTGATTTTCACCTTTGAAAATGCTAATGACAAAGCTTTAATTTTACTTTACTCATCAACTTTTCATTAACGATTTTCTTCCTTGTATCTTCTGCTTCATGAGATCCACAAGTAGTTTCCTGTCAATGGATGTGTAATGGCAGGAGACAGCAATCCTGTGGAACTTCAGTAGATCTTTCATCAAAGTATGCAGAAAAGCCTGCTAGGGCTGGCCCGTACTATACTGCGAAATGTGTGGCTGCAGGGGGACCTGCAGCTAAGGGGCCCCCTGTTTCTGGCTGCTTGCCACCCCCTGTCCCCCACTGCTGCTGCCACCATCAGCTTCTTCAGCCACTCACAACCCACCCACCCTGCCAATTTCTTCAGGGCAAGGGGCCCCAAAACTATTTCTTGCAAGGGGCCCCCCAAAATTGTCCATCCCTGCTGCTTGCCTTCCTCCTCCTCTGTCACAGAACTGAAACTCCTATAGCCATTCTTGCAAAGAAAGCTGTGAGAAAAAACAACAGCTGGATGCAGTGTCATTGATTACTACCCTCTGGGCCAGGCACTCCAGCCAGTTTTCTATCTACTGTACAGTCCATTCCTCGAGACTGTACTTCCTTAGCTTGCCTGTGAGGATGTTATGGGAGACCATATCAAAAGCCTTGCTTAAATCAAGTTACCACATCCACTGGTCTCCTCACGTCCACAGAGCCAGTCATCTCACCATAGAAGGCAATCAGGTTGGTCAGGCATAACTTGCCCTTGGTGAATCCATGATGACTGTTCCTAATCATCTCCTCATCCTGCAGGTGCTTAGAACTGAATTCCCTTAAGGATCTGCTCCATAATTTTTCCAGGGATTGAGGTGGGGCCAACCAATCTGCAGTTGCCTGGATCCTCTTTTTTTCCTTTCTTAAATATGGGCATGATTATAGGGCCTTTTTCCAATCATCCAGGACCTCCCCTGATCACCATGAGTTTTCAAAGATGATGGCCAGTGGATCTACATTCACATCAGCCAACAGCCCTCAGCACCCTCAGGTGCATCTCATCTGGCCCCATGGACTTGTACATGTGCAGCTTTTCTAAATAGTCCCTAACCTGTTCTTTCACCACTGTTGGCCACTCACCTCCTCCCCAAACTGTGCCACCAGGTACAGTAGTCAGAAAGCTGACATTGCTTGTGAAGGTTGAGGTGAAAAAGGCACTGAGTATTTCAGCCTTTTCTGCATCCTCTGTCACTGAGTTGCTGCAGAAGAAAACTGTAAAAGTCTGGACAGTGTCTCTTGCACAAAAATGCAATACAATGGCTGGGGCAAGACTGGATTGTCATAAAAAGACTGCTGCAAGAAAATCAAACTCTAATAAGAGCAAGTGGAGTGCCTACAGTACCCAATACCAGACCCATGCCATAAGGTACTAAGTCATAATAACAGCACTCAACCTTCTACCACACCTGAGAAGTGATGGTTAAAAGTATTGGCATAGTCCTGACATGCTCATCACATGTGCATTTCCAAGCTAAGAGAGCCAAAGGAAAGGGTGAACCAGTAAAGACAAGGTAACTACACATACATTTCAATTGATCTAGCAGCAAAAGAAAACAAAGGACTAAATATGCATTTCAAGAGAAATTTGTAAAAGCTACAGCAAAGGATGCCCTGTGCATGACAAATGCACCCTGCTCACATTGACAGGCACAATATCTACGATGTAATGTATGTCTGGAATTTGGTAAACATGCAACAACGGTGCAAGCTATTGCAAATTTGCCCCACTGATAAATACCCAAAGACAGGTCCAGTAATGCCTCTAAGTATTCTGTCTGGCCCATCATCTGTGATTAACCTATAATTGCAGGGACTGTACAAGAACATAAGCCTTTACATTTAGACAATCCAAGAACAGGAGTCAGGCAATTAACAATTATGATGATCAACCTTTTCCTCCCTGGTGGTTTGGACTTTAATCAGCTAAACCATCAAGGCAAAGTGCTTTGAAGCGATATACAATGAAACAATATAAGAACTAATAAGATTTGCCAGCAAGATGTGTGCAGTCCAAGAAGCCATCCTGCTACCCAGCCAACTAGTGAAGGATCCATGCTTTGAGGCTGTACAAAAACTGCATCCTGCTTGCATTGGGTAAAGATCTCTGTCCAGCTAAGGTAATGCTAAGGACTAATAGCTTGTTTTATACTGGGAAAGTCTTTTTCTGGTATTTAGTTTTTAGCTTGTTAGTAGTTATTAAAGCAAGCCTTTCTGGTATTTATCAACTGAATGTGTCAATTCTCAGAGCATGAGGTTTAAAAACCCGCTTCTAAGTGCAATGAATTGCCTCCCCATTCTGTAACAGACCCACACTTTCCCTGATCTTCCTCTTATTACTGACATACTTGTAGAAACCCTTCTTGTTAACCTTCACATCCCTTCCTAACTGCAACTCCAATTGTGCTTTGCCCTTCCTGACTTCATCTCTGCATGCCCAAGCAGTATTTTTATACTCTTCCCTAGTTGTGTATTCAAGTTTCCATTTCTTACAAGCTTCCTTTTTGTGACCTAGTTTACTGAAGAGTTCATGGCTTAGCCAAGCTTGTCTTCTGCCATATTTTCTAGTCTTCCTGCACAGTGGGATGGTTTGTTCCTGAACTCTCAGTAAGGCTTCTTTAAAGTATAGCCAGCTATCCTAGACTCCTTTCCCCCTTAGACTGGCTTCCCAGGGAATCCTGGCCATGAGTTTCCTGAGCAAGTTGAAGTCTGTTTTTCTGAAGTCCAAGGTCCTTACTCTGTTGCTCTCCATCTGCCTTTCCTCAAGATCCTAAACTCAATCATCTTCTAGTCACTGCTGTGAAGTTGCTATCCACTACACTACATTCCCCACCAATTCTTCACTGTGAGCAGCAGGTCAAACAGAGCATGGGCCCTAGCTGGCTGCTGCAGCACTTGCACCAGGAAGTTGTCCCCAACCTTCTCCAAAAATTTCCTGGATTGCCTATGCTCTGCTATATCGTCCTCCCAGCAGATGTCAGGGTGATTGAAGTGCCTCATGAGAACCAGGGCCTGTGAGATCAGGAAAAGTCCACTTGGTGTTTGAAGAAAGTCTCATCCACACTTCCTCCTGGTCAGGTGGTTTATAGCAGACCCCCACCATGACATCACCCTTGTTACTCTCTCTTCTGATCCTAACCAAGAGAATTTCAACAAGCCAATCTCCAATTTAATACTTGAGCTCTGAGTAATCATATCACTCTTTTACATAAAATACAACCTATTCCTCTTCTCCCTGCCTGTCCTTCCTAAACAATTTATACCCACCCACCACAGTGCTCCTGTATGCGAGCTATCCCAACAAGTCTCTGTTATTCCAATCATGTCATAGAGCCATGACTGTGCAAGGACTTCTAGTTTTCCTGCTTGTTTCCTAGACTCTGTGCATTTCTGTACAGGCACCTGCAGTAACTAGTTGATTGCCCTGATTTCTCAGGAAGAATGAGAACACCTTCCCTGTTGCCCCTCCTGCTTGCTCTTCTTCCAGGTCACCCACTTCTCCACTTACCTCAGGGCTTTGGTTTCTATCCCTCAGCGAACCTAATTTAAAGCTACCCTCATTAGGTTTGCGAGCCTGTCTATGATGTTCTTCCCTCTCTCTGTCAAAGAAGCCAAAGCCCTGCTAGTGACATTGTCTGTGCAGACAGGCATTAATCTGCAGGATGCTTCCGCTCCTGTCCAGGCCCTTTCCCTAGACTGGAAGGAGTGAAGAGAACATCACCTGAGCCCCTGTCCCCTTCACCTTTGCACCCAGAGCCCTGTAGTCATTTTTTTATCTGGCCAGGGGTCTCCCCTGGCAGTATCATTGGTGTGCACATGGATGAGCAGCATGGGGTAGTAGTCAGAGGGCTGTTTGAATCTCAGTAACGTCTCCATAACATCTTGAATCTAAGCTCTGGGCAAGCAGAGGACTTCCTGAGACAACAGATTAAGTCAGCAGATGGATCCCTCTGTCCCGCACAGAAGGGAGTCTCCAACACACCATCACCCATCACTTCTTCATGGTGGCAGTTGTCTCAATCCTTCTCACCTTGGGGCAGCCTGTCCTGTCATCCTCCACCAATGGAACATGCTCTTCACCCTCTTCTGCTAGGGCTCCATACCTGTTCTCTATATAAACTGCTGCAGGTGGAGATGAAGATTTCTGCTTGCTGCCAGAGGTCACAAGCTTCCAGCTTCCACCTTCCACATGGACTCCAAGGAAGGAGTCCATGTCCTTTCCCTTCTCTATTACTGCCTCTGGCAGTTCTTCCTCCACAGTCCCAGAGGCCTCCTCCAGCATCAAACTGATGATCTCCTCATGGTAGAGCATGCTTCAGAGCCTCATCATTGCCTGGAGATCTCTTGCCTTCTCCCTGAGAGACACCAACAGGAGGCACCACTTACACCACAGGCATCCCCCACCTGGCCATCCCTGGAAGGAACCTGTAAGCCACCATCCCCACAGCACCAAACCAGGACTTGGGTGGAAGCCTCAATGGCGAGCAGTCCTGCCTGGACAGAAACCTCACAGGTGCAAGCAGAGGCAGTGACAGTAGTTCTGGCATTGTGACATCCTCCCTGCCTCTTTTCTCTTACTGCCCTTCTTCCAAGCACACCTTCCCTGCAGACTGACCAGCTAACTCCTTGCAGACTGCTTGGCTTGTTTGCTACCCCTGTTTACTTGCTCCTTGGTCACTTTGGGATTCTCCTTTTATACCTGCTGGGCCTGGACTGTCTCTGTCCCCTCATTAGGGCTTCTGTCAGGCACAGGCAGCAATCACTCAGCAATCATTTAGCTAGCAACACTCCCAGCTTTTCAGAGCACACCCCAAACATGCACACAGCCCACCGAACAACACTCAGCAAGCCAAAGGCACAGGCAGCTCTGGATTACTTACCTTCCCTAGGCAGGATCTAGTGCCTGGCTTCTCTTCCCCTTCTTCCTACTCTTGCTCCCAGGAAACTGCCTGCAAACTGCTTTCCTTGTCTGCTGTCCGTGTTTGCTGGGTCTTAAGGTACTGTAAGATTCAGTGACCTTACACTTTCCAATTATTTCATTCAGAGCTTGCTCAGCTATTTCTATATAGCATAGTATTGTTCCTAGTAGACATACTCTAGGTCTCTTTCAGAATCTAGATCTTGGGATAGAGGAGTATTTTCATTTTTTTATTACATTGCCTGCACATAAATAACAGCCAACTGTAAATTGTACAGCTATTAACTCTGTCATGGGGTCCTTGTAGACATGATAAGCCACAAGAATTAAATTCAAACATTTCCTCTACTCCCTAATTCAAACTGTGTCTGTTTTTATTATAACATAAGGATCTAATTCTTGTATTTTTCCTCTCTCCTCCCACCTCTTCTCTTTTGACCCTGCACTTCTTTAGCAGTTTTTCTTGCTCATTCAATCTGCTTCTGGAGTAGCAAGATTTAAATTCTCACCAGCACTTGCTCATTAGTAGTATCTGTGAAGTGATACTACATAAAAGTAATCAATTATCAGAATCCATATTTATCCAAATATCTTTATTCAGTCTAACTTACCATATATTAAGAGTTTTCCTGGAGTAAAGGCTGAAAGATTGCAGTTAATTACCATAATATTATAAATTGTTTAGACATGTGTGAACTTGCAATCTGGACTTTACACCTTCCTCTTGCTCTGATTAGAAGACCCTGATAACATGAATGAACTAGCAGGATTTGTTGGTGAATAGAGATGAACAAAAGCACTCCCATTACTAGGCTTACCATATTTCCGGGTCCAAAAAAGAGGACACCTCTCACGGGTGGGAGAATGAGGGGAGAGGCAGGGAGCACAGGGAATATGATGGGGAGGGCAGTGATATGCCAGTTCCTTGCCATGCCCATTCTGTTGCCCCTCACTGACAAGCCACCCCCTCCCCCCAGGCCTCCGGTTGCCCCTCACTCTGGACCCACTGACTGCAGCCCTGCCAGTGCTCCTGCCTCCCCACCCCCTGCTGGTGTCCCTGGCGCTGCCAGTGCCCTGCACACCAAACCCACAGTCGCCCATCCTGTCCTCTGTGCCCCTCACTTCCAACCTGCAGCCCCTTGGCACTGCCAGTGCACTGCACACTGAACCCACAGTGCCCCACTGTGTCCCCTATGCCCTTCACTCATGATCTGCAGCTCTCTCCCACACACCCAGCCCTGGTGGTGCCCTTTACCTCCCACCTACAGCCCCTGCCCCCCAGCCCTGCTAGTGTCCTGCACTCTCAACCCACAGTCTCTGCTCCCCCATCCTGCTGATGCCACTCACTCCCGACCCACAGACCCCTTCCTCCCCCAGCCCTGCTGCCCAAGCAGCTCCCTCACTGCATGCATGCAGGCTCTCCTCTCTCTCTCTCTCCACCCCGCCTCACTTACCTGGGAGCTTGCTGGAGCCTGTGTGGGGAGGATGTGACTCCCAACAGCCAGTCATGTTGCATACTGCTCCCTGCCCCTGGCAGCCAGCTCAGGAGAGCAGAAAACACGGACTCTTGCTCTTATTTAAAAACTCACCTAGACAACACAGAGGTCCAAAAAAGAGGACATGTCCGGGAAAACCCGGATGTATGGTAACCCTAAGAACCGATTCTGTTCTGTACAGGATAACAAACTTCTAAGGTAGCAAAACTCTGTTTGAAATTTTTAATTAGTTCCTGTTAGTTTCAATCATCAGCTAAATTTTGGGAGAAAATTCTAATTAGAACACATTCTAATTAGAACACTCTAGCATTGCTGCAGTGTCACACATATAAGCCCCTGCAGGTTTAAAAATACCCGGGTCACTGTAACTAAAGATCATCGAATGAGCTTTAGTTGAACCATCCTACAGCCATTTTTAAACACTCAAGGGCTTAATGCATGTAATACTTTAGCATTTTAATTAGCGTAGCTCTCCAGAAACTCTCCAGGAACCACATTCTCAAACATTAGACATGTTATACTAATACAAAACAGTAATTCAAACTGGGAGATCACTTTACTTCCATCTAAGCTATGAATTTACTATTCCTATATATTCTTCTACTTTCTTTAGATGAATGCACAAATACTCCCTCCCTTACTCCTCAAAAGCCTGTAAATCTACAAGAGTCTTAACTCGTTTAATATTTTTACAAGGCATCACCCATTTTTTTGTATATGTATATTATATGCTTATTATGTATATATATTTTCTGTATTCACAATATTGAGCGTGATCAAAGTGCAGCTAGAAACAGAGTTACCTGAGTATAGTGTATTATTATCCCCTTGAGTAAGTACTCCCATTATATGAATAGGATCACCATGCAGATACATGCAGACACATCTGTTTTCCTATAATGTCCCTATTTTTATTTTTAAAACTTACACACTCACAGGGGGCAACAAAATCACTCCTACACTTTAAACTAATAACTCAGAATTGGCCCTAACTGCACTTTGATTATTTACTAAGTGACATTACAGTTCTGCCTTATCTGCTCATGACATTTAGCTTCAGAAGTGATTTATTACACTTTTTCTCATATATGCCAGTAAATGCCATACCAGAAATCAAGCATCATCCAATTTATCCTTAGCTATATAAAATAGCTAAGGATAAATCACTTGTCATAATTATATTTGCAATAGGTGTTTTTAATCCTAGTAAAAGTAAAAATGAACAGTGATATGTTGACTAAAAGGCAAAGTCATGAAGGGCCTTTTTACATATAATTAATATTTTGGATCTTTATTTAATTACATTTTCATGATTCTTTGACTGAGTGAAATTATACACTTCTGCATTCTGTTTTAGCACACAGGACGCAGAAAAGACTTTACAGCTTTTGCTCGCTGATCTTAACTGATATACTGTATCCACCAGAAAGAGGACTGAACTGCCAAAAAGCATGCTCAAAGAAAAAGAACTCTTGGCATTTATTACACCAGACGAATTACGCAGGTGCATATCTAACTTCGGCCATATTTGGGAAAGGACAACTGCGTTCTTCATTCACATGCCTTCATCTTATGTTCAAGTAAATCTGGAGACTTAATATTTATCATCACAAAGTATAAAGCCAAATGTCCTCTTTTCAGGAGCACCAAAGATTAACAGATTAGAATGTTTTCCACATGTCCATTTTATTGTCAAGAGAATATTAAAGAAGTTTTCCAGCTTCCGCAGCTCAGCCAGATGTCAATGGATCCCACAGTGAAGCAAAATTGGCAGAGTAGCCTTCTCATGACCCCAGCATTGTTTTATCAAGGATCAGTTTAAAAGTATAAAGGGCCATTTCTTGCTGAGATCTGTAATGTTTTTCAGCCCTTTTCCCCCGCAATTACACAAAAGTGCTGACTTTGTTGAACTACTGATATGTAGTAGTATTTCTTATGACTCCTCTCACACAGTGCTGTAATTGCTGTTTGTGTTGGCACAAGAAAAGTACCAGGTCTTGTTTCCACTGTACATTTCCGGACTCTGGTTTCAGTAACATCAGTGTAGGATATTGTACTGGGCATATGTTTTGTTGTGTAAACATTAACTGGTAATTTACCCCGTCAGTCTCCACAGTATGGCCTCTAATTAGCAGCGCTTGAGAGACTTCAGATGGACAATTTCTAAAATATTTTCAATAGTTACATTGATTGATTTTTTTACACTGATACTTTGTGCTGTTAAAATTGTGTGGAAACCCAGATGTATTTATGAAGCCTACATGTATTTATGATAGAACACATCATTCTTTAGAGAAACTGTAGACAAGCTTTCTTTCTGTTAATGGAAAAAGAGAATATTGCAACAGATGCCATATTGTGCTGAAATATTGGCAAACTTGCAACAATATATTTTGGTTTTATATCCTGATTTTTTTAATATTTGATTATTTTCTGCAACATGCTATATCTTGAACTATTCTATCAATAACTAAATAGATAAAGGGCACATATTAATTAGTTAAGTCCCTAATTTTACAAGCTTACATCTATGTATGGTTAGGACTGTTTATATTATCATGTAGAACCAGGGAGTTTTTGGTAGAAAAGATATAGGCACAACAGTAAAGATTAAAAAGAAAAGGGTATACTTACTTGCCTTCTGTGGAAAATGTATTTTGTTATTTATTCCTCTATGTGCCTTTTTGGTAGGGAGATAAAATATTCTGTAGTGGGCTAAAATAGCATGATTACCTCCAATTGCTGAATCTCAGGGTGGGGTTAATAATGGCAGCCATTTCTGATCTAAGAGGATGTGTACACAAAGAGCACTCTGGATAGCAAATGAATCCTAATTTGTAGCTTGGTGTAGTAAATCTCTTGAAAAAACTGTAATGGATATCCAGCTTCTTTAGTTTTTAACCATAACAAGATCAAACTTGAAATCTTCATCATAGGTAGTAGAATATCTCTCCAAATATCTGATCCTCTGCTGCTTAATTAAGTGGCATCAAGGTAGACCAAATACTTAATCTACAACCTAAAATATTTTTCTTGCTACTTCGAAAATGAAAATCCTTCTCCTTTAGAAATGGGAGATGCAAATTGTTCTGTCAAGGTATCTGCCAGCAACAGACCCAGAACACTACTTTTATTCAAATTTTATTTTTTCAAGGTTCATTTCATTTACTGACATTCCTTGATTTTGGTATACATCCCTATTGTTCTGTCCTGCTAACTCTGCTCCATTCTGTTATTTTGATTTTGTCTTAGGGGCAGAAAATATATTATAACAAATCAGTCTACTAGGTCTACCAACTGTTTTTACTGTAGCTGTGCTTGCTTTTCTTTTCAGACCTGAGAAAGAATGGCTTGCATTCAAAAGCTTGTCTACTTCTATCCCAGCTACACAGTTGAGCCAATAAAAGATATCACCCAAAGAAATACTTGCTTCTTTCAAAGAACCAGCATCATTTTAACCCATTGCCTTACAAAGAAATTGTAAAGGGATTAGATAGAAACATTGTTCTTGTTATGCTTCTATTTGTTTAATTTGTTTGCTTGAAAACACTTTGTGATAGGACATATAATTGCATTCAGTTTATCATGTTTGTAACTTCTGCATAACAAGGAATGAAAAACATTTTAAAGAAAGCAAGAAAATATGAGTGTAAAAGGCAAAAGAAAAAACTGGCAGAAATTTCCCTGGCAAATATAGTAACTGAAACTACTCCTAACTCATTTCCTTAAATTGGTTAAATTTCAAGTTTACAGTGCCTTTAACTTTGGGATTATTGTTTGTTTCAGAACTGTACCTACCCTGTTCACAAGAAGAGAAAAAAATTTCTATGAACAAAAAACTAATTGGCTGTACCACATGACAGTAACAGTTACGTACAGCACAGAAAGAGAAGCTTCTATGTTTCTGTGTTTCTTTGTTTCTGCATCTATTTTTGGCACTTAACTTGATAGTACAGTTTTTGTTTATTTACTCATGTATGACAAGTTACATGCCCTCCTAGGGAATGTCCTGGCATGTGTGCATGTGCAGGGGTGTGCGTTTCCTGATGAACAGATAGCTATGACACATATTTGTGCTGCTGCTATTTGTCCTCTGGCACACGCTAGCACGTGGCAAAATGGCCTGGATGGGGTAGAGGAGGCTGGGGCCAGTACCTGTGCAGGTCCCAGCATCCTTACCTGGGGTCCTGGGGGCCTCCCAGGGTGGCAGCAGTACTGAGCAAGTCACTAGGAGCCTAACCAGCAGCCAGAGCATGGCTCTGATCAGCCAGGCTCCCTTTCTGGTGGTGCACATGTTGCTGTGTGTGTCATATCACCTTTTTGACTGGCATTTTTTTTTACATTGAGATCTCCCAGTGTTAACCCCCCCACACCCCACACCATTAATCAAATTAGCAGCATGGTGAATGGTTGCACATGTGCCACATGTGGTTTGTGGTGCTGTGCTCATTGGGATGTACCCCTAAGGTACACTACGACAGTATCTAAGCTAGTTGTAATAGTTCTAAAACAGGTACTAGAACAGTACAGCCATGGTAGCATAGAGCTCAGTGCAGGGTGTTTTACTCAGCAGAATCATAGCAAATTTACCCAGAGAGGCAGGATTAGCTCCATGCTACTTCTTTTAGACCAGGGATGGGCTGTGGGCTGGATCAGGCCAGCAGCAGACTCCATTTCCCAGCAGCCTCTGCTCACACTGAGGCAGCCGGTTTCCATGGAGACCCCAGGGTCAGTGGGGCCTTGACTGTGTGGGGCCAGGGTTTCCGTGGAGACTGCCCCAGCAGTGCTGGCAGGTCACAGCAGGGAGCTGTTCCAGGACTGGGATCTTACAGTGTTGACAGCATGTTCTGGAGCCAGGGGCAGAGCTGCAATCCAGTGTCTGCACACTGCAGGCAGTGGATCACAGCTCTGCCCCAGCTGTGGACTACACTGTCACTACCATGAGATACTAGCCCTGGCTCCAGCGCTGCTCCCTGCCTAGACACACACCCCACCGGAGTTGCTGGGGCTGGTTTCCATGGAAAACCTGGCCCTGTGCAGTCGTGGTTCCACCATTCCTGGGGTTTCCATAGAAACCAACTGCAGCAACACAGGCAGTGGCTGCTGGGAGATAGAATGCAGCTGCTGGCCACATCTGTCATTTTGCCCACCCCTATATTAGACTATGTCTAGCTTGTTTGCACAGAGCTAGGTCAAGTTCTACAATGAGGAATAATCCCTCTTCTCTTTCCACTGACTTCTGGATCACAGTTTTGTACACATTGAACCGGTTCTCTCTGTAGGACCATGACTCTCTCCTTAAGTAAATATGTGGGGAATGAGTTCTGTACCCTTCAACACACCTATCTGAAAAGGTGTGCCAAGGTGAAGAGAGTGTAATCTTGTAAACAGTTCTACCAGCAACTAATTGACAGTAATTTCCCAAGAGTTTTGCTGCTGAGTCACAGTTACAAATTTCCTGGACTGTTCCTAGGGTGACATGGGGCTAAAAGACAGGTTGAAAGTGAAAGTGAGTTTCCAGATAAAACATACATTAAGTGTAACCACAACCAAGATCAATTACAAGCAATCACTGTTTCTAATTATGAAATATTGTCCCAGCTTTCCCTCCCTAAGTTTATTATTAAACAACATTTAAAAGGCTGTGAAAAGAAAAAAAGAAAAGAAAGACAACCATCTCAGCAAAGCAGAAATGTAAGTGCACATGTATAAAGCAATGTATTCATTCAGTTGGATGTATTTAGAGGTTCCACAGCTACAGGCTGATCAGAGCACGTAGTGCTTTTTTACTACAAGAATATTTTTAAAAATTACTCTGGAAACTGGTGTAGAAATAATTTCTTTTTAAAATACTGTGAAGAAGATATTCAATCAGGGCCTAAGAAATTAAGCAAGGTATTCAAGGTGGAAGAAAACTTTCCATAAAGGCAGTAAAAAACAGCTCTATTCTCATAAGATTATGAAAATATTATCTTATAATAACATACTACATAGGATCACAAGAAATTAGGGCAGGATCATATGAAATGATTTAGTTCAGCCTGCTCAAGACAGGATCATCCCTGACTAAACATTTCAGATATCAAGGTTATCAAGGTTGTTTATTTCTAGAAATGGGAAGACACCTGCCTTGGTAAGGTAACTTGATTAACAAAACAACCTGAGAGAAGGTAAAGGGTGGTCCTAAAGTAAGTTATCTACTCTGTAGTAACTGCCAGGTGTTCATTCTTATCCCACAATATGTACAAAGTCACTTGTCCTATGGGAAAGTGGGGCACTTATCAAACCATAAGTTTCCACTCTAGTGATGCTTGTGGCAGTCTGCTCAACAAACATATTTGTCTTGAAAGGCTCCAACGCATTGCAGTCTGAGAACTGGCCACATGTTCAGTTAAAGTTGTGATAGGAACCATCCACGAAGTTATTACACAAAAAGTATTTTATGTGATAACTTATTGGCCTTATTTTACCATGCCATTCACTGAATGAACATGTGGCCAGACCAGTACCTAAAATGTGATTAACCAAATAATCATGTCTTAAGGGTACAATCTGTCAGGGAGTGCTGAATCTAAGTTTTGATTAAAGTCAACATATGATGACTCTATTATCATTTATTATTATTTAGAGGTACATTTTGCAGGAATCCTTTGCATAAGATATATGAAGCTATCTGGAAGTTTAAATCCAAAATTTACATCAGATTTCTGGTATATTTGAATGAGAAATTATTAACTTCATATTTCTTTTTAAAAGATGCAGTTAAAACATAATTATAGCAACTACTATTAGTAAAGCCTATTATTAAGGTTGTCTGACATCCTATTTTATGATCCTGTTTTTAGTTGCTTTCCACTTGGCCAAATTTTGTATGTTGAATGTTTTTGAAAAGTGGCCCAAACAGTTCAAGGTTCATTTTAATACCAGAAGGACCCATTAGATCAGCTAGTCTGATCTCAGAAGACAGCAAGACTGGCTGGGAAGTAAGTTTGCAATTGCAAGCAGAGGGATGTGAAGCTGTAGGGGCCAAAAGCCAATACAGAAGGGAGAGTATCCAAGAAGACAAGCTGGGACTGGATGGGCAGAACAAGAGAGGAACTCTGGAATGAATCAGGGTTTTCAGAGTGTTATTGCTTATAGAACCCTTTTTTCATTTGTTTCAAAAGTTAGAAGATATACTGTGAATGAGGGAAGGGGCTGTAGAAAGTGAAAGTATAGTCTCATGGTTAAGCCAGTTGAAGACTGTCCCAGAGAACAAGATTCTGCATCATAAGAAATCAGCGCTCGTGTGTGATTCCCAGCAAGTAAAGATGCCTTTTATGGCTAGGTATTTATTATGCACTCCTCACTTTTTGAGTGCCTAAATTGATAATTTGTGATTTTATTTACAGACATAGAAGTGAAAGTTGTTACAAAATAAATAATTATAGGGTCTACTTGTGCTACATGACTACAGCAGCCATGTCATCAAACTACCAAATCTCAGCCCATCTAATATATTTTTACCTGTATAGCACCAAATCAAAGCACAAAGGGAGAATGGTTTATAGGAAAGATGGCACTACCTTCTCCATCTCTTTTGTTTATTTTATATAAATTTGGTTTTCCAACACTATATTTTACCACCTTTTGTAAGTACTAAATGATTATTTTTAAATGGATTTATCATTTTAAGCTATTTTTATACTAATTTGATTCTATAAACACCTGAGAAACTTTTTAAACAATCTTCTTACTTTTTCAGCATTTGGAAGTAATTTGTTTCTAGTCCA
Source organism: Caiman crocodilus (assembly GCA_030014935.1). NCBI lineage: Eukaryota > Metazoa > Chordata > Crocodylia > Alligatoridae > Caiman > Caiman crocodilus. The sequence continues at coordinate 42,102,772 of JAGPOW010003642.1, forward strand.
AAAAAATGAATGTCTGTCTCCAACAGAAAGAGCTGGATTACCGCCAGTCCAATTCAGAACTGGATGATGCTGACTCTTAACCATTTTAAAAGTCAAGTTAAACAAGGCACAGTTTGGATGATAAAAGGGGGTCTGTAAAAAAAGCCATTGCTGTAGTCATGGGGGAAACAATGACTAGGAAAGCAACAGTGGAAAAGAGAAACTTTACCCAAGTGCCATGCAAAATACAGTTGGGAGGATAAATGCTTGGTAAGATTCCCCTACGTCCTGGGGAATTGCCAGCATCCTCTCTGACTTACATACATGTTGAAGAAATAATGTAAAATGAGATTGGAAGTGGGTCACAAAAGAGTCGAAGAAGCAAGGAACACAGTATTCAGTACAACATGTTGCCCTCAAAAGTGAATATAATCCTCTGGTAAAACGTACATAAATTATCCTCAGGACTCTGCTGAGGAGCTCACAAAGTTCTGACAGAAATGGTGTAGCCATGGTCTTTACCAGCAAATCTCCAAGCCTGCTACTGATATTAGACAGGCCATAAAAGGGGAGAAGCCAAGAATCTTGGAGATGGACTGACCAGAGTTTATTGGATCATTCTTTTATCATCCCATAAATACTGATTCTCATTCCTTCTTAAAAGCAACACTTCAACATGTGTTTGTCAAGTACAATGAAAAATCAAAAGTAAATCTGCTTGGAAGTGAAATATCATTTGAAGTAAGTTGTCTCACTGTGCATGTTTTAAAATGGGAGTGTTAGAATGATACGGTAGCTGCAAAGTTTCAGGAATTATGAGAGAGGTAAGAATGCCTTAGAGTGCTATCTTTTATTTGACCAACTGCTTAGTTAGGATAGAGTTAGACAAGCTCTCAAATGCAAGACATTCTCCATCAGGTTTGAACCATAAAAGCCAGCACAGACCTGATGAAGAATGTCTTGCATACCAAAGTTTAGCTGAATGTACTTGGTACAATAAATATATCATCTTAAGAAATGCTTGCCTCTCATCTGTTTTAAAAAGGGAAGATGTAAATAGAAGCATCTGCTAGTAAACAGAAGCTTCTTTTAGTGAAAGTTGATAGTGATAATGATGCAGTTGATGATGATTCCTTATAAATTAGCTGAAGGGCCAGCCAAGGCAAAATTGCCTGCATGGTATGGTGATCTAGTAACTAGAACAAGAGCAGAAAATTGTAAATGAAGTTGGAATCAACCTATGACTAGAAACCAAGTGCTTAGTTTGAAATACTGAGAAGCAGCTGCTCTGATTAGAAAACTCCACAAAAAATACTGGGCTTCAGAAAATCCATCACTGAAACGTGAAATACTAACTAGATGGCAATAAACACCTTTAGAATACACAGTGAAAAACCAGTAGATATTTTATATGGCATTGAGGATGCTGCAATAAAAAATAATTCCAAAGAGAAAACAATTTAAATGAATATGGAGGAAATTAATACAGAAATAGAGAAACAGGTGTATGGTCAACAAGCCAAATGTATATCTTTTATGAATCCTATTAAAAGCAATGAAACAGTGAATTGAAAGTCGTGAAGCTACTATTTTACCTTAGGACTTGAAGGCCCCTAGACATTGTAGATTTGTTCTCCCTACTTGTTATGGTAATTATACTGGGTTTATTCTTTTTTATTAACTATAGAAACTATAGATTTATCTAAATATTTACATGAGAAATTCTGGAATAAAAATAAAACTATCATTGAAAAGGACAACTAGAATCTGGTGTATTTACCTGAAACCAAGACAACCTTTAATTTAAGATGCTCCCCAATAATTACATTCTATATATGGAACAGTATAAATTTGTTATAAATTTCCAGGCATAAATCTAATCATAGAGGGTCATCTGGAATCCTCGTCCCCAGTGCTGCAGCGCGGAAAGCATAGGCAGGGGGCAGGTGGTTGGGGAGAGCAGGCAGCTTAAAAGAGACCAGTTGGTCTCTGCTCCCTGCTACCACTTTTTCCTCCTGTAGTCTGCCCAACTCCTTCCTGCCTGCAACCCCTGCCATTTACCCCCACCACCTCTGCTCCCTCCTGCTCCCCACAGCCTCTGAACCTTCCTCCCTGTTTCCCACAGCTCCTGACCCACTCCATCTTCCCCCCACATCCTCCCTTACCATCAGACTTAGCTCTGGATCCATTACCTCCTGGGTCACAGAGAATGTAGAAACATGACCCCCGCCCAGCAATACATCAGCATCTTTAGGTTCAGAGCTGTGCCACTGATGATTGGCCAGGCACAAGATAGAGTTTCTTTGTCCTCTGTGCCTGGAAAGGAATTGAGCCAGAGCCAGAGCTACACCTAACAGTAAGCATTAGGGTGGGGGGTGGGAAGGGAGGGAAGAGAGCAGAGGCTGAAGTAGGCAAGCAGCTGTGCTCAGTCTGTGGGTCAGAGTCAACCACAGTAGCCACCTGCCCCCCACCTCAATCTTGTATCCAAATCCAATACAAAGGACTTTTTTCCTCATGCAGAAAGGGAAGGGGAGTGGACCTTGCTATGGACTTGGGTAAATACAGCAAGTTCCTTAAAACCAGCTCTAGGGAGTAGAATAGGGATATCAGGATAATCCTTAACTGCTGTAGAATCTCTTTATACAAATACAGCCAAGTTAGGCTGACGATAGGCAGAGGCAGTGCAGGGAGACAGCTTAAAGAATGGATATTATGAATGCTGTATGTGTAATATAGTGAAACTGTCATAGACTGGAAATTGATTAGCTCTGAAATTGCTGGGATGCTAAGGCTCTGAGAAACAATCATCAAATTAGAGAGGGTGGGTAAAAGAAAAATGATTTATTGGTTATTTGTTAAGTACTGATCATTTATGAGGCCCAGAACAAAGCTCTTTGCAGTAGAGATGTCCTCTTCCTATTGATATACACAGTAGAGCCTGAGTCTCAGTTTAGGGTTTTTGGGTGACACTTCAGCACAAATAAATAAAGTCCCTGTCCTGAACTGAACACAGTTTAAAGCCTTGAATCTAAGCGCCTAGTGTTAAGGTTAAATTTGTCATTATAGCATTAAGAAATATATGCATGTATTACAATTTTACTGGTAGATTGTGAAGTACGATGGTAAAATCAGAGTGCCTTCAGCCCTTTAGAAGTGCTTGCTAATACACAGCCTGCTGTGGCTTATTGAAATAGTCATATAATTTCTTAATTTTACATTTTTTGCAGAGGTAAAAGACAGGTTTTTATTTTTCTTATAGCGTTTCTTGAGGGTTTAGGCAATATACCATATTTTTCCATCATAAATGGCAGTTCCTAGGGCAAAGAAAATAAAAGAGGAAAAGTTAAAAACATCTCCTCACTCTTAAGTATGAATGCCTGTGTTTTTCCATATTTCTACAATTATGTTTTCCTCATTGCATGACTGCAGTTTTCTTCATTTGTTAAAGTAGCTGCTTGATTAAGTATGACTAGGTCTCACTGTGCAAGTGGTATTCTAGCTTCCCAGACCACACCCCTGCTTTTTGTTTTCAGCACTGCAACCCTGTAATCTTTAGATTTTTCTTCATTTCACAGTACATCTCCCATTTCTCCCCTGACTAGTCTTTTCACTCAGATTTCAGTCTCTTGGATATAGTCTTCATTTGTCTTTGATTTCCCCACTCCTGGTCTTAAGCAATCTTAAGGATTCTTCTCCTCCCTGATGTTACTTATTTCCTTTATCTCAAGTTTCTAAGGAATATTGACTCCAAGTGTAATTCTCTATGGTTTTATGTAGTTGCTGTAAATCAGAAAATAATAATAATTACAAACAAAAAAATCCTGTTTCCATCATATTATCTGTGAAATGCTATTGGCAGGTTAATTACCCCTATGGTCAACAGGCAAAAAATTAAATAAAAGCATATATTCTACACTGATTAGGTATTTGCTGCTCATTATTAAAAGCAATTTCAGATTTAGACAAGGTCTTAAACAACATCTCTGGTAGATTATTTCTGGGGAAAAAAAGACAGAGAAATGAAAAAGTGGGAGTGAGATACTTTTTAAATGTCAGGCATTTTAGACTGGATAATCTTTTGCCATTCTTAAAATGGCATATGTTCCTAGTCTCATGTTTTCACTCCAAAGTTTGCTTAATTTTGCATATTTTATACTATTAGCCATCCATATGCTTAAACATCTGACTGTAATAAAAACTCTCATTTCTCATTATGGTGTATTTTTCACATTTTAATATTTGAAAAAATTAGAAAACTTGCCATTAATATCAGCATTAATGGTACTGTAAATCATTTAGTTTAAGTAATAAAACCTGAGATCCACAGACTGGGCCCTCCATTACCCCGTTGGTATGCTCTTTCCAGTTTGAAAAAAAAATCCATTTTACAGCTTCCATTTGTTTCCTGCCATTTAGCCAACTTTCCACTTATTACACATCTCCACTCCTTAATATGAACTTCCAGTACAGAACACTGTAAACTGTTTTATGAAAAATCAAAGCACATGATGGCCACTATGTATCCTTTGTCTGCTTTGGCAGTAACCACCTCAAAGAATTCCAGTGAAAAAGTGAAGCATGACCATCCCTTCCTGTGTCTAATGTTGGCTATTCTTAATCAAACTGTGCTTTTCCTAATGCTTCCCCATCTGAATTTTGAAATTGTTTTCTCTATTAGCTACTACAGCTTGCAGTTTCTTAGTGCTTTTCTCAATGTCTGTATGCAGCAGTTTACTGAAGAAAATGTAATTGTGGTGTTTCCTAAGTCTGTCCCTCTTCTAGCATTTTCTCAAAGCAGGAATGCCATCTTTAAGAAACTATTTTTCTACTATTTTTTTAAAGTGCATTATAAAACTAACCCTCCTCCCTCAGTACAACCCCCAAAACTTTGCAGTCTAATTTAGCACAGCACTGTATGTCTAGGGACAGACATTACTCATAAACAGGTTTACATGATCAAAAACTGGTTTAAACCTGTAACAGAACATAAGTTCAGGGCACATAAACCAGTTTCAAAATGGCGAAACTGGTTTAAGATAAACCTGGTGGAATGTAATATCAGACTTAACTGATTGAGGTCAAACAAGTTTATGCAATGCAGCCCTGGGCTGGGCTGGACTGCCTACTCCAGACAGCAGGGCTGGCCCTGGCCCTCTGCTTTCTACCCAGAGGTGTGGCAGAGACTGCAGGCACAGCAGGGGCTGCCTGGCTTCCCTTGCCCCCACCCTTCCCACCTCCCCCGCCACTCATTATTCAAGCAGGGATTCACCTCTCCCTCCCTCCCAACTCCCACAGCACAGACCTCAGCCCCACAGACCCCAGTCACCATGATATGCTAGCTAATTCTGGGGGGGGGGGGGGTGTCCGTCCAATTCCACTGGGACAGCACAAGACCAGACAGGACAGCGTCCACTTATGGCTTTTTGGAACTAATCAACAAGTCAGTTGGTAATGTCCCTCTATTCCTTCCAGAGGAAAAGCTGTTTAAGAAGAGCTTGAACGAATGAGAAAGGATTTTGTTTTCTTGATGGGCTGCTAAATGCTGTTATCAGCTCCCTGCTGGCTCCCTCACCTCTCAAGTTTACTGCAAACAGTATGAAGAAGCAGGGAGAGGGAGATTGAAAAATTCAGTATCAACAACAAATGCATGCACTGCACCTCCCCCCCTCCCCTTTCAGAGTGCTGGCTGGGGGCTGGCAACACTCTTGAGTAGTAAGAAGAGAAAAGCCTGGGACTGGGCAGGCAGGGTGGGGGTTTAAACCCCTTCCTAATCAGAGTGTCCTGCCTGGGCCTGGCCACAACCCCCTTCAGTTCAGCATTATGGAAGGGAAGGGGGAACTGCTCTAGTGCCCCCTCCCCAGGGCTTCTAGCCCAAGCCACTGCAAGCATGTGCCTGCATTTTTCCAGTCCAGAGGGAATGTCTGTGGGGTTGCAAACCAGTTCAACCTAGGCAGATTAGACTAACCTGCAAAGACTGAATCAATTCAGATTCAGGTTTTTTAATGTTTGTCCCTAGCCTATAAGGTGATAGTCAAACAAATAGGGAAAATGTAGGTTAAGGGTTACAATAACATCATTGTTTGAATGTGCTTGTACGCGTCTTTATTGTTCTCTCTCCCCCCACCATTTTTATGTTCTTTTAATCTTAAAATTTCATTATATGACCCTTAAAACTCAAAAAACCAAAACCAAAACAATTTATCTTTGAATTTTCCACACTATAAATTGAACATAGTCCTTAAATTCTTAATACACTAAAATAAAATGAATACTTTGTACTTAGGCAGTGTTCATTGTTAGTGTTATCACACTAAAGAAAGGAAGATGAGCATAATCCCCATTTTATGGATGCGGAAACTGAGGAAGAATGACAGCCCACAGCCACATAACATATCAGAGGAACGGGAAACAGATGTTATAACTCTCTATTGTGCCTTATTCATTGCACATAATGCCTATCTACTTTTTTAAAGAATCTGTGTGTAATGATGCCAGCATTTTAAATAATTGTAAGAATTTCTGTTTTTTTGTAAATGTTGTTCAATCAGTGAGACTCTGTCCCAAATGACCCGATAACTACCTGGTCTTTCAGTGTTAATCAAAGAGGTGAAGGAACATGGCCCCCCCTTAGTGGATTGGGGCAAATATGGTTCAGTTCAAAAGAAAAAAAACCATGGCATTAGTAAAGGCTGAAGGATAGAGACAGTACATGTGTTTCATTACTCATAATAGAGGGGAAAAAACAACTCGATGCAAACAGCAAAAAAGTGACATTTTTGCAAAGAGTGTAGGTGATAAGTTGAGGATACACTTGTGGCTTGGAAACTCTAGGCAGCCTTGTGGGAATGTTTGAAGAAAGGTATTGTTAATCCAGAACCTGTTATTCAAAATTGAGAGAAAAGTCCTATTTAAGGAACTCTTCAGGAACACCAGTACACAGTCATAAAACCTGGGACTTTTCTGAGAATTCAGGATAGCTTGTACCTTCGCTTAATTCATAACTGATAACACAACAAAATCTCAGCAACAATCAAGCAGGAACTCAGCTGTCAGCTGTCTACAAAATCTTTTACCCCACTTCATTATTGTGGGAAGCTTGCCCTCACTCTCTTCAAAACAATTTACAGAACATACTTTTTGGTTTCGAAAGGATTTATTTTCAGATAAACTATTTCCTGAATAATTAATTAACTGATAAATACCTGAACAAATTTATTAAATAATTCATAGGCTGCTCATTCTTTCCCTTCTATCTGCAAGGTACTTTTATCTGAGTGTTCTGAAGGTTTGTTTCTTATATATGTGATTTCTGATGGAGGACTAAATCAAAGCAGCAGCTGTTGCAACTGGTTTTGAAGTTATCTGTTAGTTGTGATTCAGTTACTAAAAAGCCATTTTCTGTACACATAACTGTCATTCTTGAGATAGCATTACCCCATTAAAACTGCAACAGGGTAGAGGGGAGATGCTTAACTGTACTAAAAAGGGAAACACAATTTCTAAGATCCTGAGAGGACAATTAGGGACTGAGGAGCAGGCTTAGTGATTCTGAGGACTTCGTTTCCACCCTCTCTCCAGATCCTGGCTGATCAGGAAATGGCAAGGGATTAGAACTTCCTCTGTCTCTCCTACTGTTTTTGTCTGGGTCTATGTGTTGGTGAGGGTAGAGGACAGCTGGCTAGAAGGGCAGAGGAGATATTTAATTGTCCTTCTCCTCATTGGGTATTTACAGATCTTAGGGTAAAAAGCAGCTATGCTACTGAGGATGTTGCTTAGCTCTCACTGATCTATAATGAAAGTGGGCACATCTACACGAGACACTACATTGCCATAGCAACAAGTTAGAGGGACTAGCTCATTGCTACAGAGATATAGCATTGGCAGGCACAAGCCATGACACCACCAGTAATGCACAGTAACAAGCTACTGTGCAGTAGGGTTGGAAATGACTTGTGTGATCCTGGGATTGTGCAGTACCAGTGGTTACTGCGTAGTCAGTTAGTACTTTCGTAACAACTGCATAGTCAGGTGCTTATGTAGACACACCCAATATAGTTTAAAGTGTGTTTGTGCAATATTATGGGTCTGATTGATTGCTTTTGGGTGAGGAGGGTCAAAGTGCTTTTCCTTCTCAGCAAGACTTTTGTCTTTGCAGCATCTTGGAACAGCAATTTTAGGTTAATAAAGAGTATAGAAAAAAATGTATATTTGTAAGTAAATCTGTACTATACTTCTGTTACAGCTTGTGCCAGTATCTGATATGGGTGAGCAAAATGGGGCTGGCGTCCATGGGTCAACATTATACCCTAGCAAAAACTAGGACGAAAAGGAAATCTTGAATATTTTTGAACGTCCTTCTTATGTGTACCCCCATCCTCCTAGTCACAGATAAGTGAAAGAATCCAGTACAAGTCTGAATTCCAGTGTTTATGATAAGGCCAAAGCCGACGCATTCACAACATGGCCTGTCAGATTCTAACGAATCTGAGAATTCTGCTAAATACTTTGTCACAAGGACAGAAAAAGGGAAGTGTTTATGATGAGGAGGAATAATCCTAGTCATCTACCATGGAAGTCATTTGTAACGCCACACCAAATACATCACTGGTATTTGGGGGTTTTAACATCCTCTGGTCCCAATTAAAATTAATAAAGTTGTGGCTTTGACTTTATAATAAAACATCGACCTTAAAATATATTTCTAGATCTGTGTTTCATTGTCCAGCATCTTTTCATCAAGCTGCTACTGTGGAAAGTTATGACTTCTCAGTTTGAATTGGTTCCTTAAGCACCATGGGAAAAAGTCACAGACAGCGAGCAACTGACTAGGATCAAATATATTAGTTTTCCTCTGTACTTACTGTGTATACAATGCCCTCAAAATACTTTCCTACTGTAGCTGTTTGCTATAAACAACAACAAACTCATTTTAAAACGATGGCTCTGACAATTTCAACATTAAACTAGGAAGAATCTGCTCACTTAAATTTGTGTGCATTTGAAACTGACACAGAAAAAAACAAAACAAAATCTAGGAGGTCTGAAACTCATGAAACTAAAACTAAAGACAATGTTCATCTAGAAGTTAAATTACCAAGTTTCAAAAACCTCTACTTTTAAAAACAAGGTTCTAAGTAGCTAGGGACAAGGCCCACAAGCCATACCAGGGTGAGCCACATTGCCCCTTGGGTCACATGTCCCATAGACATAAAGCCACACTGCACCATGAGCCTGCATTCCCCCCTTCCCCATCAATGTACCAAGCGCTTGTGCAGGCTAATGCTCCCTCTACCACTGTACTACACAATTCCAGGCTCATGCTCCGCTCCCTTGGCTGTGCTATGCTATACTGTACTGCCCTGCTCCCCATGGTGGGGGCAGGAAGCAGAAGCCAGGGAGGGAAGGGGAGCCCAGAATGTCTGTTTCCTCTTGCAGCCAAAACCATGGGAGATTGCCAGCTGGTTAGGAGTCTGGGCACCACAGCTTAATCCCTCATGGACTGCATTATATTGTGCTCATATGCAAAATATATTATAAACATAAAGAATCAATTTACAAACACAAAATACTAAACTGAGTCAAGAGAAAGAAACTGTTAGTATCAAGTCCACATGAATTTCCCAAATTAGGGCTACTTTATCATAAGTCCTTCTTTACTGCCACTTTGTTTAAAAAAAAATAATTTAACCTCTCATGGCTTCCAATTCTAGGTATTGATCATTGAGATACATTACTATGACCTCTCTCCTCAATCCTGCAGTCAACAGAACTGCTTATGGGGGCTGGGATTCACTGAAAATACCAATACAGGATAAAAGTATTGTTAAATGGGTTCTCTAGTGACTATTTTAATTTGGGAAAGTATTCTTCTTCTGTTGTACTTTAAGAAAATAGGAACATAAAAACTGCCAGAAATTAGACCAAGTAGTGCATCCAAAATAGTGCCCAGCATAAGAAACAGGATAGTATAAGCTATCCTTGTCATACACATCCAAGTGAGAAAGTTACATCCTTTCAGGGATACAGGTTGTGGCTGTGTTGGTCTAAGAACACAGGCAGACAAGGTTCTCTGGGTGAATCGGATATCTTTTATGAGACCAACTCAACTAGTATGCCAAAGCTACATCCTCACATTTTCATCAATTTAATGATTCCTGACTGTCAATCTTCCTAAGAGTTGGCCTCCTGAACCCTGTTATATTATTGGCTTCCATTTCTGGTGGCAATGAACTTTATATGTTAATTACATGCTTTCTAAAAAAAATAGTACTGCCTTCTGTTTGTTTCAGTCATGCTGTCCGATTATCCCAGTTGTGCCCCCTAGTTTTTGTTTAGAATATATAGTAAATAGCAATTCCCTATGCTCTTTTTGCATAGTTCACAATTTTATCATGAATTTATCTAGCATATTTTTCCTTTATCTGTTTCTTTTCTCGCCAAAGATATCTAGCCTTTCTAGTCCCTCTTCATGTGGATGTTTTATAGCCCTGATCATCTCTGTTGACTTTCTCTATACTATTATTATTCTACGGTATCCTTTTCAAGAAGAGATGACCAAAACTGTAGACAGTAATCAAGCTGTGGACACATTATGGAATTATGTAAAATCATAAGAGTTTCTCTATTTTTTCAAACTTCTTTCCTAATGATTTTTATTATCTGACTTGCCATTTTGACCACCACAGCACATTAATTTGAAATTTTGGGAGAACACAACACTCTGATTCAAAGATGGCTTTTTTTAACGGTAATCCTAAATTCAGTATCTTTTGTATATATACAGTCAGGATTTTTTTTTCTCAGAAGTTTGCATTTCTCAATGTTAAATGGGATCTGCCACTTTGTTGCCCATTCACTCAGCTTTGTGAGAACTTTCTGTAACTCTTTTCATTAGCTTTGGATTTGACTACCTACAGTAATTTTATATTATCTATGAATGTTGTCAGTTCACTGTTTATTCCTTTTCCAGATATTTTATGAGCATGTTGAACAGTACACATCCCAAAAAAGATCGCTACAAGACCCTCCTCCCCACACCAAGCTTTTTCCATCATAAAAAATGACAATTTCAACCTGCTCTTTGTTTCCCATCTTCTAACCAGCTCTAACTCTATGAAGGGATCATTCCTCAGATACCATTGCAGTTTAGTTTTTTTACAACCATTGAGGAGGGATTTGTCAACAGCTTTCTGAAAATCCAAATATAATCTACCAACTGGACCCCCTATATCCACATGTATGTTGGACACCTTCAACCTCAGGATGACCTTCAACCTCGTCGTTGGGGACTCCATCCTGAGGGGCATGGAGTGTCCCATCTGCCGTCCTGACCCCTTGGGCCAAGAGGTCTGCTGCCTGCCGGAAGCGCGGGTTCGGGACGTCACAGAGTGCATCCAGAAGATGGTGAGGCCCACAGATTACTATCCATTAGTGGTAGTCCACGTGGGGACCAAAGACGCTTCGAAAGGCCGGCTGGATGACATCATTGAAGATTTTAACGCTCTTGGAGGGCAGCTTAAGTCAATTGGAGCACAGGTGGTGTTTTCTTCCATTCTACCGGTGAGTCAACGGGGAAGGCGACACGAGGCATGTATCGAG
>JAGPOW010003642.1:42114448-42138791 GCA_030014935.1 Caiman crocodilus
GATAGGTACTTGGCTGGGGTCCTGTGACCCCAGCACTTGTTTCTGCCATTGGCGGGGGGTCAGACTAGATGGCCTGCTCTAGGCCCCTTCTGACCCTAGATACTATGATACTATGATAACATTTTTCAAGATTGGTGAGATACAATTTTTCTTTAGAAATCCATATCAACTCTACCTCACCATGCCATATTTATCCATGTGGCTAGTAATTCTATTTGTTGTATAATAGATTCTACCAGTATGCCAGTAACAAAAGTTAGAATGACCTGTCTATAGTTCCTTAGATCAATTCTGGAGACCTTTTTATAGATTGCTTGCAATTCTCCAGTCCACCAGGACTGAGGCTGATTTGAGTGACAGGCTGTATACTTTTGCTAATAGTTAATACTGGAGTTATTTTAGAACCCTTGTGTGAATACAGTCTGATCCAAGTCACTTAGGATCATAAGAAAGTAAGGCTGGAAGGGACCTCACAAGGTCATCTACCCAGCCCTACTGGTTCAATGTATCATTTTGAAAGATTATCTACTTTCATCTTAATTTGAACCAACTCTTCATATTTATTCTCTAAGAATGAATCTGCCATGGGAGGTTCCCCATCATCTTCTGTAGTAAAGGCCACAGCAACAAATTCATTAAGATTATCTGTTATGGCCTTGTCTTTCCTGAGTGCATCTTTCATTCTCTGGTTATCTAGTTGCCCACTGACTCTCTGGCAGCCTGCCTGCCAAAAGTTTTAAAATGTTATTAGCTTTTATAATTTTAGCAAGATGCTTCTTTAATTGTTTTGGCCTGCCTTATTATTGTGTGCTTTCCAGTTTCTCATTTGAGCATGATTTCCACTTTTGAATGATGACTTTTTCCATTTAAAGGCTTCCATGACTCATTAAACTATGTTAGATATTTTGGATCATTTACTGCCTTTTTTGATTTGTGGCATGCAAGTACTCTGAGCATCTAATAAGTTTTTTTAAAACTGTCTTTATATAACCTGTTGGCTTTTTACTCTCTTGAGTGCACCTTTTAACTTCCTTCTGTAACGCTTCTTCCAGGCACTGGCTGGCAGCGGAGTTACAGAAGGAATTTTACAGAGAGGTTGTATGCAGCTGTAGGGAATGACAAAGGAAGATAGCACACATGCACCCCAAAACTTCTGTGCTGGATTATATGGTCTGCTAAAATGGAAGTGCAGAAAAAGCTCCAAAAGGAGCCAAGTTGATTAATGGCTACAGCCAGCCCAACCACACAGTTTGGCTAGAGCTGTGAAAAGAAACAAGAGGAAAGACCAGGCCTACCCTCTAGGTAAAGAGGCCTTCCCCAGTATTAATCTCTTAAAACTTCAAAATAAAAAGGGGAAGAAAAGGAGGAGACAGGAGATCCCAGTCATTGGGACAATTCTCTCTCTGTATCCCCTCTACCTGAGCTTCCCTTTTCACTATGTACAATGCCTGCTCCTTTGGAAGAGACTTCACTCTTCAGCAGCCCCTAGCATCTTCTCTTCCCCCCAAACCTAGCTCCCTTTACATCCCTTTACATTGCATGATATCATTGTGGCCTTGTCCAGTCAGGGAATGCCACACTCCAGTTCCTCTCCCAACCAACTGGCCTGAAGAATCCTCTGCTTCCCCTGGCCAGTGAGGCCAGAGGGTTTTACATATTTTCCCCAGATATGGGTCCTACCTTGCCATGCACTGAGCACATGGTGAAAACACAGGGGCCATTTTGCCCTCATAAAAAACGTACACAAAACGCCCCACGATATACAACCCAATTGTGTATGTAGGTGTTACACATCTAACTAGCTTCTTCATTTTTGTGCAGTTTTCATGTTCAATGTTAAATATTGCTGTGGTGAATTAGGGTTTTTTTTGGTTTATTTATCCCCTGCTACAAGGATGTTGTTTTTTGACTGCATTGTGATCACTATTACAGAATAGCTTGCAACTGATCCTGTATGCTATTCAGGACTAAATCAAAAACTGTTTCTCTTGCTAGGACTCATTGCTACAAAAAAAAAAGTTTGAAAAGCTATGTAGCATGTAGAAATGTCGAGCCGTTGGCTTATGCACTCAGGAGTGGTTTTATTCCATTATACTCAAAGCCCTGAAAATCCATTAATGCATCTACTTTTGCAACTTCTTATCCTTAAGACTAAGTCACAAAAAAGCAGTGAGGAAGATGTGTAGGGGGGGCTCCTGTACACACCTTCTGTGTTAACATTTATTCAGGGACTTGAACAAGCTGAAGAATGGGGACTCTTAGGGACCACTCCTCTCACAAATGCTCACTCAGGTTTAGGTAGGTGTCTACACGTGAAGTACATTAACACTGTGTGTGGACTGACTTGCGACTGAAGTTAGTCCCAAGTCAGTCTACACACACACAACATTAATGTGCTTTAATGCATCTACATGCTCATTAATGCGCTTTAAACTATTTGCACCTAAATTTCATAGACATTAGGACTGGAAGGGACCTCATGAGATCATTGGGTCCAGCCCTCTGCCCAAAGGGCAGGAAGTCAGCTGAGGTCAGATGACCCCAGTGAGATAAGTATCCAAATGTTGCTTGAACATGTCGAGAGTAGGTGCTTGCACCACTTCTGGGGGGGAGTCTATTCCATACCCTGGAGACTCGGACAGTAAAGAAGTTTTTCCTTATGTCTGTCAGTACTCAGTAGTTAAAAATGCCTTGGCACAGTCGAATTTCTCGGCACAAGATTCCTCGGTGCGACGGAATTCCTCCGTACGGTGAGAAAACCCTGGTGCAGTGAACAGTTCCTATCAAGCTTAGCAATTGCATTGTTTGAGTGAGTGCCACCCATTGGCTTGTTGTAAATTATTCCTATCTAGTGACTAGCAATTGGCTTGCTAACCGTATAAAAGCTAGAGTAGTTTCTGCCCAAGTTGGAGAACTCCACGTGCATCTCAGAGTAAACTTGGCGGACTGATCACCCACCAACAACTTCCCATCGCCAACTGTCCTGACGTACCCCATGCCCTGCATGCTCAAAAATATCCTGTGTGTTGTTCAGAGCTCTACCCGGTGCAACTGTAACGAAGGTGCCTACGCTGTGTACATCGACAGTGCGAGTCTGTGTGCTTTGACAGTGTAAGTAAAGCCATCTCAATTTAACCAATACGTGTCTGTGCCTAATTCTGCTCCATCGGTCAAAAGTACCCACCTGCCGTCTGGGCTGTTGGCCACAGCCCTGCCAACTATACTCGGCCCCCACAATGTCCAGAGTCTAAAATGGATTTCCAGCAGTTTGTGACCTTTGGACCTTGTCTCCCTTGGGTGCCTTGGTGAACAGACGTTCTCCCAGATCCTGATGCATACCTCTGATATACTTATAAGCTGCCACCAAGTCCCTCCTGAGTCTACAATTTTCCAAGATGAAGAGTACCATGCCTCTCAGCCTCTCCTCCTAAGGTCTCCTTTCTTGACCTCTGATCATGTGCATGGCTCACCTCTGGACTCTCTCAAGCTTCTCCATGTCCTTTCTAAAGTGTGAAACTCAGAACTGAATGCAGTACACCACCTGCTGCCTCACCAAGGCTGAATAAAGTGGGATGATGACATTTTGGATCCTGCTTGGGATGCATTGGTAGATGCAAGCCAGGGTTTTATTTGCTTTGCCGGTTGCAGCATTGAATTGGTGGCTCATCATGACCCCCAAGTCTCTTCCAGTCATAGTGCTAGTGTCAAATTTAGGAATAGGAGTCCTGATCTAGCCCACAGTCAGTATTTAAATCAATATAAAAAATACAACTCATGTAACAAATATTCACATGCAAGACCAGGTTCTTAGTTAGCTCATATTATTTATGCAGCTAGTATTCTCTCCACATATTAATTTCCCATATTCTGAAAAACATTTATTCACTAAACTCTGATGGCCTTAATGAGATTTATAAAATCGTATAATTATTTTAATTTATTTGTAAGATTATATTAATGTTGATCTTGAGACATTGCATAAATATTTAAGTCTTGGTTTTGTTGTCTCTAAACAATGTGCTAGTTTACTTAGCAGTTTTGCTAGATCCTATTTTAGGCACAAAGAAATACATGACTTAATATAAAATGCAGAAGCAGCTCTGGCAGCTGAAGTAAGGACCAGAATCCTTTTCTTACTAGGAGACTATCTCCCTGAGCCATAAAATGAGGCTCCCGCTGGCTTACCTCTTTCTGCTCCCACTCTTCTTCCCCTCTGGGATGCCCTTTTTGTGGCAGACAAGAGCTAAAATAAAATGTTTCAATTCAGAGTTATTACGGTCATTCCTACCAAACTATCTAAGAAATGGATATAACTTGCACAATATATCAGAAATATTAAGGGTGAAATCTTGCTTTCTATGAAGTTAATAGGAGTTTTTCCACTGACTTCAAGGAAATCAAGATTTGACCCTTAGATATGCAAGGATAAATCTATGGTAATAAATTTGGATGAGTGTCTTGGATCAGAGAGCACAATACTATGTGCTCAGCTGTTCCAATCATGGATCTATCATTGATGGACAAAACTGTTCTTTATCTGTCATACCCTGTTTCATCTTCAACGCAATTATGAAATTAGCTGAAAGGCTTCATAGCAGCTGAACAAATTGTGTAAGGAAACAGTATCTATAACACACCCTCCTTTTATTAGTCATTTTGCAACTCTTATTCTAGTTAGTGCCAAAGTAACTGAAATCTCCAGTGATCAATGTTCTAACCCCTACTGAAGCCATTGCTGTGTGGAATTTTCCTGAAGCACTCTTTAATTCTCCCTTGGAGGTCTGTAGGAGTTTCTTAGAACTATATTTTTACTGTTTCTTTTCCATAAATTCTGCATTTGTCATGTCACCTGGCTTACATATATAATTTTATACAAAAGTTTGTCACACCGCTGTGTATCCTGCTAAGCTTGTTACTTCTCTAAATTGTATATTCTGATATTTTAATATGTTTGTTTCGTGATCCAGTCAAGTTTCTGCCAAGTTTCTACTGAAAATGTTTTACTTGTTTTGAAATTGTTTTATTTGGATAAAAAAAGTGTCTCAACTTTCTAGTCAATTATTTTCATTTATATTAATCCCCTCAATATCTTAACAAAGTCTTACCCTTTGTTGCTAAGCTGCCATCGTTCATTACCTACCTTTTATTAAAATAACGCACATAAATAGCAAGGCTAATTCTCTACTAATTTCTTATGGAGATTCAGCTGTCAGTCCTATGTGATTTTGAATCAACCAGAAAAAAATATTCCTGGGTAGTAAATTCAACATGAAGCAGTGTGATCTGTACAAAAAAATTGCTGTAGAAAATTTACTTAATCATGAACACTTTTTTCTTCACCAACAATATCTCCCATCTAAGAACTAGCTCAATTAGTGATGAGTGATATGTGGTTTTGAGCAGTTGTTTCGAAAATGAAATAATTCTCTGTTGTTCTTAATTCTATCACACTTCCACAGAAGTGGAATATTTCTTATATATATTTTTCTTCATTGATCCGAATACTTGCAAATAGTGTACACTTCATTCACACGCTACTTAACAGATGTCAAATTTGTCATCTGGGCTCTAATCCTGTCTCCCTTCCCCTACAGGTACATCTGGCCTGAAAGGCAGCTGACCTGAGGTAAACACAGAGAAAGAACACAGAGTTAGGTCAGTCAGGAATCTGCACTCTAGAGCTAGGGGAAAGACATTTAAAAAGCCAGGACCTAAACTGATTCAATCTTTGAGGGTTAGTCTGAAGCGGCAAGGAGGCAGGGACCCTGATGGGGGCGCTCATGGTTTCCTGGGGAGCACAAGCCTCCTCCCAGCAGGAGAACTGCTCTGTGAGTGGGAGCGGGACTGGCAGAGCTGCCACAGACTGAGTGGGGTGAGCTGCAGTGGCCCTAGGTGGAGCTTGGGGGGCTAACTCCTCCAAGCCTTGGTGCTGCTGCTCACCCCATGCAGTCTGCCGCAGCTCTGCCTGTCCTGCTCCTGCCCATAGCACAGCCCCCCACCCCGGAAGAGGCTTGTGCTCACTGGGAAACCATGACAGGAGCTGCTGCCCCTGTCAGGGTCCCTGCCTCCTCAGCACCCCAGTGGCAGGGGTGGGGCCAGAGGCCAGCCAGCATGGCCCCTTAGGTGAGGGGGCAGAATAGGGGGTTATTTCCTGCTCCCTCTGGTGTCTGGCAAAAGGGGCAGGGAAGAGGCTTATTCTGCCATTCACCCTGCACAGGGAGTGACTGGGAGATGCTGGCGGTCATAACTAGCAGATCCTGGCTGCGCTCCCCTGGGGTACAGCAGGAATAAACCCCTTCCCTGCCCCCTCTGCCTCAAGAGGCCTTGCCAGCTGGCATCTGACCGCACCCCCACCCCTACCATTGCAACAGCAAGTAGGAAGCATCAGGCAGACCCCAGTCCAGGTCCAGGCCAGTGGGACAAGGAGGGAAAACTAAATCTCTGGATAGTTCACTTGAGGCTACTGCTGGTGTGGGCCATGCCCCTGCTGCTGGAGCAACGAGTGGAGAAATGCCTGGCAGGTCCGCGCTCGTGGGACAGGGGAGGGAATGGGGAATAAACCTCTTCCCTGCCCTCTTCATCTTAAGGGGGTTGGAGTCTGGCATCTGGCACACCCTGTCCCTGGAGCAGACAGCACAGCCCTGTGCCAGGGCTGCAGAGCATGTCAGGATGCTGGGGGACTCTGGTTTAAGTTAAACTATGAAGGGGTGTGCGACAGAAGTTTCATAAGCCGGTTTAGCTCAATCAGTTAAGTCTGATACTGCATTAAACCAGGTTTATCTCAAACTGGTTTTGTCCATTTTGAAACTGGTTTATGTGCACTGAACTTATGTTCTGTTACAGGCTTAAACCGATTTCTGAAGCCTTAAACCAGTTTATGTGCAACTTCTATCCCTAGCCTACTTGTGCTGGTCACAGTACACATACATAAGCAAGTCCTGCAAAGAAATTGCAGTCTCAATGCATGACTAACTGAAGGAGCAAACAAAGGAAGAGTGGGGTAAGATAAGCGTAATACAAAATGCTTGTTACAAGAGCAGTATCTAGAGAACTAGAGAACCTGAGCAGTGAGATCCACCAATGAATTGCCCTACTTGTGCATACTAAGTCTTGTGATAGGGGATTTGTGGACTGAGCAACCACTAAGCCACAGCTGTTCAACTGGAGGTCTGAATTACATATTCAGCCCATAAGAGTTTAATTTGTGACCCAGGGCTCCCAACTGGTCAAGGCTCTTCCCATCACTCCAGCTGGAGCTGCAGTTAGGGTTTCCAGGCCCGCCCCCCCCTCTATTGCATGGCACCCTGGAACCTGGCTTCCACTTCCTGCCCTTCCCCTGGGAGTGGCATGGAATTGTATAGCCCATGGTGGATCAGGAAAACCTGTGGTTAGGGCATAGCCTGCAAGTGTGGTGCAGCACTGAAGGAGAGAGTCTCCCATGCAGCATATGGCCTGGGCAGGCTGTGGGTCATGCTGGCATGGGTCATAGAGCATATCATGCTGGCTGGCTTATACTGGCTGTAGGTCATGCAGCATGTCAGCCCCAGCTACTTAGAAGTTGGACAGCCCTATACCAGGTATATATATATACATATACATATACACACACACACACACCACTTCTCCATGTATATTTTGTAGCAGAAGACACAGATCTACTTCTCAAGCAGTCAGGTAAAGGCCACCTCAACATCTGCAGTAACTGTCTGTAGAAGACTTGACCCTGTGAAGTTTTGTCTTCGATGGTTTAAAAGTAACTTGACCACACCTTTCTCCAAAACACAACTATTTGATACAACCTGCTGCCCAAATGCAATAAGACCTGAATAAATAGATCCCATGACAAATAGACTGCAATTTATTGTGTACAAAATAAAATAATCCACCCCACAGGCTCAATTTTTAAGTCTTCCATCTCTGTACAGATTTCTTCTTGTATTGTTTAGCTAGTGAAGACAGTTTCTCTCTGTACAGAAGCAAAAGTAGCGTTTTAATTTGCTCAGTTCAACAGGAGACATATAATATCAGACCTCTCATATAATATTCTAGTAAACTATCACTGTTTACTAGAATATACTACACAAGGCTTTTAATTTATCCAACTGTTAATCAGATCAGACAAGTTCATGCTCATCCAGTATTAGCAAAATAATGTTCTCTCACTTGCCAGAACTACTATTTGTATTTAATGTTTGTATGTGACATGCCAGTCAGGGATCCAAACCTTGTTGTGCTAAACAGTATTCATATGTGAAAAAAGACACGTTATGCTGCAAAGAAATTAAAGTCATAAGGCATGTCAATAGTCATCTGAAGCAGTAGAAGAGGGGGAGTTAGGACAAAAATGAAACAAGTATACTTTTTACAATAAATAGCAGCATCAATACACCCTCGTCGTTTTTGAGTGTTTAGTAGGTATCATGACAGCCATATTATTTTAATGGATTTAAAAAACACTTTGTGAACTTTTATGGAGAATTTCACCCATGCACAAGGATCTTTGTGTTCTAGCTACAGCATCTGCAACTGAAGTTTACTGTCAAAGTAACGCATTATTTATTCGACCATCTCTGCACATTTGCAACAGAACAAGCACATGTTGGTGAACAGTAACTACCATGAGTAAAAGAACCACTTTTAATGGATATAGAAATTTATTCTTGTATAAACACAAATAACTTGTATAAACAAGTACAAGATGACTGTGCAGTAACCCTCATTACTGTGCAATAGCTCCAACAAATGGCTTTTTCATGACACTGACTGCACTTCAGCCTGAGACTACTGAGCAATAGCGTCATGTCACACTTTCTGCCAAGCAGCGCTACTGTGCAGTGGTAGTCTCAGACTACTGTGCAGTCAGCATCTCATCTAGATGCAGTCAAAGACCAGCAATGGCTTTCTGATTGAAATACTTCCTGTTACTCATCATGGTTGTTATCATTAATTATAATTAATGATACTAACACTTTTGAATTAATGCCATATATCTTCTGCGGGGGGGGTGCGTGCGCACACACTCACATACACCCCAGGAAAAATGTGCTTCAAAATAGTATTTCTTTAAAATTACCAGAGAATGAAACACAATTAGTACAGAATATTTCTTGCATGAACAACACACTTCCAACAAAGTGGTCCGTAAACATCCTCTTTGCAGTCAACTCAGATTAAAGGCACAATGTCACCACACTGTCTCTTGAAGGTTACACATGGTATTGAAGGCCTTACAACAGATAAAGATATATAATTGACAGTTCCCACATAGGAAAGTTCCAGATAGTGTTTTGAGATGCTCTCAGTATACTCAAAAGTAATAACTACAGAAAATATAAAGAATGATTGGCATTTTAGGAAAGTTAGTAAATGCATGTTGCTTTCTGGTTTTTTGATCTCAGGCTGATTTGTTTTTTTTTTTAATTGTTTGTTTAAATTAAACTGCAGTCTTTACAGTTTATAATAATAACAATATCAGGAAAGAAAGAATCTGAATTACCTGCATAGCTGTGAGAATATTGGCTAAAGCCTGGCCATATGTGTCATGACAGTGAACAGCAAGAGCAGTCAGTGGGATTTCCTTCATAACAGCTTCCAACATTCTTTTCATACTTCCGGGAGTCCCCACACCAATTGTATCTGCTAGCGAAATCTCATAGCAGCCCATGCTGTACAGTCTTTTAGAAACCTGATTAGAAATAGAAATGCTTGCTGAATTGATGAGATACAATAAGAACAAGAAATAATTGTTAAACTATATGGTAACAATATTTGTATATGTATTGGTGGATCATGAGTTTTTTTATACCAGTCTATTGGGCTAAAATCCTGGTTGATCAGTGGAAACTTCCATTTAAGAGAACTTGGCGCTCACCTCTTTCTCATAATTCTTCTATGATGAATCTATGCATAGAATAACCTTCTAAACCAAATTCATCATCATCCTTACCCCTCATTTTTTCTTAATCCAAAATATATATTTATAGATTAAAGTTCTCCCCAAGTCATTCCACAAATTTTCTACTCCTTTGGGGATTTCCTGGCTCTTCCATCTTTGTGTATTCTTTTAGTTGCAAATTCTTTGGGATTAAATATTGACTTTCTGTTTGCTTACTACACAGCACCAAGCTCATGGTCTTTACTAAGACAAGAAATAACCAACTGAAGCCTTAATTTGCATACCTTTTTATCACTAAAAGCACCAATGAAAATCGAAGTTTTAGTGTTTGGGATGCAGAAGAACCAGCCTCTGTACTGTTTGATTATTCAGAAACTACAGGCTTGGAGCATGTAACTGAGTGGTTAAGTCATCTTGCTTTGGATTGAAAGGCACGATTTAGCCCTGCTTCAATCAATTCAGTTGCAAGTGGGTAACTGCAAACTTCCTCAAGCCCAGAACACACCAAAAGGATCCAGACCATGCCAGGACAAGAAATGCAAAACCTGCCAACATATCTCCACCACCCCCACTATTACTACACCCCACAACAGAGCCATCAGCATTCCTGGATCTTACAGCACACCTCATCCAATGCACCAAATGCCTTGATGGAAAAGACGTAGGAGAGACCAAACAACTGCGCGCCAGAATGAATGCACACTGGAAATCTATCAAAGACAGAAATACCCAATTACTGGTGGGGGCACATTTCTCACAGGAGGGCCACTCTCTCTCCAATCTCTCAGTCCTGATCCTCAAGGGGAACTTACACAACACTTCTCAGAGACAAGCCTACAAGCTCCATTTCATCAACCTCCTGGATACTAGAGATCATGGACTAAACATAGACGTTGGATTTTTGATACACTATAATCTGCCTGACAACAGGCTCCCCAGCCCAGCCCAGCCCCTGGCTCTTTTACTTTTCATTCCATCAAGGAAGAGCACACACCAACTGCTGAAACTTCATTAGCCTGACGAAGTGTTTTTGAACTCGAAAGCTTGCTTAATAACTATTATCCAACTATTTGGGTTGGTCTAATAAAAGATATCGAATTCACCCAAGGAACCTTGTCTGCCTATGTCCTTAGACCAACACGGCTACAACCTAAACCCCTGTGATATGTAGTATTGCATTTCCAGCCCTCTGGTTGCACAGCAGAGTGGAGGAAGTTTGGTAGTTCCCATGTTTCTGGATTTTGATTGTTGCCACATAGGTCTGGAAAGGATTTTTTCCCCTCCTGTTGCTGTGGGTATTTAGATAGACTCACTTACTCAAAAGCATTGTGTGTTAGCTACAGCCAAAGCTGGATATTTCAACTAGGGTATGCCAGTCCTGCTAAAACTAAAAAAACCCAAGAGTTTCCTGGTTATAGGATATTGTCCCTCATCTCAGGGTCAGACAGGTCATCATGTTTGGGATCAAAAAGGAATTTTACCCCATGGTCAGACTGGCATGGACTGTAGGGGATTTTGCCTTCCCCCCAATCAGACTGATAGGGACTTTGGGAGGCTTTGCCTACCTGTGTAGCAAGGGGCACAGTCTTTTTCCTTTGATCTCTCAAGTATATTTTAACAACCACCTTGCAGCAGTAGGATATTGACAGTGCCCTATCCCTCTGTTTCACCTATGGTAGGTAGTTGTACCACAGAGTTATTTGTTTAGTTTTAAGAATAGGTTAGACCAGGGGTCAGCAACCCTGGCGCACATGGCAAGCACGGCACAGGAGACCATTTTGCTCCGCATGCCACTACCAGCTCAGGCTCTAGGCAGCTGCTGCCAGCCATAGAGCCAGGGCTGCTCCCAGCAGATTGCTGGGAGGCTGCAAGCCCTGCTGCAAGCAGCTCAGGCTCTGTGGCTAGCAACAGCTACCCATAGCCTGGGCCAGCTGCAGCTGGGGGGCTGCAAACAGCTGCTCCAGGTTCTGGAGCTCTGACATCAGCTCCGTACTTCTGGCAAGTGCATGTGCACCTCAGAGGGACAGTGGGGATAGGGCCTGAGGCAGCGCAACCCTCCCACACTGTCCACTTTCAGGTGTGCATAAGGTTGCTTCCAGCATCAAACTGATGCCGGGGCTCTAGAGCCTAGTGCAGCTGTTTGCAGCCTACCCGCTGCCTGCTGCGGCTGCCCAGAGCCCAGCTTGGCTACATACAGCTGGACTGGGCTCTGGAGCCCCATCATCAACTCTGTGCAGCCTCAGAGGACAGCAGGGGAGAGGGTGGGGTTGCACTGCCTCAGGGCCCTCCTGCACCATCTGCTCTGAGGCACGCATGTACCCACTAATGTGGAGCTGATGCCAGGGCTCCAGAGCAAGTGCCTTCCAGTGGGACTAGGACAGGAGGCTCTATGCTTCCCAGCGCTGCCACTGCGCCCGCCCACCCCACGCAGCTGAGCCCACCCAACTCCCACCCACTCTGAGCCCAGCCCTGGCCCAGCCCCCCTACCAGGCTGAGGCTAATGCTGCCTGTGCCAGGAGCACTGCACCTTTGCAGGCTTAGCTGTGTGGGGTGGGTGGGTGGGTGGGTGGTGGCAGTGTTAGGAGGAGTAGCGAGAGGAAAGCTAAGGCAAATTTTGCAGTGGGTATAACTTCCCCAAAGCCCCTCTAGTACTGCCGCTGCAGCTGGCTGATGGGTGGGCTCTGGGCTGGGGCCTCGCTGGGCCATGCTGTAGCCTGGGGGCTGGTTCCCTGGGGAAGCACAGGGGCTGAGGCAGGCCCAGGGCATTGTGCAGTCAGACTTTGTCCGGTGGCCTAGCAACTCAGTTCCATGCACACGCACATCTGGTTCTATGTGTGGTCTGCCTCTGTTTGGTTCTGTGTATCTGTGTGTGCACACGTGTCTGGTTCTGGGAGTGTGTGCATGTGTGTGCGTGCGCGTGCGGTGCTCTGTATGTGTGTTTATGTATTGGGTTCCCTGTCTTCTCTCCTTTTTTTTCCCCCTCTCTCTTTCCCTTCCTCTCTCTCTCCCCTCTTTTTCTCTTCTGTCTTTTTTTCTCTCTCTCTCTTCGCAACATGCTTAACAAAAAAGGAATACACAACAACAAAGGTAGTATATGAAGTCTTATTTATTGTCACCAGGTTTCAAGTTTTTAGAAAACCTGGTATTTACTATATGAAAAAGGCAAGTTTTATGAATTAATATGTAGCATGTCCTGCCATGTACCCCCTTGTCCCCATTTTCTTTTGCATGGCATGCCTGCACTCTGGCACCTTACAAGGTAGACATTGTGGCTTTTTTGGCATTCTAGAAAAAAACATTGCCTACCCCTGGGTTAGATAAGTAGTTGTATAAGTGTAATTTTAGCCACAAAGATGGCAGAGCAACACACTGATACAGATACTGTGAACTGCAACACAAATAAAAATCTACAAGGTCTCTTTTTCCCTTAAAATCAAGCCCAAATATTGAACTTCTAATACTGAAATGTTGAATAAGTAGTTCTGATTCATATTCATAGTCCCATAAGCTGGACTGGAATGAACAAAGCAAGGAGTTGCTTGTGTGATTTGAGGACCAAACCCATATTGCTTTTATGGACCTTTACAGCATCTTTGTATGGGTCTTAGAAATGGATTTAAATTGATTTTCAGATATTCCAAAGAGTCCCCCACTCCCATTTTTTTCTTATAACATTCCAAACTGTGGAACAAGCACACCAAAAGGGACTCACTACTGAAGTGAAATCCAATTTGCAATTCAACTGTTAAAGAATTTCCAAGGCAGTTTAATTTGTACTGAACTCTGTTAAAACAATTCCATGACTCCATCAGTGGGATTGTTATGAATGTCAGAGAAAGTTGACAAAGTGCTACACCACCAGTCCTGAAAGTACTGGAATAATGCCCTATGCTTAATTCAAAGAACAGATGAAAAAAGTGTATGAAATTATTGTGTTAAAAGCTGGCAAGATTATGAACACTATGACTACTGTCAGTTATTGGCAAGTGTAATAAAACATTTTGCCTTCAAGAGTTCCTAGTTCAAATCAAAAAAGATTTCTCACACAATTAAAAAACAGACATTCATTATACTAGAGCAAGGACTATTTTTCAGTGTGTGTTCACACAACACCAAACACACTGCAGCTACACAAATAGACTTTAGCTATAAAAAGTACAATTATTCTGCCAGGGTCTTCTGTAGTTAAATCCCAACTCTTTTTGTAACCATCTCAGTTAATAATTGCAGTGTACTGATTTTCTTAGAACCTTATTTAATTCTCAGTTATAGGAACTGTCTAAGGAAGCGCTTTTCTGATGAAAAGAGGAGCAAAGACTACCCCAGCCTTCACTTCCCCTTTATCCTGGACACCATCCATCACTTGGCTAAGCGTTTCTGTCCTCCTGCCTCCCAAAGAGTGATTCCCTGTAACGGAAGGAAAAGGGAAACTTTTGCTTCTGCTTTTGTATGCATCATTGTCCTTGAACACCTATCTATAATTTAGAATTAAATGTCATAAACTGAACTTTGAAAAGCAATGTTTGTTTTTTTTAACTACAAAGGAATTATTCATGCATGGGAAGCTAAGGAAGAGAATTGCCTCACATTTCCATACTGTTCCTAAGTTTTAATTTGCTAAGACAGTGGTTGGCAACCTATGGCCCATGCCCTGAATCCAGCCCAGTAAAGGTTGAATTTGGCCTGAAAGATCTAGCCAAAGATCCAGCCAAAGAACTTATGATGTGTAGTTGTGCCATGCAAACCTACCCTCCACAGCACCTAGCAGCATAACAAACCTTCTGGGTGCCCAGCACAGCTGCCATCCTAGGGATAACAGCAACTTTTTTTTTGCTGCTGCCACTATGATCATGATCACATGGCTGTGGAAAAAGCCAGACTATTTGCCTTGCAAATTCATCAAGAACTCAGGTTGGTTACCCATATCATCCTTTCCTAGTTATGCTAAATATACTTGCCTCTGCAGCTTTTACTGCTGTTGTCTCATGCCTGTGTTTACCCTAAGCAAAGAATTTTCTCTTCTCTATTGTCACTGAGGACAGGAACTGTTGATGAGGATAAACACAGAAGGCTTAGGTACTCTGGGAGGGGGGAGATTTACACCCCATGGCAACAATCTATTGTGTCTGCCTGTAAGATACTTAGGTAACCAAGGTCCTCATCTGGAAGAGGTTTCATAGATTTCATAAACATTATGGCTGAAAGGGACCTAGGAAGATCGAGTCCTGCCCAAAGGGCAGGAAGTCAGCTAAGGTTGTAAGATCCCAGCGAGTTAAGCATCCAAATTTCTCTTGAAGGCGTTCAGTGTAGGTGCATGAACCACCTCCGGTGACAGGCTATTCCACACCTAGGGGACTTGGGCAGTGAAGAAGTTCTTCCTTATGTCCAGACTGAAACAGTCTTGCTGGAGTTTATAACCATTTGACCTTGTCATCCCTTGGGGCGCTCTGGTGAACTATTGTTCCCCCAGATCCTGGTGAGCATCCCTAATAAACTTGTGGGGGATGAGAAATGCTGGCGGAATGGGGCTGCCAATGGAGCAGAATTGAGGTGCTGGAGACGCAGCGGTTGCAACAAAAAAACCCTTTACTTACAGTCTGTATACACTGTAGGCACGTTTCATGGAGTTACAAACAAAACAGGAAACAGGCACACTGCTGCTCACACTCACACAGGGTATCGGGCGTTGGACGATTCTGGCACGGAGTCGTCAGCGGTTGACCTCCTTCATGGCTTGGAAATGCAAGTGGGGATCTTTCCTCACGCGCATCTGAGCTCTCCTCCTATTTAGGCAGGTACCACTCAAGCTTTTTATGTGGTCAGTGAGCCAATCTGAGCATGCACTCGATGGTGCGAGGTTTTGGCGAGCTCAGCTGCAAGGTTTTGGCGGGCTCTGATCTTGCACCAAGACTTTTTTCCCCACGTTACAAGGGAAAAACCTGCACCTGTGTTTGCAATGTGTTTAACACAGCTCTGCCAAGGCATCTCTTTAACTGTTCTGTTCTGACACAACTTATAGGTAGCTATCAGATCGCCCTTGAGCCTATGCTTTTCCAGGCTAAAGAGAGTCCCATAGCTCTCAGCTTGTCATCATGTCTGCTTTCCTGACCTCAGATCATGAACATGGCTCTTCTCTGGACTCTCTTAAGCTTCTCCACATCCTTTTTGAATTGAGCAGCTCAAAACTGGATGCAGCACTCCAGCTGCAGCTTCACCAAGGCTGAGTACAATGGGAGAATGATATCCTGGGATTTGCATGAGAAGCATCTATGGATGCAAGCCAGCATTTTGCCTGCTTTACTGGCTACAGCATCACACTGAAGGCTCATGTTCATCTTGTGGTCAATCATGACCCCCAAGTCCCTTTCTTCTGTAGTGCTAACCAGCATAGCACTGCCAAACCTACAAGGATGGCGCAGGTTTTCCTTCCCAAGGTGGAGAACCTTGAATTTTTTGGTGTTAAAAACCATCAGGTTCTTGTCTGCCCATTTCTTGAGCCTCTCATGGTCAGCCTGGATTGCCCTCCTGCCTTCAGGTGTGGATGCTTTAGCCCAGAGTTTGATATCATTGGCGAACTTGGCCAGTCCACTTCTGACTCCAATGTCCATATCCTTAATGAAGATGTTGAACAATACAGGTCCAAGGACAAAGCCTTGAGGGACCCCATTGCTCACAGGGCACCATGACGATTGACTTCCATCAACAAGCACCCTCTGGGTCTGACCATGGAGCCAATTTCCCAGCCAGCAGATAGTGGTGGACCTGAGGCTGCAGTTGACCAGTTTTGCCAAGAGGTGATCACTGGATACCAGATTGACATCATATATCTTGACTGCAAAAAAGTCTTCAATCTTCTCTCCCATGTCCAGGTGATAGGTCACCTGGTCATAAAAGGAGATAAGATTGGTCAACCAAGACCTACCCACAGCAAACCCATGCTGGCTATCCCTCAGGATGTTGCTGTCAGCCAGTCTGTTGAGAATGGCCTCTTTCATAATTTTTCTAAGACCTTCTCCAGGATAGAGGTCAAGCTGATGGGCCTGTAGTTTGCTGGATCTACTTTTCTCCATTTCTTGAAGATAGGAACCACATTGGCCTTCTTCCAATCTTCAGGCACTTCACCAGACCACCAGGAGTTCTCGAAGATCTGTCCCAAGGGCTGGGCTATGATGCTAGTCAGCTTCTTGAGTACCCTGGGGTGTAGATTGTCAGGGCCAGGTGACTTGAAGGTATCTAGCCTATCAAGGTGTTCCTTTACAAGGTCAGCATTGATAGAGAGCAGGGAATCTTCCTCACCCAGGCCTCCTTTAATCAGGCCCGTAGTGGGCAGGGGTTTCCCATGAGACTGATGAAAGTCTGATGCAAAGTATCCATTTAATAGGTTGGCTTTTTCCTGGGCATCAGTTGTCAGTTGTCCCATCTGGTTTAGCAGGGGTCCAACGTTGACCTTGCTTTTCCTCTGGTGCCCCACATATCTAAAAAATGACTTTTTATTGTCCTTGATACTTGTAGCTAGTTGGAGTTCTGTTGCAGCCTTGGTTTTCCTGGTTTGCTCCCTGCAGGACTGGGCCAGTGCAGAATATTCCTCCTTGGAGGTGGATTCCAACCTCCATCCTTTGTAGGCCTTTCTTTTTAGCCTCAGGAGGTCTGCTAGTTATCTGAAGAGCTAAGGGAGCTGCTGTGCCCTTTTGCTGCCTTTCCTCCAAGACAGCATTAGCTGGAATAGCATTAGCTTGTGCATTGAGGATCGCTCCCTTGAGGAGCAACCACTCTTTCTGAGCTCCCCTCCCCTTAGGGTTGTGGTCCCTTAGGGCCTCACCAACAAGCCTTCTGAGCTTGTCAAAGTCAGCTTTCCTGAAGTCAAGGACTCCTGTATTGCTGACTGACTTGCCAGCTTTATGGCAGATGGTGAAGGTGATCAGTTCATGGTTGCTGTCACCCAGCTTCCCTTAGATCATTAGGTTGCTGATTAGGTCATCCCCGGTTGCCAGTACCAGGTCGAGCAGGGCTTTACCTCTCGCTGGCCCGTAGACCTTGTGTCATATAGAGGTCATCCACGCAGGAGGGGAAGCTTTGCAACTGCTCGGATTTAGCCAAGTGATCTTCCCACAAGATGTCTTGGTAGTTGAAGTCTCCCATGACAACCATGGACCTGGAGCACGAGGCCTCAACCAATTCCCTGGTGAACTCCTGGTCAAGCTCTTGACTTTGGAGTGGGAGGTTAGATACTATGGAAGACGTTAGATCCAGTAAACTAGATCTTCTAAAATCTATCTTTCTCTGAAACATGTTGTTTTGTAAATAATGCTATCTGATCAATGGATACCATTTTCATCGCTCTTTGAAGAAACAGAGTTGGAAAGTCTGGCTATAAATCAACCCAGATTACAAACTATGAGAAGGAGCACCACATAATTTCATCCTGAAAAAGCTAGGGGCTAGAGGTATGCAGCATAGCATACTCAAGAAGATGAGGAGATATATAACAGCAACTGTAGGACCCAAGTAAGTCATTTAAGTAGATGTGTTTGCATATAAAATGTTGTGGCTACTTAGAGGCTTCTTGTTATACATATGCGTAAGTGCTCTGTGAAATCAAGGCCTGTATTATTCACTTTAATGAGAAGCTTAATATTAATTACTTACAAATGCATTCATGGTTGCATGGATATAAAGAAAGACACTGAATAAAATTAAGTATAGAACATTCATGTAAATAAAAACTTGCAAATTGGATAAAAAAAATAACACTCCAGATGTAACTCTGAAGAGACTTTTTTTGTGGAAGAAAAGTTATTTTAAAAGTAGGCAACACATGGACAGAAGCTTGAGGGAATATGATACTACAATAACAGTTTACTAATACATAGCTGCTTCTGTCATCACCATTGCACCCAAAAAGGTTTCACATCTAACTTTCACTTCATATTATAACCAATTAATTCAGAAACATTTAATACCTTCCAATTTAGTTATTTTCTAAAGTGTGAAATCTAGTGTAGCTGCTATGGAAGAAGCGTGCGAGTTCCAACTATGTACTACAAGACCATATAGAGAAAGAAGAAAAGCCCTGATATCCTCATGAATAGAATACAATATATAATAAAAAGATGAACTTGAGATTCTAACATATGTCAAAAGTGGAAAGTTGAGCATGGCAAGCAAAATCCAGAAAAGTGTGTTTCGCTACTTTACTGTTGCTGCCTTTACAGCTAGTCAACATTCATATGATTGCATCTCCTGGCCCCACCTCTGCACGTTACAGGTATCACACAATTAATTGCGCAGTTTCCTGGGCCATTTGTAAATGTTACATTTTTCTAGTTTTAATCCAGACTGCAGCTGTCACTATATACATGGGGATGTTTGCGATCTGAATTAAAATTGGCTCCAGTTTAAATTAACTACTCATCATTGAACAAGGATTAAAGTTAATGCAGACTAGGGCAGCTCAGTGCAAGTTGTCTATGCACCCCGTGCTACTGCGCCCTCTCTGATGCTGGACTATGCCCTCCCGGGTGCTAGGGCCCACACCCCTGTGGGCCCTTATGAGGCCTCCTCCAACCCCTACAGCCTCACCCAAACCACCAGTGTTATAACAACACTACCAAAACAGAACACAGGCTTCCTGGCTATAGCTAAACATAAGGCACCTGGCCACAACAACATAAGCCTCCCAGCTATGCCTCAGCAACATTGCTCCAGAGGCTGGAGCTCTCGTGAGCTGCACTCACATTCTCTGTTGTGCCCCCTCTGACTGCCAGCAGGGAACTGCCAGCCTGGCCCTGGCCCTGGGCTTTGTAAGAGCCCAACCCTGTCCCTTAGGGCCAGCTGACTGCTATCAGGTGCAGTTGTTGGCTGCCTGCAGTTGCCCTAGCAACTCGCAGCTGTGATCCTTATCCAATCGCTAGGGCTTTCCCCAGCAGCTTTTCCTTCTCTCTAGGAGCAGGGCAGCGAGGTGCCCCACAACACACCTCCCCACTTAAGATCGCACTCACCAAGGAAGATCTTCACCTTTTTTTAAATTCTGCCGGACTCGGCAGCTCTTTAGGAGCGGGGCAGTGAGGTGTTCCACAACACCTGGTCTCCCACAAAATCCTTATGAAAAAATTGGGAAAATGTGGCCTTAACTACTTTATGGTTCAGTGGCTATGTAACTGGCTCCGTAGTAGGACTCAGAGAGTGCTGATTGATGAAACTGAGTCATCATGGTGGAGGGTGAACAGTCGTGTCCCTTACGGTTCAGTGCTCAGGCCAGTGATTTTCAACATGTTCATTAACAATTTGTATCCAAGTATTAGCAGTAAACTAGCAAAGCTCACTGATGACACCAAACTATGGGGGTGTATGGTCATATGCAAAGACAGGCTGGTAATACAGGCCAACCTGGATAGACTCATGAGGTGGGCAGACCTCAACCAGATGTTGTTTAATACAGAGAAATGTAAAGTGATCCATCTGGAGAGAAATAATCCACAGCACATTTACAGGCTTGGCAGTACTATACTTGCTAGCACAACTGCTGAATGAGACCTGGGTGTTATGAAAGATAACAAAGTGAATATAAGCCATCAATGTGATGCTGTAGCTGGTGAAGCTAATCAAACACTGGCATGCATCTACCAAGGCATCTCAAGCAAGGCTAAGGACATCATCCTCCCTTTCTACATGGCCTTGGTAAAATTGCAGCCGGAGTTCTGCATCCACCTCTGGGTGCCACACTTCAGGAAAGATGTGAAGATGTGAAAGATGTGGACTCGAGAGAGTCCAAAAAAGGGCCACATGCATGACTAGAGGCCTGGAGACCAGGTCATATGAGGAGAGGCTGAAAGACTTGGGACTGTTCAGCCTGGAGAAAAGAAGACTCAGAGGGGATTTGGTGGCAGCCTATATCAGGGTGTACATCAGGGCCTGGAGGAGCATCTGTTCACCAAGGTCCCCCAGGGGAGGACAAGAAATAATGGGCACAAGCTGATTGAGGATCACTTCAGGCTAGACATAAGGAAAAGCTTCTTTACAAGTCAAGTGGTGAGGGTTTGGAACAGGCTCCCCACCAAAGGTGGTACAGTCATCCATCTTCAAAAAATCCTCAAAATCTTCAAAAAGCAATCTTCAAAAAGCATCCTGACGCACATCTTGCTGAGGTCATCTGATCTCAGCAGTCTTTCCTGCGCAAGTGCAGGGGGGCTGGAGCTGAAGATCTGTAAGGTCCTTTCCTGCCCCTAACAACTATGAAATCATGAAACTTTTTCTAGAGAATTGCAACATTATAGCAGTGCTCAAACAGGCACCTCTTAATTCCTTCCAACCTCTGTTAAGGCACTCTTAAGTGTATGGACAGTATATAGCCAGTGCTGCCTACTATGATGGTCAGTGATCATCTATTAACTCTTAATTCAAATTGAAATTTGATTCAAAATATGTGATTCAAACTAGTTAACATGGTTTAGAAAATGCTAAGTGCATCTACAAAGGGCCCTGGAGACCAGCTACAAGTGCAAAGTAGCTATTACACAATAAAAAGCTCTAACTAGCTATAAAGATAGATCTAAGAAATGTGTACTAACTTTATAGTTGGATGCTATCCAGCTTTAATTTGCATGGGTGACACAATCTCCCCTGTGGCTGGTAGCCACAGGTCAGCTAACTAGACTCCCAGCCATGGGGGTGCACAATGCCCAGCTGGAGTTGGGAGACCCACGACTGAATGGCCTGCCAGCCCCAGCAGCTGCCACTGCATCCTGACAGCATGGGGACCCAGAGTCCCACAGCTGTGGACACTGGATGCATGAAACCCCTGTGGCTGAGGGATCATGGAAGCTGTCTCAGGGGTAAATTAAATCCTCAGAGCTGGGGGATCAAGGCAGCCATGATCCCTCAACCTTAGAAATGTGTGTGAAACCCCTGGGCTGGGGGATTGCTGCTACCAAAATCCCCAAGCCACAGGGGTGAATGGGCTGCCCCACAGCTGGAAACCCTTCAACTGAAGAGGCTCCCAGCTGCAGGAGCTTGCTTCTTGCCAGTGTAGGGGAAGCCTAATACCAGGCTCCCCTATCACCAACAATAAGGCTTCATGGGATCTAATGCATGATCCCATATCTACACCTCCTGCCATTCATGTGTGGCATGGCAGGAAGCATGATTGTGTGGACTGCACATTAGATCCTATTGCACCTTTACCTGCATGTGTAGAGATTACTTTGGTGTGTTTCCTCATCCTTTTCTGTACAGACCCACACAGACATCTCTGCCTCTCTGTCTATCGCTCTCTCTATTCAACTGTTTCCCAGTCTTCTGACTCCTTAGCTAATTGTCTGTTTTCCAAAAGGGAAAGATGTTCTTTTCTGACCATCTTCCTTAGTCTTTCCTTCACAAGAGATGCATCTTATTCCTCAATTGTCTTATAGTTAAGATAGAATAATAGGAAACCTATTTTAGCTGAATGCTTCAGAATTATCATTAATATACATTCTGAAGATGCTCGCTCAGCTGATCTAGGGCACCAGGATTCAAAGTGGGTTTACTGATCGAAGGCAAACAGCAGCCCGCTCCTGCTGGTATGGAGTGATTTTAATAGCAGCTGGCATTTGTAAGAAGTAATGCTGGAAATCATTTCATACAATGCGGTCCATTGACATGCATTTAAGCCTCTTTTCTTAAATATTTCCTTGCCTTTCTGGTTGAAGGAAATAGCACATAATATTTTTTGTTTTATGACTGATTATAACCAAAACATGTTATTTTCTTTAAATCTGAGAGGGTATCATTGAGGAAAATTATGAGGTATATATCCAGTCCTAGAGTTTGTTGCACTTGCTTCTAGAATTAAATAGAAAAAAATAATTCAAGCATGTATTAAATGTGCATTCCTATCACATAAAAGGTAAGACAGAGATACATTCTTACTTCTGCCACTTTAACTGGTTTGATGTTTCCTTCATATGGGCATCCCAAAGCACAAGATACATACCTACAAGAAAAATAGCAGAGACATAAATATGTGAATAGTACAGAGTTACATAATTATATATTGCATGCATCTGTATGTTGCATATAAGAATATCTTTCTGTAAATAGAAAGTTGTGTGCTCTGGTCAGGAAAGGCAAAATGAAGGTTCCAGCAAAAAATTAAAGTTGCCTATGTTGAAGTTCTCTCTTTTTATTGTTAAATAAGTCATTTAATATCCTTATTTATGGTCAATGTATATCATAACTTACAAAGGTCTGATGTTATAGTCAAATTAATTGCCTTATACAGCTAGATAAAACTTAACTTTTCCATATTGTTGTCATTTTAAGAATCAT
This sequence comes from Caiman crocodilus, assembly GCA_030014935.1. NCBI lineage: Eukaryota > Metazoa > Chordata > Crocodylia > Alligatoridae > Caiman > Caiman crocodilus. The sequence continues at coordinate 42,137,649 of JAGPOW010003642.1, forward strand.
CTTGGCGCTCTGCTTTGCTGGCCACACAAGGCAGTGGAAGGATATAAAGGTGTCCCTTACTTCCTTGTGCCAGATATCTGAATTATGGATAGCTGTACTGCAAGAACAGATTTTATGTACTTATTACATCTCTTCCTACCAAATGTACCTGTTGACATTTGTACCCCCAAACAGCAGGGAAAATATGCTTGATCATCTGTCAGCATAGAAGGAAGAGCAAGGAAGGAAGACCATGAGTCACTATCACTTTGTCTTGCACAATGCTTCAAAGGTAGCACAACATACATAAGCTACATATGGGCCCTTGTTGAGAAATCTTAATACTGCCATACTGTGAAGACTGTTTTGAATTTCCATTTTTATTACATAACCTGTGTTACCTTGTGATAATTTAAGCATGTAATCATCCCAGTTAAACTTTAAATTGCACTTCTCAGCTAAATTAATGCGAGGGATACAAGAGAGCTCACCTTTCCAGCTGTTCATGTTTGGCTGGGGACAGTTCTCTGCAGTCTTCATATAGAGCTATAGTGACTTGAGATTTGAGGTTTGGATTTAACGTGATCCAGTGAAACCAGTGCAAAAGACCGTGTGGATATTTAACTTTGTTTAAAACCCAGCTTATTAGCATGTCTACACTAAAAAAGTCTCTGCTATTTCAGTTATGTCAGTACAGTTCCATAATAAAAACATAGTCTACATTAAGTGAAGGAAAGATCCTACTTGCTTAGCTACATCAACCTTTCAAATGCTACATAAACATGCTAAAATACTCTTCTGTCAGCATATCTGCCTCTACATCAGAAGTTATGACAGCATAGTTATACTAGATACAGAGTGCAATTTTTCACATTTTTACCCAAAACAGCTATGCCAGCAAAATTGTGTAGATGCTGTCTACTAATGGCTTTGGTTAAACCGACTTGGAATACAATCAAACTAACCAGAAACAAGCCTCTATAAACACTGAAACAAAGGTCAGCACTAGGGATCCAGGTTCTCTGATTTAAAAAAATCCCCAATTTTTGGTTAAAAAAAGTAAACCCTGTTGCACTTTCCTGTTACTGAGTGCAAGGCGGGACGAGCTGGCTGGGTTAACCACGCGTATTGGTTGCAAAGAACGGTACTTACTCTGCAGTTGAT
>JAGPOW010003642.1:42144912-42169604 GCA_030014935.1 Caiman crocodilus
TATATTTCGGAAAACATCAAAGTCGTGGCGGGCGAGACAAAGGGTTAAAGGGGCAACCTGCAGGAGCTACACACGACCCAGGGGCTAACCGCAGTCACATAGGTCAAACTGGTTTATGGAACTTCTGTCCCAGAACCCTTCCTGGTGCAAATTAACTCACAGTGTCCCAGCATCCCAGGATGCCTTGCAGGCCTGGGATGGGCTGTCTGCTCCAGCTGACAGGGTTGGTCCCACCCCTCTGCTCCCTAGCCAAAGCACCATTACTGCTCTGGCTGGCTGGCTGACTTGGGGTGGGGAGAACACCAAGGTTTGGACCCCAGCTGAGGTCTGCCTGGGGGAGGGGGTGTAACAGCCCCCCACAGGATTTTCCTACTCCCTGCTTAGAGAGTAGAGGCCATATCCAGGCCCTAGCCATACCCAGCATACCAGGCAAGGAGAGGGATTAGAACACCCTCCCTGGCCTGCAAGGAACTCCAGCCTGGGTCTCCCAGAGGGTGGGGAAACAGCCCCCACCAGGGTTTTGCACCTACTGCTCCCCACTTGAGTGGAGAGTAGGGATGTGGCCACACCCTGGCCAGAGCCAGCATGCTGAGGCAGGGTGGAAGGAGGGTTTATATCCCCTCCCTGCCTGAATGGGAGCCAGCCTGGATTTGCCAGGGGATGGGGGAGACAGGGAGTCTGCCCCTACCAGGCTAGTCCCTGCTCAAGCAGAGAGTGGGGGGGCATGGCCATGCCCCAGCCCAGAGCCAGCACACTGAGGTAAGGAGAAAGGAGAGTTCACCCTGTTCTCTGCTTCTCCTTCACCCTGCTCTCTGCTCAAGTGAGCAGTGGGTGGCAGAAGCCTGGCAGGAGCTTCTCTAACTAGGCAGACATAGACATGGCAGGCCTGGTTTGGGAACCCATATGGGCCAGGGAGGGGGTTTAAAGGCACCCTGCCCTCCCAGTGTGCCCCCCCCACTGGAGCAGGAAGGTGGGGAAAAGCCTTTGAGGGCTTCTCTCCCAGCTTCCCTTTCTTCTCTTTACCAGTGGCCAGCAGGCTGGAAGGAATGCTCCAGTGCGCCTAGCTTCTGGCCTGCAACACTGCAAGCATGTGGCTGCATTTCCAGATCCAGAAGTGAATGTGTGTTCATTTGCTTCTCAGTTCAATCTAAGCAGTTTAGACTAACCTGCAAAGTTTGAATCAATTAATTCCCTGGCTTTTTGACTGTCTGTAATTAGCCCAAATGCTTTATTATAAGTTTTGCAATGAAATTTTAGATCAGAATGAATGAATTGCACATGTCACATTAGTCATCCTTTGTTAGTCATTGTAGTGGCATAGTAGATACCTAAATATAACATGATCTGGTATAGCATTCATTATTTTGACACAAAAGTGCAGACATGGACACTGGACATGGGTTTAAAGTAGAGGGAAATTATTAAATAAAATTATATATACAATATTTAACATAATATAACTAAACTTAAGTGGTGTACATGATATTAAGCACATACATATTACCTTAATTTTCATTTGTAAAAACAAGCAAAAAACCAAATACATTTTTACATTTCACTATTCCTCTGTAGAGCTTTTACCTGAACTGTCAATCCAAATTCTGATGGTTGCTTTCATTATGTACAACATGAGAACCAGTTTGGAGTTTGAGAAATTCCTGGAATAGTCCAGAAGTTTCGAGTACGTTCTGGAATATTTTAGAAAGTTATGATGGTTCTAGAATATTCAAACATGTTAAAGAAACTTCTGAACTGTTTGCTCAATGAAAGTGAGTGTTAGCTTGTTTAAACCTGTTTTGACCACTGTCCTAGCAAAAACCTAGAAAGTGTATGTATTTGTATATTTGCCAAACCTGGTATAAAAGGACCATTTATAGAGTGTAACTGAGGGAAATAAAAATATGTATTTTTACTAGCATTAATATTCCTCTGAGGATCTTACTCTCACCTCAGAAAAGAGATTTAAGGCCTGATTGAAAATCTAATTAAATCAATGACAGACTTTCCATAGAGTTTTACTAGGCTTTGGATCTCAGCATTAGCACTTGATCCTGTAAGCTGGATTTGATTCAGTAAAATATATCATCACTAGACTCAGGAACCCTGGTGTGAGGGAAGAAGATCTCTTTGTATTAAAAGCCAGTGTAAGCACAGAATAAAAATATGTTTTCTGTTTTCTGACCCCCAAAAATAAAAATCTAAGTATAAGGTAAGAGAAAACAGATGGATATAATGAGATAGAAGAACAAGAAAACAATGAGACAACATTGTTCAGTAAGATAGACAGCAAGTTGCAGCAGTCCCCCAACTGCCTATTTGTTTTAATCATCACAACAAAAGAAATTAAGAAGGGATGTGAAGGTGTAACTGGGGGGGGCTTCTCATGGCCAATCTTCGTGGCCCACCCACCTGTTCTTGGGCCAACCGCCCGCCTTCTCGTCCACCATGCCTTGATGTAAATTGATTCAATAATTGATGTCACTCTAGCGGGAGGCTGTCCATTTTGGTGACTCAATGTCAGGGGGTGCTCTCTGTGGCTCCTTTCCTCCCCTACACTGCAGCCCAAGCCCCGCAGATGGCATCTTGCTGTTTACATCCTCACCGGCCCCCACGCTGGGCCCCATCCTAACAGGACCCCTCCAGCTTGGAACCCATGAACTGGGTTCAATGTGCTGTGGAGGCGCTGACTGGGGCATGAGGGTGCTTCTGTGCAGGGCTAGCCAGCAGGCAGCCCCCACACTGAAACACCCCTGTACCCCAGCCAGCCAGCTCCACATCTACACAGATGCTTGCTGTGCACAAAAAATCTCTGCAGCAAGGTAGCGGGGTTTTTTTTTAAGTCCTATCCTGCTGTAGAATGTATTAGTTTTGTGTGCCCTAATAGGGGCACATGTGTAGGGACTGAGATGGTTAATGTGCAATTAGTCAACTGTGCAGTAAACATCTCTTGTAGATGCATCCAGTAAGAGCAGGGATGCCAAGGCAGGAGTGACCTACTCAGAGTGACCAAGCTAGAAAACTAATCTTTACAGCAGCATTCTAGATGGATATCAATAAGACAAAACTCTTTCTTAGTCAGGGGTAGAGAGAAGAACATTGAGAAGGAAGAGGATGAGGTCCTGGACAAAAGTTTTAATTCTGTAGGTTGCCAGATCTTAAGGCCACAATGCACAAAGGACCTGTAAGACATAGATTTGGCCTAGGTGTGAGGACATCAGAGTGAGATCAGAGTAAAAAGATATCTTGATTATATGCCCACATGGCGAGCAGGATAGTGATATTATCCACAGTGCTTGACAAATAAAACAAAACAAAAACTTTGGAGTATACAAACTGTTTTAAATTATTTATCTTAAGTTGCTAGCTAGTAATCCACAGAGATGTTAAAGAAACAGAGCTTTTCAGAGCACAGGTTGGGATTTTAGTTGGAATAGAAGGAAAAGATCAGCATTCCTAGAGAGGAAGATTTAAGAGCTTACATAATGAGTTTGCAGTTGAGATTACTCAGAGATAAGGTATACAGCAAGAAGAGCAAATCACCAAGGACAGATCTTGGTGGATGAAAGCACCAAAGAAATCTGAAAGAAGATTCCATGAAAAGATGTGATGGAAGAAGGATGAGAGGTAAAAAGAGAGCCAGGAAAGAATAGAGACACAAGCCAATGACAGATAGTTTCAAGAGCATGGTTGATCACATCAAATGCAATGAAGAGTTCAAGGAAAATGAGGATAGAATTGGTTCAAAAATTTGGTCCAGAAAGGTTCACCAGAGACTCTTTGAATAGTTCAAAGATTTCAGCTGAATTCAAGTGACAGAAACTGAAGTAGAAAACATCTAGTAAGTATCTGAAGGGAGAGAGATTCCAGACCAAAAGTTTAGACACCACATTCAATAAGCTTAGAGGTAAAAGGAGAAAGGAGAAGGAAATGTAGCAGGAAAGGCAAAAGAGGTAATAGGTGGGTATTTAAAATGGAAGAAATTAATAGCACAGCTGCGGCCTTGCTGGAGTATTACATAGAACAACAAAACTGATTAGGGGGCCAGGAGGCAAAGCTTACGAGGAAAGGCTGAAAGACATAGGGATGTTTAGTCTGAAGAAGAGAAGGTGGCCAGGGGTAGGGGGTTGGATACCCTGTTCAAACAGATGAAGAGCAAGTACAGAAAGGCTGGGGATTGGCTTTTTTCTGTGACTGTAAGGGACAGGACTAAGAATAACCTTAAACTTCAGCAGGGGAAATTTAGGTTGCTGATTAGGACAGTTTCTGACTATGAAGTGGTCAAACACTGGAACAGGCTACCTAGAGAAACTGGAATCTCCATTCTTGGAAGTTTCATGATCAGGTTAAACAGATACTTGGCTGGGATGTTTTAGTCAAAGATGATACAACACTGAGCAGGGGGCTGGACTTAAAGAACTCATGAAGTCCCTTCCAACCCTACTTTCCTATGAACTTATACTTAAACTGGGGGCAAATGTGTGCCAAAGGACAGAGGCTCAGTTTCAAGGGTAAAGGAGGAATGAAAATGGGAAAAGGCAATTAGGAGATTGGAATGAGACAGTATCACTAGGACAAGTAGAGGGCTTAAGGTGAGGAAGAATCTTCTGCCTCTTTAACAAAAGAGGAGGAAGACAGATGGGCAAGCAAAGGGAAAAATGAAAGTCATTTTTGTCAAGTTTCTCTTGGAAGAAATTGGTGAGATCCTATGCAGAGAAAGTAGTGGAGGAAGGATGAGGAGAGGGTTTCAGGTATCAGTCAGACGTGGACAAAAAGGCAGATGGGATTGAGATTGTGGGATTCTCTTAAACTGGAGAAGTAGAGTTGGTCTGCTGGGGAAATGTCAGAACTGTGAGGAGATAATGACTTTGTAGTAGAGAATGTCAGTCTGACCACAGGAATTGTTCTATTGAACAGGAGCAGAAGTGGATATTGTGGGGTGAACCAGGGCAAGGGACATGCAGAGCAAAATTTACAGTGTACCTAGCAATGTGAAATCATGGCCAATAGAGGAAACACATCTGACCCTCAGGTGCCTCAGTGTGAGGAAAAGGCCAGACAGAAATATATGGGGATCTAAACAGATATTTTAAGAACTATATAGGTGGTCCTTGCTTTTCCCAAAGAAATTTTGGTTTAGTTATACAAAATTAGGGAACCTCCCATGAGATTAGGTCCTTCCCCATTCTCAGCAAAAGACTGAAGAGCAGAAATTCCTGGTACACCTGGTCGAGTTTTCCCAAGCCCTCCTTCCCTCAGTTTCACTGTTGTTGTTATCTTTTGGCCTTATTGTAATTATATGCAAAAAACTGCAAAACTTCTTGTAGAATATTTTCAGGAAAAATGTTGAATGGTCTCAAAGGACAGGGACAGAAGTGAAAAAGGAATAAGCTGTTTAACTTCATTCAAAAGCCAAAAATCAATTGCAATATCCATAAAAATTGTGGATGTTATGAGGACCCATGACCACTCAATGGGAACTACATATAAGCCTTGTAAATGTTTCCAAAGGGCAAGTTCCAAACAGTGTAATTGTGTGAACTTATCACAATCAACGGGTGTAAAAAGCAAAATGTATCCAAGGAGAAACTGAACGCTGTATTGTAATCAGCCCTTTGTCAGCTTGTTCCAGAGACAGTTCCAGAGCCAAAGCCACAGCTGCTACCACAGCTGGAAGTATGGAACCTCCTGAGAAGCCAGTTGCAAACTCAGATGCTGCTGCTTCCTGTTTATTTTTATAGTGTAAGCTTGCATGTAATTTACCATGCTCACTGCAGATGTATTTATTTTTATTGGATATTTGTTCTAAAATGTATATGCTGATTACAACTTGAATTCATGACATTAAAAGTTGATGTATTCTCTTTTTGGAAAAAAATCAGTTGTCAGAAAGGGCCAATCTTTACTCTGAGGAGCGGGAGTAGGTGACGGAAAGGGAATCACCAAGCCAAATCCAAAATGTATCAATTATGATAGTATTTTTTTTCAAAGTTCCATGTCCTCATTAAAAATAACAAAATTAGACTTATATCCTACCAAATGATATAAAAGACTATATGAAATAAAAACAATGATAACTGTTGTTGTTATGTATCATTTTCTTCTACTGCTTCTAGGGTTGGGAATTCCAGTCACGGACCTGAACCCCATTGCACCACAAGCTGTATGAATAGAATGAGTCTCTCCAATAAAAATATGAATACAATATGAGGTTAATACTTGAATTTAGACTCAATCCTTCTATCAAATTAGCTTAGTTGTTACATAACACATCAATGAATGTATTCTTGAATTAAAGTTTAATTTGGTGCCAACGCTGTGTTCAGTCACTATGGAAAAAATAGGAAGAATTTTATTTTGCACCAGGTAGCACCGCCTTTAATATGCGGGCCCAGCTTCCTTGCTTTATTCCCTTCTTGTGGCACAAAACGTACCGTCTTTAATTCAATTTAAATAGCTCCGTAAATATTTTTTTTTTGTATTCAGGGATCCTCTGGTGGCCTAGGTAAACCCTATATTACTCATCCTTAATGCAAATCATTGGAATGGAGGGCAGGACACAGATCTCCTCACCTCAGCAAAAACCCTTGCCTGCTAGAACTCCTCTCTGAAGCTATGCGCAAGTGGCTTAATAAAATGAAAGCATAGCAACTACCAATGTAATAAAATGTGTTTCTTCCATTACTTTTAGGGGCTTGTCTACACAGTAGTTATTGGTATGATCTTAATTGTAGATTAAAAGTCAGCATAAATCACCATATTTACTACACAGTACAGGCATGCACGTGTAGATGCATGCTCATATATGTAGTCATTTCTGTTCCTATACAGTAAATGCACATGTGTATATGCACCCACTTTTACTTAAATTAACACAGAAACTATAAGCAGCTCTAAGGATCCTAGCAGGCCAGAAAATATTAATATCCAAGTTTCTATTTGTATTCATAACAAATACAAGTTGAAAAGTTTGGTTAAAAGCTAAATAGTGTGTAGCAGGACAAGGATGTAGCATATTAAATGGTATTAGGTTTATGAGAGAGAGAAAATGTAGTGTTTAATATCGTTTTTTGTCTTAAATGGTATTGGAGGAATCATACAAATTAACAAAAGGAAAATGGATATTACTGAGCTAAAATGTTAAGAAAACTATCCTCAAAACAGAGAATTCAGTGTGATTGTGTCATATTAATAAAGATTGAATTATCTAGGTAATAACAATGTTTCCAATAATTTAGAAAGTCAAGACCTTAGTATTGTCTCCCACTATTTATTATGAAGGCATTTATTGAAGTAAAAAGTTCTCTAAAGCTTGTGTGAGATAAAAAGTGCATATTTTTCAAGGAAGTACAAACATCGCCAAAGAGTCACAAACAGAATTGAAACACACAAAAATGTTGGTCTGGTTTTTGGGTGTTTTTTAAATAGTTTCTATTACTTTGCATCCTAGTCTATATGTTATCTTATAGTTATCTTATAGAAGAAAAATAGTTATTTTACATATTTAACAAAAGACGAATTTTGTTTTAATAAACTGTAACTTGTTGATATCACTTATTGACAAAGCATCTCCTCTTATGGCACATAGACACCTGTTATATATTTTGTGTCATGGTTTCCCTTGCTTTATGCAGTAGATGTGTTCCTGAAAAACTGTGCATATCTCAAATTTGCATAAAGGGAACCCACTTTACAAGGTAACAAATAGGGATACGTTCCAAGGCCTTGACTGCAACTGCAGCAGGTGAGTCTGCTGGAGCCTTGATCTGTCCCCTCCACCAGTGTTGAGGGAGGGAGTGGGGCTGGGGCTGGGGCAGCAGGAGGTGCTGCACAGCTGGAGCAGGGTGTGGGACAGCGTCGCGGCTCCTGCTACTATGGGCTGCTGTTGTGGGCTGGGGCTGAGGGCCATGCCAGGCTCTGCCTGAAGGGGGCTGGGATGGATTGCACTCAGGGTGGGCAGCAGTGGCCCAGGGTGGCACTGGGCTCTTCCCAGTAGGGAGCTGGGCCAGGCTGCAGACACCACAAACTTCACTATAGCCCCTCCCCCGATGCAATACCCCTTCCAGTGCCACCACCACCCACCTTGAGCATACTGCCTCAAACTCCCCCACCGGGAAGAGACCAGGGACTGGGGTGAGTGGGGCCTTGATTTGCACACACCCCCCACCAGTAGTGAGGGAGGGGCAGAGTGGAGCTGGAGCAGAGGCATAGGCAGGTGCTGCACAGCTGAGGTGGGGCATAGGACAGGGGGAGTGGCTTTTGCTGTTACAGGCTGCTGCTATAGGCCGGGGATGGGGGCTGCACCAGGTTCTTCCCAGCAGGGGGCTTGAGTGATGCTGAGCTTAGGGAGGGGCAGGCGGTGGTGCTGGGACAGGGTTTGGGGACCTAAGATGAATTTTGGGATGAGGCTTCTCTTCCAGGGCCACTGCTGCCCACCCTGAGTGCAATCCATCCCAGCCCCGTTCAGGCAGAGCCTGGCATGGCCCTCAGCCCCAACCCACAACAGCAGCCCATAGTAGCAGGAGCCGCGACGCTGTCCCACACCCTGCCCCAGCTGTGCAGCACCTCCTGCTGCCCCAGCCCCAGCCCCACTCCCTCCCTCAACACCGGTGGAGGGGACAGATCAAGGCCCTACTCAGCGCCACCCCTGTGCCTGCCCGTGCTCCACTCCCTCCCTCACCACTGGGACCCCACCTATGACCCTTTTCTCTCCCCCCGCCGACAGACTTATCTGTATAAGAGTGAATTTATCTTACATATAATGAATTTGGGGTATAAAAAAACAAGGCCATCACATAAGAGCAAATTCGCATATATAGAACCTGCATTAAGTGAAGGAAACCTGTACTGAAAACAATCAATACATATTCATCTGTCTCAAACTACTAACAGGTCAACTAGTGATATATCATTTCCAAATATGGAAGTATGTGAAATTCAACATTTTTTTTGTAATTTGTACTGCAAAAAATAAAAGTAGAGGGTACTTTTTAAAAAGAAAACATATTTTCCAAAGATATAATACACACTAATTTGAATGGATGTAACATACACACATTATGCACACACAGTTCAATTTACAAACTGAAAGCTACCAAAAGGAAAACTCTTAAATTTAGGGTAAATATTTTCACAATGAATATTTCCTTATGTTTTCAAATTCTAAAGCCCTGACTTTCTAAACACTTGAAGGCACAATCAAATGTACATATGTACAAAGCCCTGCTAGCTTCAAACAGACAGCTAACATGCAGAAGTGTTTTCAGGATTTGGGCACAATGCATAACATGGCTGTTCATTAACATGAGGAGTAAGGAGTGGTGTGTTTTTAGTTAGAAAAAACAATCTACTTCTGCATGTTTACAGTTACATATGCTCAGTAATGTTTCCTGAATCAGACAGTAGTTCTACAGAACTCATACACATACTGTAGTGTTTACAACTTCTTTCTAGGGGCCTTTGAAGTTTTTGAATAAATTAACTTGCAAAGAATCTAGCTTAACCAGAATATATTGAACATTTTCTTTTTATGGTACATTTAAGTTTACAAATACAACACATGAATATTCAGTTATTTTATGTCATAGGTTTCCATTAATCCCATATGTTTTGCTTCATTTTTAACAATTTTAATATTGGAAAAAATAGGGGGATTTCCAAAGTTACCTGAATTACGCATTAAAGAGTTCAATTCTAAAAACAGAAGTTTTAATGATTTTTCACATGCTAAATATGCATAATAGTTGTTAGCTGACCACAGATTTTATAACACTGATTTGGCACACTTTCCTAATAGAGTGTGCCAGATGTTATAGGAAGGGTTTTTGTTTTGTTTTGTTTGTTTTTCTTTACATACAACAAATTTAAAATAGACTTTACAGCACTAATAGCACAACTTCTTGTTGAAGAAGACCATATGCAAGTCTTCTATTTTTCATAAACATCTGAACCAATTTAGTAAACATTCAGAATACTGTGTACAGTGTTACAGGCTTTAAATGTGACAGCTGACAACATAAATTTTCTGGAGGACGATCGAGTAAATGTTGGTGCAGCTGTAGCAACATTAAGACATGCTAAAGTTTAAACTTTAATTTCAACTGCTTGAGCACATTTTTATAAGATTTGCAGATTACCAGTGATTTACACTCACTACATAAATTCTAAATTGCCAGTAAAAATAGGAAATAAAATTTGAATCCCTTAAAATTATTTTGGAGGTATTTTTTCAACTGCACAAGTTAAGGCAAGTATTAAATTATACATTTCCTGCAAATGAAAAACACCTTAAACAATAATAATGCTTTAGAAATGAAACAATCTTTCTGCTGAACAAATGTAAATACACTTCATGAATATTAATGCTTGTATTACCCAAGTCAGTCAAGTAAAATATTTAGCATACAAAATCTATACTAGAGACCAAATCTTCTAGTCTTGGGACTAGTCTTAAGTAAGGTGTATATTCAGTATATGGCTTGTGCGAATGAAACTACTGTATGATGGGATGTTAATAGCAAGATGTTAATTTTTAATGCACAAAACCCAAATAATGTCAGAATAAACAAACTGTCCATAACTCCCTATTACTTTATTCTGCCCTAACTTTCACAAGTAAACTCACTAACACACATTTAAATATACTTATTTACTTTAGTTTACAAAAAACTACAGTATCTATCCATGATCTATGAACATTTAAGGCACACAATAAAACAAGGCTAGTAGCCAATTCTCTCCACACAAGAAAACCAGGAAGACAGACAATAAATACTGAATTCAAATGGCTAAAGAATACCATCACCCCACCCATTTCTGTATCAAAAAGTGGGTGATGGGGAACTCCAAGGCTTTCCAAACTGCAGGTACTATTCCTATTTTTGTGGCTGCATGGCTTAGCACAAAAATGGAAGCTGGAAGCAATGACACGTCATCAAAAGGCACTGAACCTCTCCTCTGTCCTTTGCTCTAGATCAAAATGCTTTTGATCAGTGCACCCCACTTTCAGAACCTGCTGAGAGCAGCAGTAGGAATTTTTTAAAGCCCACAGATCAGGTCCCTCCTACCTCACTCTCAGCACCCCCTCCCTTCCCCTCTATCCTCAGCAGCATGGGTACCTCACTGATCCTGCTGTCCCCTGTTTATGGAGGGAAGCAGAGCCACTCCTGTCTGTTCCAGCTGGGAACAGCAGCAATAGTGGAAGCAGGGGGTTCCTTTCTGTGTCACATCTCCCAGGTGTTTCCTGCCAGCCCGGGAACAAGCATAGGCACATAAAGACCCACCACCACCACCACCACCTCTGCTAAACCTGGCTGCAGTGGCTCTGCAGTACTTTCCCACTGCAAAATGAATTGGAAGAATTGTTATTTGGGAGGGTTGTGGGAGGAGGGGCCCCACAGCTGATGTCAAAGAATCAGCAGGGGACAGAAGCAGCACTGGCAGTGGATGAGTTGCTCACCCTGACCTTGCAGCTAGCAGGGAACACTTGGGGAGACTACTGCCACTACTGATGTCTTTTGCTGAGCCCAAAGCAAGAAAACCTCTGAGACCCCCCCACACCACATACACACACACCAGCTGAGGACAGTGGCAGTGGTACGTGGAGAAGAAGACAAATGGGAGGGGAAAGAAAGAGTGCCCAAAATGAGGGAATGCAGGACAGGATTCTTAACTGGTCTGAGGACCTGAAAGTCCCCATTGCTGCTCTCACAATGGGGTCTGCCTGCCTAGGGGTTGAGAAGCAGGGAGATGCTGCTCCCACATCCTCCTTCACAAAATACTGGATCTGCCCATGCTGTAATTGGCTTTCCAACATCATGATTCTGCTCAAAAACTGCATCATCTTCAGTCACCTCAAGCAAATCCTTAATGTGCTTCATCAGTCAGAGCATTTTAATTCCATGGAACCTCAGTTCAGTGCTGATAATGTTGCACACACATTGTTGGTACTGCACACACTGACCTTTTGCGAGAGAATCCTTTAATTTCATCCCTCACTAAGGCTAGGGACAGACATTAAAAAAGCCTGAGTCTGGGATGATTCAATCTTTGCAGATTAGCCTAACCTGCAAAGCTTGAACCGAGTTGGAGCTGGATAGATATTCAGTTTTCATTCTAGAAATCCAGGCACACGTCTGCAGTGGCTCAGGCTAGAAGCCAGAGGGCACTAGAGCAGCCCTTCCTTCACTTCACAGTGCTTGGTTGAGGGGTGTGTGGCAGGTCCAGCAGGACACTGATTATTTCCCACATACACACACCCTGAGCTGTGCAGCAGGGAATGTTTATCACCCCTAACTCAGTGTTTATCAACCCATTAAGAAAACAAAGCCTCTCTCCAAGCTCTTCTTAAAGAGTTTTTCCAAAGAAGGACATTAAGCTACCTATTGATTAGATCCAAAAAGCCTGTCTGCCTTTGTTGTCTCCCACAGCATGGACCATAGCCAGCATGTGGTCTGCTAGCGAATGTGGTGGTATCTGCATAAAGCAGAGGGGTGGGGGGAATAATCCCTGCTTAGCTTGGATAAGCCAGGCGGACACTCTGTGCCTGCAAGTTTCTACCAGAGCTACAGCCAGGAAGCAGAGGGGAGAGGCCAGCCCTGCTATAGAGCAGAGTGCCCTGCCCAGCCCAGAGAGCATGTCAGGATGCTGGGGAAGTCTGGTTTATTTTAAACCAGCAAGGGGCCTGGGACAGACATTACAGAAACCAGTTTGACCAAAATCAGTTAAGTCTGATACTACATTCAACCACGTTTATCTCAAACTGGTTTCAACCATTTTCAGATTGGTTTATGTGCACTGAACATCTGTTCTGTTACAGGTTTAAACCAGTTTCTGATCACTTAAACCAGTTCATGTGTAATGTATGTCCCTAGCCTAAAGGGAGTCTTTCAGTCACATCTGAGATTACAATTACATCTGGGACGTGACTGAACAAGTGGCAGGCTTCAATGGCTGATCTTTCTTGCACTATATTCAACAAGGATAACATGGCTTTTTGTTTGCACTGACTATGTTGACCAAAACAGTTTCTGAGTTCCACTTAAGTGAAAGCATTAAACTCATGATTATCTTCCTAAAATGGTATTTTCTTTAGGATAAAGCTAGGTTTCACATACTAGATATGAATACACTTATTTAAATGGGATTAAACCATTTATGAATCCTTCTAAGCAAAATTTGATCATTAGCATGAGAGCTATACAAAGCCCTCATAAAAACCCATGGAAATTGATTAAATTGTGTATTAAGCTGTTTTGTGTTTTAGTTAGGTTGACAGTACTAGAGAGCCTCAAGTATCAGTCTACCAAGGACAGGGAGGGGCTAACAGTTTGACTCTGTAATTTTTTCATTAAAAATATCTGGAAATCTTCAAGCAAATTTACCAAGCATTATTCTCTTGAAATTGTGTAAGTAGGAGAGACTCCTTACCATCTAAGAATTGACTGCCCAGAGGAGTTTTCCACATATTGACTCTGCTGTGAAATCCTACAAAATATGAACTTTCATTTCTACCCAGGAGAACTTTTACAATCTTTTCTCTGATGCCTGATGTTTGTGCCCAAAGCTTGCAATTAAAGGCTTTTTTTGCAAAATTCTTGTTGGCCTAATAAAAGATATAGCCTCTACCAAAAGCCCTGATAGCTCTTTTCATTAAGAGCCTTTTGTAAGGGATTTATTCAAAGATACTCTCAAAGCTCAAATAACTTGTTTCAATTAGTTCTCCTTTATCAATTAAATTGCTGATATACTCAAAGCTTTCCAGTAGATGAGTCACATTTTACTTTTGCCAATGCTATGCTAAATTGTCTGTTATCCCAGCTCTATCTTGATATTTAATAATTATATTTTCAACTTTTGTTTCAACCAGTTTTTCTTGTACTGATGTAAAGTTTAGTTCTGTAATTTCCAAGATCACTCCTCACACTTTCTTTAAATGCAGTTTTAACATTGACTACTTTCCAGTCCTCTGACAAAATATCTAATTTTAATCTAAAACTGCATTATTGATTAAATTCTTAAACATCTCTAGTACCTGAGACACTTCATTTTTAAGTTTCTTCAAAATTCCTTCCTACATGCTATCTAGTCCTCAAAATAGTATGAAACTTGATTTTTAATTTATCAGTTTATTCCAGCATCTTAGCTTTTCCTGTTTAAACTTGTAATTGTACAGAAAGATTCGTAAATAAGGACAGAAGAGAAAACAAATGTATCTTGTATGTAATATCTTTTTAATATCCTTTGATTAGACCTTTTACTTAGTGGTAATCCTGCATAGTTTCATAGTATCTAGGGTCAGAAGGGGCCTAGAGCAGGCCATCTAGTCTGATCCCCATCTTTCTGAATCCAGATCCAGTGATTCACTTGCAGATTTTCTGTTCCTCCTTCTCAGTAATTCAGTTTTCTCATATCATTATAATGCAGGGAGTAGGCATAATGGGGAAGTCAATAGATGCAGTGAAGTTAAGTCTAAGTTCCACTTCTGACTTTGAATGTATTTGTTTTGTGACCTAGCAGACATTAAACAGTTATCTACTGAAGTGTTGTGTAACATACTGCACATGGCACTACAGACTTGCTGAAAATGTCCTGTATGCATTAAGTGATGCCTATGTAGCCTTTCCCACTTAAGTGAAAATCAAAAATCTCTCCATTCGATGCACAATGTAAACATATTTTTAAAAATTTAACTTATTTATATTTTTATACTGTTGTATTCCCTCTCTCTCTTTTTCTTGCTGGTTTACATCTTCAATTCCTTTTCTGATTCTTTCATTTTTATGTCAGCACTTCCATCTTCTTATTTTGTTGTTTCTCCCTTTTTCTTACCTTAATTGCTTCCCTACTCCATCTCAGTCTCAGTTCTACTCTTCCCATTCTCCTCTTTTCTTTCTTTTATTCTTTCTTGCTTCTCTATGTCCTCCTACCTCTTCACTTTTCTCATTTGCCTCCCTGCATGGCTAAACAAATGGCTAATCAGACAGTAAGCAATACATATGTTGTGGGAACACCTTATTTCCATTATGTTTCAATGTAAAAACCACCAGAACAATTGCTGCTGACATAACTCAGAGAAGTCCAGAAATACGTCTATGGAAAAAGCAAGAGGTTACCACTTAATTAAACATGTGTAAACTAATTCATAGCAGACAAGTAGCCACTGAAAATTTCTAATCTCATCCCAGACCCTACCAGGGGAAGAAATCAGCATTTGAGCCTCAATATCATTATCATAAATCTGGATCCCATGGATCAGTTGTGTTATCATTACTTTACACTCATTTTTATCTAAGATACGGTCATTGTAGACGTAGCCAATTTTCTCCTGCCATTGTCATTTGTCCAGGTATTTCTGTCCCACTACACATTCTGGAAGAGAACTTTCTCTCCCAAAACTCTTATTTGACTGTTAAATAAAAAAGGGGCACAAGGAAAGAATAGCACAATAGTGTGGCAACAGCATTATAAGCAAGCAAGACCAAAAGAAGGTCCCATCATCTAAACAAAGTTCTATCAATATACAAATCAGAAAAATTATGACACAATAATACAGTAGTAACCATAAATATAGGGTATAACATTAAATAACTATTATAAATGGAATTAATCAAATTTGTCATACTAATTAACCCAATTCACCCAAGAATACTTCTTTTCCCTTATTATAGATAGGATAAGCCACAAAAGCTATTTGAAAAACAGGTTGACTATGGTATGGTATACTTTTCAATTTGAAAAGAAAAAGATCAATATGCAATTAAATTCATAATTTGTAATGATGTAAGAAAGTTTTATACTTACCCTCTCACCGGAATATTCATATTTCTTGCCAATTTAGCAACTTCTTCAAATCTTTCTATGCTTTCTTCTATGGAACAATTGATGTTCCTTTTGCTAAAAGAATCAGATGCTGCACCAAATACTGAGACTTCTGTAGCTCCTGCTGCAATCTGAAAAACAGAATTCAATAAAAATAGAATTGTAGAGATGGAAAGTACCATTTAATTGTATAATGAAGACATAAAATTGTGACCCCTAGTACCAATAAATCGATTTTACTTTTACCTGATGTTATAGAAACTGCAATATTAACTCTAACATTTTTGTCAGTGTGTTCCCTTTTAATTGACTGGATAAGGTGAAAATTACTGTTTTAAATACTGTAGTCTGTATTAATTAACATGTGAGATTTTAAATGATATTCCTAGGTATTTAGTTGTAAGACATTATTTAAATTGTGATGATAAAAAATAAACTGCTAGTTGTAGTAACTAATGGATACTTGCTATTTACAGAATGAATAAAAACAGCATAAAAATGTCAGAATGCTAATCCACTCTACAGCCCATTGTCATACCTTCAGTGAGAGGTGTGTGTTACATCAGTGAGTATCTGATCCTGGAACAGACTCTGAAGGCATATTGCTACAACTGACTACAGCTATAGGCATAATCGGGGCACTAAGTTGTAATGGCTTTATTATATCATTATGGACTTCCTGCAGACTATATAACAATCTATCAAAAAATGTTTCAGATAAGTAGAAGAGTAGGTCATTTTGGTGATTTTGATAGAGGCAGCTAACTTGCTCTCTTTAAAGACAAGCCAGCAGACTAGATTCCTGCGAACCAGAAGATAAGGTGAAAAAAAAGGAGGCAAGGGAAAGGCAAATAGAAAGAACAAACACATGGGTATAATAGAAGAATGGGAAAAACAACTTTTCCAATGAAAACAGTGCTGCTTTCTCATTAAATAAATGGTTCTTTCATTGTTTAAGTTTGCTTTTCCCCCTTTTACCTAGTTTTCACATTAGGTAGGTCAGCAGACATATTTATACCTAGGTTTCATATTACTTTGCTTTAGAAATTCATAAGCAAATTAATTAAATTAGTACAACCTCAGTTTGGACAGTTGCAAAATTATCAGGGCAGTAGAAAGATCCATATCTTAACATATACTGCTAAAGAAATACAAAAACAAAGTGTTAAGCTATAGGTTGAGCTCCAGTTTGAAGCACTTGAAACATGGAATGTTTCAACTGTGGACAGATGCACACCTCCATACACAACCCCTGGCTGGAGGGCTTCAAAATTGCTACAGCTGTGTGGGTGGGTAAACAGAACTGTCTGTGAGTACTCTGCTGTGCTCTCTGTCTTCACTGTCTTGGAGCACCTCTTCATCCAGCAGAATTGAGACGCCTCCTGTTTCCTGATTCTGGCCATGGGGGTGCTCCAGGAGAGCAGAGGCAGAATACATCAGTACTAACTGACAATCTGCTTCTTTTTACTCCTCTTCATGGGCAGTGTACAGAGCCGAGCTCTGTGAGATGCTTGGAAGACCCAGTTTTTCACGGTGACACTCTGCAGAACGTGCACTTCATTTTGAAGCATTTCTGAATAGTAGTTATTTTCTATGGAGTTATTTTTGGAGCCCTTATGACATTTTTGTAGCACTTAAAATGGCATGTATCTGTCTGCTCACCCTTTCAAGTCCTTCACAGGCATTGAGTGCTCAAATGTTATATCTGTCCAGGGCCTAAGGCTCAGGAGACTCCTACTTCATCCTTCTAAAGAAAATATTTTTATTAAGAAACATGTGTCTCTTATGTTCAAAATATTTCTTCTCCTCCAGGCAGCTCAAATAAAATATCTTCCCTGAAGAATAAACTACTAAGTACAGCAACAAAGGAAAAAGTAAAATTTGACACTAAAGGGAACCAACCCTTTCATAAGGAAAACAAAACAAAATAACTTGGGTTTCCATTTTCCTAAACTATTGTACCTACCTATTTCATCTCCAGGCTTACAGCATTGTGGTCTGCAGGGACACTGAAGAGGATGAACTGTCAATACAACAGGGCCAAGTGCTTCTAGGGCCTAAGTGCCCATAGATGCTGGGTCAAAAAATGGAATTCCAATCTCAAGAGAAATACCAAGAGTTCAAAATATTGTTTTGTCTCAGATCAGGACAAAATGGAGATAGCTCAGAATTTTTCCCAACACCAAGTAATCCAAAATTATTTTGTTGTGACCTTATCAAAACGTGTAATTTTGATGTTTGAAATACTTCATGTTGATAAGGTCAAAACACATAGTTCCAAGTATCAGTACAACTTTATATTAGCTGAAATGATAAAGTCAAAATGAAACATTTTAACCTCACTGAAATGAAATATTTTGATAATTTCTCATCAACATTTAGACAAAATTGATACATTCCTACAAACCATTTTGATTTCACTGAATCATTTTCCAATGGGGAAGCATTCCATTGGAAACCTTTTGACCAGCTGTAGTGGCAAGAAGCCAAGTAGTGAAAAGGAATTATTTTTCCGTCTTTATATGTGCGCTACAATTTACAGCACTTTGCTGAAGACTGTTTGATCGATCCAAACTATTAAAATGTAAATGTATAACCTTTAATATAGTTCTCTGAAATCTGTAATTTGCTCTATGAAAACTTATACTTTTACATAAAAATACAGTTATTGAGAATTGGGTGAATGATACAGGTACAGAACTGGTTTAAATGAAATTAAATAGCTAGGTTGTGGTACTCTGCCTAATGTCTGAAACATGAAGAACTTCACTGCAGATACATTTTACCAGTGCACTTACAGCAGAATGGAAACCTCGAAGATTAGGAGTAAGGACAGGATATCGGACTCCAGGATGCCGTTCGATCCCTCTCATTACTTCTGTGTGATCTGACATCTTAAATACATAAATATTTTGCATTTATTTTTCAAAAGTATTAAGAATTATCTTCTGTGTCTTTATTTTAAAAATATTAAATATACATTTACTGAGGGATAAAACAATACTTCATTAGACATTCATGTAATAATTCAGGACTGTCCATCTTCCAAGTGGCTGGGGTCCACATGCCTTGAGAACTGCAGTGCAAGGGCTGCACAATGCATACCATCTGAGCTGTGGCAGCATGAACAGTGGGACCCCCAAGGTACATACCGCATGCACCTCACCGTGATGTGCAGGCATTCAGTCCCCTACTCTCAGCTTCCTGGCCACAGGCTTTCCCCCCATGGCATACACCATGTGGGGACCCTGGGTCGCGAGCTAACCTCGCACTGTGGGCTGCACCATGCCACCATGCTGCCTGGGGTGAGGGCAGAAAGTAGAAACCAAAAGAGGGAGGGGGAACCCAGTGACCCTGGCTGATGCTGCAGCTGGAGCAATGGGAGTAGCAGCAGCCAGATGGGAGACATACAGCATAAATTAACCCCTCACAGGCCACATGTGGCCCCCAGGATCACCAGCTGGACAGTCCTGTAGTAATTAAAATGATAACCTGTAACACAGCAGTGACACATTAGACTCTACCAGTAGCACCAATTAAGAGCCATAAACTCTGCTTCTGCGCCCTCAGTCTTGATCTGATAAGTGTTCTAAAGGTATACTTAACAGATTGGGCTCTGTACATGACTCTTTTGTGGTCAGCTTTCTTTCTTTTTTGTTTTTTTTAATATGATGACAATGATGAAGGATATGTGTAACCCAAGTCCAATTTCCTCTTCCATGTGATGGGATTCTAACCCGTCTCTCCCACAACCTGAAAAATATCTTGACTACTAGTCCATATGTTGTTCTGGGGTAAGCTGAGTGGGCACCCTTCATGTCTCCTTTTACAGCTGTTCTGCTGTCCATAAAATATTTTAAATTGCCTGGGCCAGAGAAAGACTTTGAGACCACAAATGAGCAGGGCTCTCCAGTCTAAGAGCTGGGGCACTCACATGCAGGGGATAGCTTAGTTTATTTCAGAATTATTTTTAAACTGGTATTGTCAAATAAAAAACTGGTTATAAAACCTAAACCACCCCTTTCAAATGAGTGACAACTACTAAGCAAAAAATCGGGCTCCCTTTTGACTCTGTTCTCTCTCTTTCTCTGTCTTTCTTTCATCTGCCTAGCTCTCATTATTTTTCTGAATTCCCAAGGCCATTCTTTAAGAACAGAGAGGACCTTTTCCTTCAAAATATAATAGTTTTAAAATGTGACAGTATTTGAGCTACAACTACTTTCCAGTGTCACTCTGTTAATATTAGCACGACATTTTTAAAGTAGTGCTTCCTAAACTGTGGAACACAACCCACTATGGGAGAACCTGAAATCTTGTTCAGGGTTGCAACAATCAGCAGTAGAAAGAATCAGCAATAGAAAGAATCAGCATCAATCAGTGGCAGAAGTAAAAGGGGTAGAAGAGTGGCTGTGAGAGTGGCAATGAAGAATAAATAATAAAAAGTTTGGGAAATGCTGCTTTAAATTATAAACTTAGAAAATTCTGCTTACCACAATAATGAAAACAAAATACAGATCTTCCGAAATAATTTTCTATACTTGGTGCTATTGTATTTTGACAGCTTGAACGATGCACAAAGAATTTTAAAATGCTGGTTTCAATAAGGTATTTACCTGTATAGTGATGCTTTAATAATAGCAACATGGATAATACTCTGAAAAATAAAGTGTGTTCTCTTAATATTGTAAAGTTAAACTTCCATAGTATGTTTCTGGTTAACTGAGTTCTCTTAAGTTCTTTATAGAATTTTATAGGACCGACCTTATTTCCTGATAAAATGGATAATATTGAGTTCAGTTTTTAAAGCAAATATCTATAATAAGCTGTCCACTTCCAAAGATCAAAAAGAAAACACATTCAAAATAAAGTAAAACAAAAATCATCAGTCCCTTCCAGACTTAATAATAGTTTTGTCCCAACAATACAGGTTACCCTGCTTTAATAGTGATAGTCATTTCCAAACCTTTCCCCTAAACTCTACAACTCCATAGACATATTCTCTCTATAGCAGTAGCTGTTCTTGTGAACTCAGGTACGGGTAAGTAAATGACATTTTATAAAATATTCACTTTACTTATCAAAATAAATGTGGAATAAATACCTAGAATTTCCCTGGGATAAATCAGAAATAAACCACATTCAATTCAGTGTAGAAGTATGCATCACATATGTGTCTGCTCTTTGTTAATACCAGTGTTCTAGTCTGATTACCCTGGTGTAAAGGTATCATTAATTTTAGCCTTGTTTCTTCTTTTGTGCATTCCTTCTTCTCATTCATTGTTTCACTCTTGTGTCTCTCTCTTTCTTTCTGTTGCCCGCTCCCCCAACCTTTTCATCTGATCTTGATACCAATCACACATTATGACACTAACTTTACTCATTTCCAGGCCATTTTCTAAACAGATTGTTCTGTCTTTGCTAAGCTTGCAAGTTTTTATCCCAAGTCTTATAAGCCTGGTGCTTTACTTACAGTCCCAGTCACTGAAATCTTGTAATCAGGGATCTGGGTTTTCCGTTTCCCATGAAAAGAAAAAACCCATAAAAAAACAAGGTTTTCCCTTTTTACCTAAGAAAAACACAGATTTTTCATTTTAACAGAGAAACACGGATTTTGCACTTTTGCAAAGAGCTCTCTGTAGGCTGGTAGAGTTCCAGCCTGAAAGGGGCTAGGGGGAACAGAAGGAGGGCAGTCAGGGAGGGGGCCCCATGTGCATGTATATGCACATGGCCACAGGGCAGCATGGAAAGCAGGTCCTGCAGGTAAGTCTTGGGGGGCAGGGGCGGATTGAGGGCCCCATAGGAAAGGAGGAAGTTGGCAGGGCTGGGGCAGCTACCTGGGGCTAGCATGTGTGCCCACATGCCCCAACAGGAAGTGGGATAGGGCTGTGGGCAGCTCATCCAGGGGGCCAGCTCCCCACTGCTGCATACATTCCTAGGGGGGTAGCGGGGACCTGTGCCCCTCCAGATCTGTGTGTGGGGTAGGGATGAGCTAGTATGCTTAAAAGAACCTACTGGGGCTGCTCCAGTGTATCTTCAACATCAGTCTCCTATATTTGAAGCATGTGTTCCAGCAGCAAGATGTGGTTCAAGCTGTCCCAGGTATGGCATGTTGCCAATATGGTGTAGACATGCCCTACGTGTACACTGGCTAGTCCTGTATTCTGAATGAGACAGCAACTAGGTAGAAAATATATAATGAGATCATGTAGTTTTGAACCCCCATGCAGAACTCTACCACTTCAGCTAATGGAAAAACTAATATCTTGAACTAATTTTGGCTGGAATTTTCCAAACAAATCATCTAGAAGCAAAAACTTTAGGAAATGATTATAAAGCAATTATATTTGTGGAAATGGAAAGCAGGGTCTTGTCATAGGGACTGTCAGGCATTCTTTATCATAGACAATACAGTGGAACCTCGGTACTCGTCCTTAATTGGTTCTCGGAAGCGTGACGAGTACCAAAAACCACGAGTACCAAACAAACAGCCCTCCCCGCGCCAGGGGAGGGCGAGGGGAGCGTGGGGCCGGGCAGCGACGGCGGCGGTGCCTTGCCGGAGCAGAGCAAAGCAAGCAGCGAACTTCAGGAGGGAGCAGGCACCGCCGCCGCCGCCTCCGGCGAGTACCAAGCAAACGACAAGTACCAGGACAAAGATTTCCAGTCAAGATGCGTCGAGTACCAAATTTGACAGTTGCAAGGCAGTCGAGTACATAGGTTCCACTGTACTGCCATCCTTACTTATATTATTAATAATGACTTAAACAGCTCTTCTGAATTGCACAATGCAACTTCCTAAGGCCCCTAGATTTTCTTCATTTCAAACTTCATAAAATATTGTTACATTATTAAAACAGTAAGTTATAAAAAAAAAGAAAAGTATATTATTCTATTGTTTTGTTTTTATTAGCAATGCCAAATCATGTAGGTTGCTGCACCCTCAAGAGACCCTTATGTTTTTTTCTGATACAGTTATCTTTTTCCCCACTCAAGCTTATAGATAGTTCAGTCAATTATTCAAGATCATTAATCAAATTAAGTAATTTCTGTTAATGCTATACAATAACAGGATCATTGCCAGAAAATTTCAACTGAATGAAGTGAAAAAAGAAATCAGTATTTTTTAATCATATCCATGTCTGGTAACAATAAACTTAACATATCCCTCATATTTCATGTCTTAAAGGCTTTAAGATTTCAAAAGATGCAACTGAATAATATGGTTTCAACTGCTGTTTAGATTTGCTTTCACACCATTAAAGGCTCCTAGTACACAATAATGTGTGCCCTGATGTTAAATTAATCCTTGATTTCTTTCAAATTATTTGAACCCTCTTCAGGGCTAGGGACAGAAGTTACGCATAAACGAGTTTAAGTGATCAGAAACTGGTTTAAACCTGTAACAGAACAAAAGTTCAGTGTACATAAATCACCTTCAAAATGACTGAAACTGGTTTAAGATAAACCTGGTTGAATGTAGTATCAGACTTAACTAATTAGGCTCAAACCGCTTAATGAAACTTCTGTCCCAGGCCCCTTTCTGGTTTAAGTTAAATCAGAGTCTCTCAGCATCCCAGCATGCTCTGCAGCCCTGAGCTGGACTGGCTGTCTACTCCACAGAACAGGGCTGGCCTTCCTCCTTTGCTTCCTAGCTGGACCAGTGAGAGTGGACTCACTGGCCGGTTCACTAGCCTCCCCAGGCAAAATGTAGCTGGAGTCTGAGACCAGGGAGGATTAAACTGAGTACAGAACTGCCCTTGAGTACAGAGCTTCCTCTGAGTACAGAGCTGCCCTTTTCCCTGCTGTCTTATTTAACGCTAGCTGTGACTGTGGACTACAAATCCCAGAGACACCTGGAAGCAGGAAGAGGATGGGATGAACAACCCTGGAGAGTCCTGCTTTTATGATTGTGAACTGCAAATCCCAGAGACCTCAGGGGCAGCAGGAAAAGGAAGCAGACATGCAGTCTATGCTGGCCACTTGCCAGATAAATGTGATCCAGTGTCCCCTGGCTTCGGGCTTGAGTCACTGCAGGTATGTGGCTGAATTTCCTGAATTACAAGTGAATGTCTGTTCATTTGCTTACTGATTCAATCTTTGCAGCTTAAATTAAACTCCAAAACTGAATCAATTCAGCCTCAGATTTTTGACTGTCTGTACTTAGCCCATGGGACCTTCTAAATAGCATTCCCTCCAAGCTGTGCAGCATGCCCAGTCGCACAGGTGCATTCATGCTGCACTTCCAGGTGTGCTTCTGCAGCCGCGCATGTCACGCATCTTAGAGGGAACACTGCCTCCAAATAAAGCAATAGAAACATGTAATTGTTTAATATTTCAAATCCTGAAAAGCTAATTTAATAGCACACTGGGAAAAGCTGTTGAAAGAAGAAGGTACAGAGCTTGACTAACTGTTTATGAAGAGTGGGCCCAATTAAACAGACTCCAGAACCTTTTACTTAATAACCAACTTCATATACTCAGCTTTTCTGTCAATTGACACAAGTGAGGTTTTTCAACCTGGTTGAAAACGGAGGTATTTCTAGTAAGTCCGGATCAACTTCCATCAGTCCACCTGATTTGCTCATTGCACTCTTCACTCTAGCTAATTATCATAGTATCATAGTACCTAGGGTCAGAAGGGGCCTAGAGCAGGACATCTAGTCTGACCCGCCGCCAATGGCAGGAAACGAGTGCCAGGGTCACAGCACCCCAGCCAAGTACCTATCTAATCTACTCTTAAAGATGCCCAAGGTAGGAGCAAGAACAACTTCCCTAGGAATCCGGTTCCATGTCCTAGCCACCCTAACTGTGAAGTAGTGCCTCCTAATGTCCAACCTAAACCTGCTCTCCAGTAACTTGTGACCATTGGTCCTAGTTAC
>JAGPOW010003642.1:42169704-42196010 GCA_030014935.1 Caiman crocodilus
GAATTGGAGGTCCAACTCTTCCTTCTGGTTGGGTGGTCTATAGCAGACACCCACCATTAAGTCCCTTTCCCCTCGTCCTCCTTGCAGCCTGACCCAAATCGCTTCTCTTTTATGATTCATACTCTACAGCCACTTTGTTGTTCCTCCTACATGTCCACTTGTCCCTTACTGTTTTCATGTCTTTAGCATAAACTGTGCAATATTATACCATGAATAAATATTGCCCCTGACCCAAGGATCTTACAAATGAAAGGCGAAATACACAGGGAAATCCAGATTGGGATAATTTACATTGATTTGGTCTGCCTTTTTTGCTTTCTCACACTTTTCTCTCTCCCTTGCTTCTCTTGTCAGAAAAAATGTGAGGGATGAAGGGAATGAATGATGTAAGGTAATAGGTACAGAAAAATGGAGTGAATTATTTACCATGAACCATGCAATGCAAACTATAGTATCAAATAAAAGATTATTGTTTTAATAGTTAAATGTAACATAGGATTAATAAACATATCTGTGCAACATACATGCACATCATGAGTTATGCTAATGTATTGTTAATTTTTACTAGAATTGAATCAAGGATGTAATTCTTGGAACTCAAATGCTGTATGTTTAAAATATAGCTTCAGCATATGTTTTAAGCTAAACCACCAATTTGTAAACTTTTCAGGCTATGGGCTGGAATGACCCAGTATGGATCAGAGGTGGGCAGATACCAAGACCATTATGCCACTGCCACTTTTCCCTACCACGTCACAGCGAAAGTTTCCGCTGCTGGCACTTCTCCTCACTCTACTTCTCCTCTGCAGTGCCCATATCTTGTTGCTGTGCTCCTGCCCGAGACACAGCACCTGGGGCCACAATCCACAGTCCACAGGATAAGCACTCTGAAGCTCTGGGAGCAGCAGGGGCCTTCTGCTCCTGGTCTCAATACCCTGCTAGTCTCAGGCCTTGGCAGTGTCTGTGGACACCAAAGAAGTGGACACATCCAGGTACAGCTGATCCTGCTCCAAAGATGATACCTGTTTATAGTCAGAGTTTTCCAAACCAAGTCCCCAATCTTTATGGAAATTAAGATTGATAAGATATTTATTTCACAGTTTTGCAAAGCTGTAATACAAAATCTGTGCTATACAAGGCCTTTTACACAACTTAGCCTGAATGCACAATCAAAGCATTATCCATTTATAATGATTAGCAAGGCACAATGATCAGTCCACACAGCTTATCCTCAGGACTTGACTGTTGCAGCAGGGCTTCTTCATTAACTCATTAAACATTATTTTGGCAAAGAAAATAATGAAATAAAGCAACAGAACAGTCATGTTTCTCTGGCTTCTAAAAATAAACATATCTTAAAAAATGCAGAGAAAAGAGATTCACCAACAATCTGTTTAAATTTATGTCTAAATAAATGTTTGTGCAGAGGTGACATATAGCTCAAAAATGTTCTTTGTAGCCTCAAGCAACACCTACATATAGGGCATGTCTACATGAGGTGCTACGTCACCATAGTACCTGCCATAGCAACGATCTGTGCAGTCAGTTAGTACTTGCTGTAGTACCAACTGTGCAGTGAGGTGCATGTGTAGACGTGCCAGTATTCATGCGCATAATTTAGTCTTTCTCAGGGATCAAATGCTGGCACTAAGTAATTTGTATTATAGTTTTCATATAAAGTAAATCAGTGTGATCACCTAACATGTAATAAGCACCTACAAAATATGCATTTTTTAAATTGACGTTTCTGTAAGCACAAATTTTCAGTCCTTAACCTAATAAAAATAGTATCAACCTTTCTCAGGTTAGGAAAAAGCCTCTGAAACCAAGTAATTAATTAAATGTTAAATACTGGAGCTAATTCCACACTCCAAAAATTACAGCATGATTTAAAATATATTAACAAACTGAAATGATACCAACAACCACTATGAAAACTGGTTACAACTCCGAATAAAGTTTTGTGTGTTACCTTTGCCCCCTTGATATTGGACCCCTTGGATCCTATAAGTAAAGCCTTATTTTAACATACACTGCATGCTATTAGACTTTAAATTGTAGTAAAATATTCCTTTTCTAAATTCTTTTAAAAATAAGCTTTTTAATGGCAGATATTTATCATTCTTGGCCATTTAGATTATAGGTGTGGGATCCTGTTTTACATGGCACCTTGCTACTGTGGAACTTTTTCTTTTGGCTTTTCTCAGTTATAAATTCTGTGCCAAACCAAACAGTTGAAGGGAAACCATAAAAGAGCTTTAAAATACTAAAAAAAGAAATAAGTGAATGAGTGATCTAAACATAACCAGGGATTCTATTCCCATGACCTATGAAAAGTAAAAAAAGAAGGGAGGAAAGAAAAGACATAATCAAGACTACACTCCCTCTCAAAGCAACACCACCTTATCATTTAATAGGAACTATTTTAAACATTGTGTAAGCCATTAAAACAAAATATTCAGACTTTAATTTGAGATAAGAAGGAATTGTTCTTTTTTTTCAAATCTGACAAGTCTGAGCTAAATTTGCTGTTCCAGAGAGGTCACAGGAAAAGGAAGGAATTAAACAAGTGAGAAAGAATGAAAGAAAAACAGACCCATGTTTGCCTTAGGCTTTTCATCCTACAATTTAAAAAAACATACATTATTCTCTGATACTCTAGCCATTGAAGTGTGATGGTACAGTAAGAGCTTTTCATGTGAACAGTTTGAAAACTTACAGCAGACTAGCGCTATACTGTATTACTGTCTTGTGGCTTATAAGCACGCCACCCCAGTAAGGAGACAAGGAGGCATTCTGGAACTCCCTAAGAACTCTCAAATTGTGCTGGACAGGAGGGAGTAACTCAAGACACCTCTTTTACCCTGATTTGTATGAGGGTACAGCAGGCTCCCTCATACAAATCAGACTGTCCTGTTTGCCAGCGCCTAAGTGAACACAAGGGTCCCATACATTTCTCTCAGCGGAGTATCTGAGGCACAATCTAACCCCAAGGGTGTATTTCTAGTTTAAAACTGAAATATCTTCCACATACTTTAACAGAAGATGGTCAACAAATGATAATTAAAATTTAAATAGTTTCCCTCTTTCTTCATTGCTCTTGAAGTATTTATCCTTCAAAGACGTTTCCTAATATTTCCATTTCCTCATGGTTGTAAATAGCCTGTGTAGTTCCATGTCTAAATTCCAGTCGCATGTATGCTGCACTCTGGTACTGTTGCAAAACTGTTTCTATCTGTTACAAATACATAATAAGTACAATTTTAATGAAAAATAATACCTGGCTTTTTAAACAAAAGATTTAAAAAATATCCTTGGCAATCCATTCAAATCCTTATCTAACACAAGCTAGCACGGTTGAAGCACAATAATCTTTGTCTCTGGCCATCATCACAATACAAAAAATTAGTTTCAAATGACCCTGTATTTGTGTACCATCAGGTATGTAACTAAGTGTTTAGGTGTCTAAGTCCAAAATGCTCGATCCTCAAATCCCTTTTCTGCCTGAGGAGTTTGAAACCCACAGCTGCTTTCGGTGAATACTCTAAAAACAAAGGTACAGGGTATTGCAATGTGAGTTTCTTTCAGCTTTTCAGTTTTGGATGGAATAATTATATATTCACTAGGCAACAGAAAAAAGGTGAAATATACTTGAACCATATTAAACCTGTACAAACTTACGCCTCCATGGTGTGAATAGTTCCACACATTAAAGGTTAATACCATTTCTTGTCTGCACAGCTCTGACTTACCACTAGAGGGTTGGAGAGCAAGGGTATGGCTAGGAGCCTGGACACCTAAACTCTATCCCTGCTCTGAGTGGGGCTGGTTGGGAGTAGGGTATCCTGGGATGCTGGAGGACTGCAAAGTATTTGTTTTATTTCCACAGAGCAGACTGAAGTTACCCTAACATGACCCAGAGTTAATCCTCATTTGCAGTGGTGTAACTTTGAGATGCTCAGTGTTAACAAGTTAACAAGTTTTAACATGCAGACACTTGGGGCACTTTAATTAGAGAGGCTGTAAGAGCCGCTGCAATTAATGCACCCGGAACATAATGTGTATCACCATCCCTGCACTGAAAAATGGTGGCGGGGGTACTTTAAAAACGCCCATTGAATAAGCTTTCATTAAAACACTCCCACTGCCATTTCTCAGTACGGGGATGCTTATACACATGACACTGGAGTCAGCTGCAACACAATAATTACCACACTCCAGCAGACATGATTAATAGAGTTTGTTCCAATGTGCTGCAGATGTATAGGCACCTTTGCATTTTAAGTGCTCTTAGCATGGTCCAACTGTAATGTGTAACTTCACCGGAAGACAGAGAACATGCAACTGTATGGCAGGGCTGGGCAATTATTTTAGCTGGCTCTGACCACAGTGCCAGTTCCCCAGCCATCGGACCATGAGGATGCCAAGACCTCAGTCCCCCAATTTTGCCACAAGGATATTGTAGAAGACCAAGTCAAAAGCTTTTTTAAAATCAAAATATATGAGATCAACCTCTCCCCTCCTGTCCAGGTGACATATCATCTGGTTATAAAAGGAGATGAGATTTGTCAGGCATGACCTACCCGTAATTAAGTTGTATGGCTGTCTCTCAGAATGGCACCTTCTGTCAGCCTGTTATTGATGGATTCTTTGATAAATTTCTCAAAGATCTTTCCAGGGATTGAGGTCAAAGTGATTGGCCTGAAGTTCCCTGGATCTTCCTTCATTTCTTGAAGATAGGCACCCCATTGGCTCTCTTCCAGTCTTCACTCGAGTGCCACAAGTTCTCAAATATCCTTGCCAATGGCCAAGCTAAGATGTCAGCCAACTCTTTTAGCACTCTTGGGTGCATTTCATCTGGGCTTACTGATTTATGAGTGTCCAGCCTCTCAAAGTGTTCCCTCACAAGGTCTTTACCAAATGTAGGTGTATGCTCACCTGTACCCTCATAATCCTGTGCCATGTCAGAAAGGGTGGTCCACTTGGGCTGCTGAAAAATCAACACAAAATAATCATTGAGGAGATTATCTTTTTCCTGGGTGTCAGTTGTCAGCTGCCCCATTTGATTCAGCAGGGGTCCAATGTTGCCTTATTTTTCTTTTGACTTTCTATGTATCTGAAAAAAAGAGTTTTCATTGTCCTCAATTCCCACAACCAGCTTCAGCTCAGTTTTGGCCTTGGCTTTTCTGGTCCGTTCCCTACAGATGCGGGCCAGCGATACATAATCCTTAGAGGTATTTCCTGTCTTCCAACCCCTATAAGCTTCTCTTTTAGGATTAAGATGGTCCGTGAGTTCCCAGTTTACACAGAGGGATTTCTCAGCCCTTTTACTACCTTTCCTGTGGGCTGGAATGGACTTCCCTTGAGCTTTTAGGATCGTGTCTTGGACTTATCTTGGATTCCCTTCCCTGTTGGATCATGATCCTTCAGGGCCTCACCAACAAAGCTTCTGAGCTTCCAGAAGTCAGCTTTCCTGAAGCTGAGGATCTTGAAGTTGAGGTCACCATCTTGGGACCAGGAGTCCTGCCCCAAACCCCTGACCTTTGCCATTAGAAGTCCCTCTCTTTACCCCAGAAGTACTCCTTTGTGGGGTGGGGGTTGCCATCTTGAAACTGGGGGGAAAAAACTAATTATATACTAAAAAATCAAATTGCTACTTAAACTTATTTTAATTTTATTTAAAAAAATATTTTGTCCTGATTTGTGTGTGTTTGCATAGTGTATCTAGAAGGAATTGCATAATAGCTAAAAATATAGTCTTACTCTTGTATATTGTATGTGGTGGTAAAAGGGTGTATGTGGGGGGAGGTTATGGTGGGTAGGGTATGTGGAGGATTGGATGTGAAGTGGTGTGGGTTATATGTTTGAAGCGGAAGTATGTGGGTTTGTGTGTGCGGATATGGTGGGAATGGAAGGCTGTGGGAGTGTGCCCCGTTGTGGGAGGGTATGTATGTGTTTGGGGGTCGTATGTTTGGGAAGGTGCTGGTGTGTGTGTATAGGAGGGAGGGTGTCCTTGGCATTCCTGGAGTGTGTGAGTCCCTGGATCTGCATGTGGTGCCCAGCCCCATAGCATGCAGCTCCCTGTTCTCCAACCCCAGTCCCTGGCCTCAGATGGCGGCAGCAAGCAAAACCAGCCTCACCCAGCCCCATAGCTGCAGCTCCTGTGCTCTCACCCCAGTTCCCAGCAACACATGGCAGCACCATGTGGGGCCAGCCCCACCTGGTCCTATAACATGCAGCTCCTGCCCAAGTCCCTGGCTGCACATGGCAGCAGCATGTGGGACCAGCCCTACCTGGCCCAGTAGCACATGGTGACAGGTTGCAGGGCCAGCCTGGTCCCATAACAGCCCGGTCACTACCTGGTCCTATGACATGCAGCTCCTGCACTCCCTCCCAAGTCCCCAGCTGCATGTAGTGGCAGCATGCAGAGGCAGCTCCACCCAGCCCCATAGCATGAAAACCCTGCACTCTTGCAGCTTGGGCTGGGCCAGCCCAGTCTCACCCCACAGCATTGGGTCCCTGCACTCCCAGCCCTCTTTCCCCCAACAGGAGTCCCTGCCCCCCAGTGGGTGTTGCAAGCACGAAAGCTGGAAACAGCCATGGGGAGGCCAGGCAAAAGCCTCTGCCATGGAGAGGCTTCTTGTCTCCAGCACTCTCTTACTTGGGCCCTGGGATGCTCAAAGGCCAGGCTGAGGTGAGGGTTGGTTGCTTAGCAACCAGAGCCGCACCTCCTGCATGGACACTGGTTTTCATTGGGGCAGCAAGGATTAGAGTTTATAGGGGGCGTATGGTGGGTTAGACGGAATTGCCTGGCAGGCTGAATCTGGCCTGCAAGCTATAGTCCTCAAATTAGGCAAGTTCTTTATGTTATCAAGCCGAGGCAGCATCGCCCTGCTGCTTGATTTCTCTCCTGGACTGGACCAGAAAAAGAGGGTACAGGTGTTCATTCCTTTGAAAGTCTTTTTGCAGGGGAGATCTTCCAGATATAAAGATGCAGGGGAGATCATTTTTGCAGGGGAGATCTTTCCCCTAGGAGAAACTGAATCAATACTTGTATGCCCCTAGGTCTCTAGCAAACATTACAACTAAGATGCAATTAACCTGTTAATCACACCACAAATTGCATCTGCAATTTGTCAAGGAATTAATGGTGTGACAAAACAGGATACTAAATACAACACCATTCCACAAAGAATCTGTAACATTTTTGTGACTTGTTTCCAACACACCTTCAATTGAACATATGATAGTGTAACCAAAGCTCCTCAAGACTCCCAGTTCTAGGGCTGGGATCAACTGATTTCCAGTCTCAGCCCTGGGACTACATCTGAGCTTTGAACCAGCTCTGGTGCAATCTTGCAGTTGAGACTCACAGTCAGCTGATTATCCCAGAACAAAGACTGCACTGGAGTCTTGAACTGGCTGCATTGTGGTCCCAGCCTGGGACCTAAAATTGTTCAGTCATACTACAGCCACCTAGTTTTCAACTTGGTATGTCAGTAGGAGCCTGGGACCCCGGGCTCCCCTTGTACTGGCAAGCACAATTGGGATCTGATACCTTATCCTAAAATCACATATACTGCCATGCATTTTTGGCATGGCAGGAAATATTATTGTTGGGATATGGAATCAGATATCATCAGGCCATAAAATGAACATATGCCAGGGGCCCTAGTTTCTACTAGAAGAGTGGCAGTTCTCCCAGTAGAAATGTAATGCCTGTACATAGCCTGAAATTTCAGTCCCTGCTCCAATGACAACTTAATTAAAAATATAGAAATATTCATTATAGCAATGACTGGAACCTAAGTCTGCCCCTTTGCAGGCAAGTTCTCTATCCATTATCCCATCTCTCCAGCCCAGGGAATAATTATTCCAGGCTAAATAAAAAAGCTTTGATAGAGCCTCACACCAGAATATCATTTTGAAGCATTCATGTTCCAGATACAGGCTCAAATCCTCTCAGACAAACAAATGACTTTAACCCACACCTCCCACATCCTAGGTAGATGCTCAACTACTGGACCTAGGCAGGTGGTTCTTTGGGTATATGTGATATATTTTATTAGACCAACTAAATAGTTGGAAAAAATTGTTCTTTGCAAGCTTTCAGACACAAACACCCTTATTCAGGCAGTAGGTAGAGTCTGTTGGTGTTTGTTTTGCACCATTTGTTAAAGGGTATTCCTACTCATATTTTTTTTAAAAGAGCTGGATTAGGCATTTAACTCCAGAAAAGAGTTTAGGATTGTGACTGCTGAGAGTAGGAAAATTTCCTTTTGCAGGTTGGAATTAGCACTCGGTTCCTTTTCAGCATGTCCTACAAATTAGCTTAGGCAGCTCCACATTCAGTGCAAGTGAAACAATTAACTTCAGGCATTTTATAAGAAGGCTGGATACCTAACTCAGGGCTGTAGATTCCATTATGCCTCCTGGCAGTTAAAAAATAGGTGATACAAGACTCAGCGTTGAAACACCTTCATTCTTTGTTGGATCATCCAAGACGCCAAAAATCCATATAGACACCAATAGTTTTTTTTTCAGTTTTAAAACCTTCCAGTTCCAAATACCCAAGAGAAATAAAGCATCCATGTTACAAGACCTCAGCATTAGTCACTGGAATTCACCCTAAAAAGCAGACTGGAATATCCAAATATTTAAAGGTACTTCAATGTTTGGTCCACCTTAGTACCTAGTCTTCTATGGAGTAGGTGGAAATCTAAGGCTTTTGACCTGTGAGTGGTATGTGACAGCCAGAACCAGAGGGATTAATAAGCAATAGTATGGGCTTCTTGGAGGCATTTGGTATTTTGCCTAAACAGGTAATATTAGTTAATATTAGCTTATAAGTTTCTAAACTGAAAATGTAACTTGTCTGTCACAAGTTTAACCAAAATGAAAACCAAAATGGAATTGACTGGGCCCCACAGGCAAAACTCTAGCTATGAAATTAGCTGGTCTAACAGTTTTTTGCTCAGGGTTCAGCCTTAAGGATAAAAACTGGATCCACTGCCTGGCACACCCAACACATTCCAGGAAAGCATATCCCAAGAAAGCGTATTCAAATGAAGCCTAAAAAGGGTTGGGATTTAGGCAGAGTGATGTCAATTTAAAACCTAAAGGTTCTGCATCATTATTTGCTTATTGAATAAACCTGAGTCTGAGTAGCAACCTTTTATGATAATTTTAACACCTTTCAGTCCCACAGGGTAACAGCTATAGGGCAACATTGTGAGTGACCCTGAGGCCAACAGATTAACATAAGACTAGGTATTAAAAACACATGCATTAGGTAACCAGCAGGAAGGAGGGAACAGAACAGTCATTTCTGTCCCATGCCCAGACCCCAGACTCCCGGTATGAGTGAGGATTGGATTCTGAGCAAGGGACCTTCCCTGGTAAGCCCTCTGACAGCGTCAATCATCACGGACACCTGACTTCACTGGAATCACTTGGCACGCACTTGGCATTGAGGGACTATCGATAAGTTGTCAACCCATGTCTGTCTATTTGTTGTTTTGAACAGCCCAGTGTGGCTAATACCCTCACAGTGCCCAGTTGGCCTGTGACAGACTGATCTATCTATTTATCTGTTATTATCATCTGTTGTTATTATTTACTATCAGCTCTTTTATACCTCCTTATCTGTTTATCGCATTTATCTTTCTGTTAATTCTTGTGCGTGTGTAAGCTATAATAAATTTGCCTTTATTCCGCTCCCAATTTTGCCTTCTCAATCCAAAACTGAATCAAACAGCCCAGTTGACCTGTGATAAAATCGATAAACTCACAGTGCCCAGCCGGCCAGTGATAGTAGTATTGCAGAAGATTATTTTACAAAACAGATTAGTTCAATTCCACCTTCTTTTTCACACATAATGTAAGCCAGGATGTGAAAAAATTTAACAGTTTTGATTTTTTATGACTACTCATTTGATTTCAGAATTCCACTTAAACATGCAGTTTACCTACCTGAGGTACCCATTTTGAGGAAACAAAACTGGTCACTTCTATGACAGGCAATCCTGCTTTGGCAAGCCGGTTGATTAACTCAATTTTTATATCAGTTGGTACTATGACCTATGGACATAAAGCATGCAAAATATGTTATGCAATAAATATCTTTTACAAATAAAAAGTCCGTAATACAAAACAAGGAACAGTACTTTAAACCAGGACCAGATACTCTTTGTGAGCAATGAAATCTAAAGACACCATTCCATATTGCTCACAAACGGGTTTATGAGTAGCAGCAGGGATGGTAATGAAGTGTCTCCCAAATAGGAAGAGACCTAGGAATCAGTTACTGTACTTAATATTTGTTATTAATTTTTATTTTATTTTTAGGTTTATATCCCACTGTATCCAACAAAACTCTGAGTCGCTATTTGCATGCTCTAATATGGCATACTAGTTACAAGTAAGCCAAAAAGCTGAAGTAATTAATTTGTTCATTATCATAATATTCTAATCATGGCAAGGGAACAAGTAAAATAATGCACAAGTCTGCTATATTGTTGGTGGAAACAACAGCCAATTATGGGGTATTGTGAAGAATCACAGGAATTGTATAAAGCTCACTTTTCTTCCCCTTATATAAAGACACTATCCAGTTCCCATCCCACCACTTTAGGTGGATTATATCTGAAACCAGAAACGTTGCACAGAAACTTTATTATTACAGTCCCACTGAAGGGCCCAATGAGCGTTGGTTGGTGCCTGTTTGTGTGAGGCATGGCATGAACACTTACTAGCTTGGGTCCACAACACAGCCACTGAACTCAACTAGCAATAGAAATAACTAGCAATAGAAATATAAATGGTGAGCAATATAATAGCAAAGCAAAGCAAACTTTTAACACAACAAGCAGAAGCTGTGGTTTGTCATTGCATTTAAATATCCACGTATAATAGCCAACCAGATACGTTAGAATAAAAACATTGTGCAAATTATAACAATGCTGCTTTATCTGTATAAAAATCACCTTTTCATTTTGCAATCCATCTCTGGGCCCAACTTCTATTATCTTTACATACTCAGGAAGTTCAGGCTTCTGGTATTCCTAGAACAGAAAATTTATACACTAGGAGATAAAAGACAGAATTTTTACATGTAGTGGGCATTATATTTGCTTTTATTAAATCATTGATAGTAAAAAAACCCACGTGTGTAGGCACCATTACAAAAAAATCTGTGGGACCATGGTATACACACCTTAGGCTCAAGAAAAGACAGTAAAATGCTTTCTTATTTTTATGTCTTTACCATCGTTTTATAAATTCACAAATTATCATTATAGAAAAGTTATGGGTTCGTGGGTGATAGTACCATATATGAACATTGTACTTAACAGAATAAAAGTATTCTGTCATTAAAAGGTTTCAAAACAAAGACCCCATTTTTTCAGCTAAAGGGTGAGTAGCTCATTGCATAAATTTACCCTCCTTGTAAATGTCTCCAAGACTGGACCATAAATCAGACAAAAATAAGGCACAGAAGTCAAGAGAGGTGAAAGGAAGAACTCTGCTTTAGTGAGGGGTATTAAGCAGGGATGGAACAAAGAACATATAAAATATTTAGCAGACAACACAGGAAGAATATCCCAGGTGTAAGAACAGATTCAAAAGATATGAAGTTGAAGGTGTGAACTAAGGAAAAAGGGAGGGAATGAGGAAAAATGTGAGCCAAAAGGCGGACAGAGGAAAATTAAACTTTCCCTTTTTGTTATTTGGCTGAACTCTGAATCTGTCTAACAAGATTTAATGGTATTAAATGTTCACAGAATGTCTTGAAAGAGTTTAACAATTGCTAATGTTTATAAAGAAAAGCATTCCGTCTTTAAACACTGGCAAAAGTTGAGTATACTGCCACAGCCCTAAATGGGCAGAAGAGAATGGAAGGACAACGAATTATCAGAAGCTGCGGGATGCACTCTGCTCTGCACTGTGCTAAAAGTAGAGCCCAGTCCCATACCTTCATTTCAATATTTAATGACCTTGATGGGACTAGTTTGAACTGCTTGAGAGGCTGCCAGTTCCTCCATGACTATGACCTCCCATGCAGCTGCATTCCACTGGAACAATTGAACTGTCAACCAGGAGACGAAGGCTCCTGAATGCAGGAGGCAAAGCTTTCACTGAAATCAGAACAAGACTCAAGAGGTCACTCCTGCAACAACAAAAAAATGACCACAACTCTAATAGGATTCACTACATAGAATACATATCTTTCAAACCACTCTTACTAGTAATGTCACTGTAGTCGCAAGTAGATTCCTGTTTTTCTCTGCAGTAATGGAAAGACTCCCAGGAACATTTTGATTTCAGTGGGCATTGTCTATATGTAACCCACAGATTAAATTAATTGCAGTAATATCCACAATACTAGCTGAAATATAACAATTTTTTTCAATATATTGACTGTACATTTATGTAAACCCAGTAAAAATAAATAAATCAAAAACTGCTGTATGTGGTCATGAACAACCTCCAATAAGCTAAAAAATTGTCAGTCTGCACTGAGCCCACACTCACTGAGAAAATAAACCTATTGAAAAGTAAAGGTAAAACTTTCATTTGCTACATACTATTGTTGTTTAAGAGTTCTTTTAAAAAATATGGGTAGACTTCAGCATTAAGGACACAAATCTGGATTTTGTCATGATTATCAAATAGTTGTCATTACAAGATAAATGCCACAGCTGTTCTGTGAGTAAAGCTGTAACTGCAAATAAGGAGAACTAAAAGAGATTGAATGAACCAACCCTTAAACTAGTATATGAAAAAATGTACATAGCACATTAGTGATTTCAATCTATGGATCCAGTTCTGTACATGTTTATTCAGTTCTTACTGTGGTGAAACTTTTATTGAAATCAGACAGTCAAATCCTCAGCAGTGTTTATACAATACAATGCTCCTGTGTAGTGGCCATTAGGTCTGCTATGAGGGCAGAACATAGAGAATGACAATTGTGACCATTTTAGAAAGACAATCAAGTGATGAGATGTGACAATGTGAAATTATAAGATAATGCAGGCAAATCAGCTCCCTGGTTAACATCTATCTAACAATTGTGAAAAGAATGAATCACTTTACATATGAAAACATGTAGATTTTCAAATGAGTGGTATGGAAGAATTATTCTGGATATAATGAAGATACAGAAAACCTTATTACACACAAGTACTGAACTTGGAAACCTGGCACAGGCCCTGGACCATTGAACATAGTAGGGAAAAAATATAATCTGCTGCTGTCTGGGAGAAGAGAAAAGCATAACTAAGCATAACATAAGTACCAGCCTATCGCTCTTTTTCTCTCTTTATCTCTGTGGTCCACATAAATCATAAGAGGTTTCTGATGCCATCCATTTCTTTCCATAGAAATTCATGGCTTGTTTGTCTCTTTGTTTGTTGTTATATTATTATTAGATATAATTTGACATAATAGAAGTTTTATAGTAATTTGGAGGAAGACAAATAGCTTACAGTGGCAGCTATGTGAATAATGGATTTATGGGAAAGGATAAAACTTGCCCGTTCAATGGATGCTTCCCCAGACTAAAGGAATCATTTGAAGTAGAAGACTTCCAAAGGGTTTCTAATTTTGAACATTAAAAAAGTAGCATTCCAGCAAAATACTTGAAACCCCACTGCATCTGGTCTAAACAACATTAATAAGCAAACTAAATCAAAAAGAAAAATGATAATACTCTGTATTTTTTCACAGAATGACAAGCAAAATCTTACCAAAATGTATAAGCATTCATATTGACTGTTTAATTATCATGTAAATTACTTTGTTTCAAGAGAAATATCAACTAAATCATTCTGTATTTTTTTTTTAAATCTGTAACCAAATATAAAATGTAGTTATTACAGCTATTGAGTCATTGCTGTTTATTGAATTATATTTTGGCTGTATTAAAAAGTAACAACTACTAAAAGTTCAATGTTTTGAATATTAAAAAAAGGAAATAGTTGACATAAAAGAATAAGGGCCTGGAAAAATGCTTTTCCCATGTATTAGGCTTTGGCAAGGGAGAACAAAAAGCCTATAAAACCACTAAGTATTTGCCTCCCTCAAACAGAAAAGCAGCCAGAAACTTTTTCCCAAAATTTTAGAAAAAAGTACTATTCATCCTGAGCCACTGTATGCCAATTTTCATATGGAAACATTTTTTTTTCAAGTTATAGGAGAAACCTCTGACAATAGAAGTTTATAACAGCAAATACAAGTAACCCTTAATCAGAGCATTATAATCTTCTTACAATAGCCATAGCTACAAACAAATCTAATAAAAAGACCTTCCAGAGCCCCATAGCTACTTCAGAATTCCCTGACATGTTGGTTCTTATTTGGAATTTGATTTCTATGGATTTCAACAGCCAGCTTATTTTTCTGCTAATTATCTGAATGTCACCCTGCTGCTCAGCCAGTATTTCTTTTGCTACTACTATACCTCTTTTCTTTCTGTGTGGAACAGAAAATCAAAGAATCCTGTTTCTGAATAAACATTTTTGACAGAATGAAAGAGTAGAAATCTTACCAAAGTGCACAAGCATTTATATTAATCATTAAAATAACATGTAAATTAATTTTGTTTCAGGAGAAATATTGACTAAATCACTGTGCATTTTTTTTGCCAAATCTCATGTAACAAAGTAGTTTTCATAAAACTGAATTCAGGCAATTAAAAAGGGAATACATTCCAACTATACATAATCAATACACTCCAGTTAAATGTCTTTCCTATAATTCCAAGCAATTATCTGTGAACATCAGCTGTGCCATTTAGGTACAATTCAGCACTAGAAGTGATATAACCATCAGTTTAAAGACAGCACCAAGACACATTTTACTGTGCACCACTGCAATTTTTTCCTGCCCTTAAACTGGCAAGCTAAGATGAAAAGACATCTTTTTTACCCCTA
This sequence comes from Caiman crocodilus, assembly GCA_030014935.1. Lineage (NCBI taxonomy): Eukaryota > Metazoa > Chordata > Crocodylia > Alligatoridae > Caiman > Caiman crocodilus. The sequence continues at coordinate 42,184,641 of JAGPOW010003642.1, forward strand.
CTTCACCAGTACAGCTACAACAGGCCAGGCAAAATCTGGTTCTCAGTAATTTAGTTCAAGCAAGACATAAAATCATGAAGCCCATCAAAAGCACTCAAGTTCTGTGTCCGTAGAGTGGCTGTTACTCATCTCTCACCTTTCTGTAATGTTTCAAAGCAGCTCAATTAAAGTGTTATTTAATAATGTCAATTTAAATATTCATCCTTTAAAAGGTTTGTGATAGAAATGTCCAATTGAGTTGTATAAAACATTGGGTAATCCCTTCACCTTTATGCAAGGGATTGCCCAATAACATTGTAGGCATTCACAACCAAATGGATCTGGATTTGGTATTGGGGATTACACATTTAAAAATTTAAATTTCCTGTATCTATTTAAATGATCATTCTATATCAATTCATCTATATGCTATATATCCATCTATATGCTAAACTTCTTATATGTTGCCACTAAATAATTATATACTTTAAAGGCAGAGGTGAAAGAAGAGTGATATAGTTTCACCATATGTTTTTTAATCACCTTTTCAAAATGCTATAAAATGTGACTCCACCACAGACTATAATGAGGTCAGAAAACAAATATTGCTGAAGATGTTGCAGTCTCAAGCAACACAGAAAAACTGTAAACAGATTATTAAATACTTAGAATACAGACAAATACTCCCATATTTATTACTTTTGCAAAGCTTTTTGAACTACATATTGACATCAACTAGCCACTTACCATTAATTGATATTTATTAAGTGTACTTATTTATTAAGATTCATTTATTTATTAAATTAATTTGTGTGAGCTCAAGAAACAATACTAAATTAGCTATTTTGAAACATTAGCTTTGGAACATCTTAATAAAACAGACATGATAGATGAATTATTTTAGCCCTTCATGCTTCATTCTCTGGACTATCTCCTGCCTTGTTCAAGATTTTGTCTACACTAAAGATTGAACTCCATACTAATTTATTAGCTTAGATAGCATGTGATAACTAGACACTCCAAAAACATCTGTCCCAAAATACAAATCTCTGTCATTTACACTAGGCTCAGACTAACGTAACTGTCCATATCTGTGGAGCATCTAGACTAGTACATGCAAATATGTTAGCTAAGTGGCAATCAGATAATTCCAGTTTAGATATGTTCTACTATGTAAAGCAGAAGCACAAAGCATACGCTTCTTATCTAAAAAACATTGCTTTTCTTCTCATAACTCTCATTCCTGGGTCTGTTTCGCTGTTTTCATCAAACAGACAAGAAATACATAGCTGTGCAAATTATAGAGGTAGCCCTATGGGGAACTAGAGAACTTTAGCTTGGAAACATGCCTCCCTGAGTATTTCTCAATCACAATTAATTTTAAAAAGAACATTATAGGCATAGCTTTAAACAGCCCTACCTTAATCTAGCTATGACTATTTGATGCTTTGCTGTCCTTTTGTGCATTCAGCCCTTTTGCTGTTGCTGCTGCAACACCTCCTGAATACAACCATCCTCATGATTTTCCTGCTGCTTATACAATCCCTCCTCACTCTAATGTGCAGTCAGGGCATATGTTCTGCCCTTTGGCCATATGATATATCTTCATTGTGTGGGGGTCACGATGGGTGGATTTACTGTCTCTTCCCTGCATTGGAAGTGAGAAGAGGATAGGAAGTGTAGCAAGACATACGATTAGCTAAAATACTCTCCAACTCTTTTTGAAGTCAAGGACAATAAGAAGTTCTTGTTTAGGTATGTAGACAGTAGAAGGAAAACAAATGGAAGTGTGGGACCCCTGTTTAACATCTTGGGAGAGCTGGTAACTGACATTCAAGGAGAAAACTAAACTTCTGAATGCCCACTTTGCTTCTGTGTTTCACCAGACCACGTGGAAAGTCAAGCAAGATAAGGGTCATAGGGGACAGGCTGGGACTTGCAGCCTCCCCACTGTGGATGGTGAGTGGGTGTACTACCAACTAGAAAAGCTAGACATTGACAAGACAGCGGGACCAGATGGACTCCATCCAAGAGTGCTGAAGGAGCTGGCCGAGGTCATCATGGAACCCCTGGCAAAGCTCTTTCAGCATTCGTGGTGCACAGGGGAAATCCCTGAGGACTGGAAGAAGGCCAACATTGTGCCCATCTTCAAGAAGGGGAAGAGGGAGGACCCAGGCAACTCTAAGCCAATCAGCCTAACCTCCATCCCCAGGAAAATCCTGGAAAAGTTCATTAAATAATCTATGTGCAATATGCCCATAAAAAGGTAAGATTCTGAATGACAGCCAGCATGGCTTTATTGCGAGTAGGTCTTGTCTTACCAATCTCATCTCTTCCTATGACCAGGTCTCTCGCCACCTGAACATGGGAGACAAGGTAGACATTATATACCTAGACTTCCAAAAGGCTTTTGATCTAGCATCCCACAATATCCTTGTGGGAAAAATGGAAGATTGTGGGCTCAGCTGCTTGACAGTTCAGCAGGTAGGAAACTGGCTAAAGCCTCCCACACCCAGTGCCCTGCCCCACACTGGTAGGGGCATGGTTTTCCTGGAGCCTCAGTGGGAGGTGGACCCGCTGCTGCCCCTGCCACTGTAGGTGGTGGTCTTGCTGCCAGATGTCCTTCACCTGCCATGCATCCTCCACTCAGGCCTCATGGAAGACCTCCCTCTGAGCTTTGCAGATGTTATGCAGCATACATGCTGTGATCATGATCTGGGGGAGGTTCGCCTTAGTAAACTTGAGGCAGGTGGCGGGGGGCACCAGCAGCTCTTGAGGCAGGTAAAGACACACTTAATCAGGATGTGGGTCCGGCCCAGGTAAAGGTTAAAGTGGGTCTGGCAGGGGTCCAGGAGGCCAGCATAGGGCTGCATCAGCCAAGGCTGGAGCAGGTAGGCAGGGTTCCCAATGAGCAGAGGAGGGATGACAGCACCCGGATGCGGATCTGGAATCTCCGGCACCAAGAGTGGTGCATGCCCCCGACAGCTGGGGGTGCACAGTTGTGGTGGCGGCAGCAGGAGTGCAGCGGCAGTGGTGGGAGCCCAGTGGCAGTAAGTGTGGAGCTCCTGCAGACTGGCAGTGGCAGCCAGGGCTAATCATGGATCGCCTGCAGACGGTGATGGTGATGTCAGCAGCGGGGTGGCAAGCAGCAACTACCCACAGGGGTGACCGCCCTTTTTTGCAAGGAGTGAACCTCCGCACTCAGGGGTGCATGTGTACCCCTTATGCATCACCCCTGCCTGGCATAAAGAACCCAGTCTCCAGGCCCATCAGGCTGGAGTTCCAAAATATGTAGGCATCATGGGTGCTGCCCACTCAGCCAGGGCTTACATGTGTAAATGTGCCATGGTAGTCCATGGAGGCTTGGAGCACCATGGAGTAAAATCCCTTGCAGCTGTAATAGGGCCAGTCTCCACGGGGCAGGCAGTGACAGGATCCTGTCCAGGGCTCCAATGCACTGGGGAAATCCCAGAGCATCGAATGCCATGACCACCCCCTCAGGGCCACTGACGTGGAGTACTGTGTCACCCAGCACATCTTGGAGAGCACTGCATAATTCCAGGATGGCCTCCCCAGCAGTGACCTCGCCCATGCCAAACAGGTGACTGATGTATCAGAAGCTGGCAGGCATGGCCAGCTTCACCAGAGCAAGGGCCAGCTGGGTGTACATGGGGAGGGCCGGGCACAAGCCGTTGTCCTGCTGCTCTAGGTGGGCCTGGAATTGCTGAACATGATCCCAGAAAATGGCTCAAGTGAGCCAGAATGCATCTAGCTACTGCTCATCATCCCAGGTGTGCTGGACATCATGACACCACCAGTTCTGGCTGGCACTGCGGGCCCAGAGCTGGTGGGGCTAGAGGCCCAGGGAGGTGATGGCAGCCCCATCAGTAGCATCCTGGAGCCCTTCATCAGTGTTCGTACTGGCAACAGCTGCGCAGTGGTGGTGGAGGCCCTGGGACAGCACACTACAGCCAGACAGGTGGTTGTTGTATGTGGGGGAGCCAGGTGAGGCGAGACAGCCATGGCCCAGGTGGCAGACAGTATGGCAAGTGCAGCGGCCAGTGCAGCAGCCAACAGGAGAATGGGGTATCGGTCGTTGTTGCCAGGGGCAGGGGCTAGAGCAGGCATAGCACAGGAGGCAGAGTAGCCAAGGAGAGAGCTGCTGTGTGCTACCCTTGTGCTTGGCGTGCTGCTCCTGGACAAGGGGCTGGTCAAAGAGCAGAGAGTGGGACTGGCTTTTAAAGATGCCCTCCAGGTGCTGGCAGCTGCAGCCAAGGCCTCAAGCTCCCCCCCTGTGGCAGCAGAGGCTCACTGCAGGATTTCAGGAAATTTAGTGCAAAGAGCAGCAAATCTGCTTCCTAATCCCCATGTCTAGACACCTGTCTGAAAGGGCTTACACCAGAGTAATTTACACCAGAGTAAATTTAAGACAAATTAAATCCTTGTGTAGACATGCCTTATAATGTTTTACCTTGTCTTTATAAAAAGTCAACGAGCAGATGACTAACACAATTATCATCAAGGACAAGTCAGTATACAACAACATGTAGGGAAGAAACAAATTAGAGATTACTGAGCTAAAATGGATATTTTCATATCAGAAAGGCCTGATGACTGTTTAAGGCACTGACTGATTCTATACAGATAAAGTGAAATCCTAGAGCAGTGGAAGGGGTAAATACAGTGGTTATCTTTAAAATGGAAAGGAAGACGATGGCAGAGCAAGGCAGGAGGCAGTGCACTGCCATTGTGAAGCCTGGTCACCTGGCTGTGTGTCAGTCTTTAGGTTAGGAATAGGGGTTCCATACCAGAAGAAGTGATAGGAAAGGTAGGACGTTTGAAAACAACTGGACTACAGAATACAATAAAACAGTCAATTTTTAAGCCGTGGATGAAAAGGTAGCAAGGAATAGTCATCATGGATTTGTCAAGAGCAAAACCTGTCTAAGCAATACAATTTCTGTAACAAAATATGGGGTGTTGTGGATGGGAAGGCAGAGGACTATAGATGCAATATACTTTATTTTAGTCAGGCTTGTATTACTGTCTCTCAAAACACCTCTCATAAATTAGCAAAGAAAAATGGTTAAAGATGAAAATAAACTAGTGTATAACTGACTGTGAGGTGATTAACCACTGGAACAGGCTACCAAGAGGAGCCACCTTGGAAATTTTCAAGAGCAGGTTAGACAGCCACTTTAGTCAAGGATGGTTGTACTTTGAGGAGAGGACTGGACTAAATGACCCAATGAGGTTCCTTCCAATCCTAGTTTCCTATGATCCTGTGAACTTGGAAGAGTTAAATCCACGTCAGGCAGTTTTATATAATTCATTACTTTCATTAATGACTTGGAAGGTAGAATTGAGTGTAGACTCATTAAATGTACATGACACTTATCTACATGGTTAGCAGGTACCTTAGAAGACATGTTTAGGGTTCAAAATTAATAAATTAATTTTTAATAAATTGATAAATTCTGAAATAAATGGGATTAAATTTAAGAAGGCCAAATGTGAAGTATGTGAATTAGGAAGGAACAGCTACATTCACAAATGTCAATGGGAAATGATGACTACAGCACTTCAGAAAAGAATTTCTGGTATATAATGGACTGGACGCTAAGTATGAATCAACAATTTAAAACTGCTTAGGGAAAAAGCAAATAGTCCACTGTGATGTATTAACAAAAGTATGCAATGAAAGACATGGTAAATTATTCTCCCACTTTAACCAGTGCTGGTGAGACCTCATCTGTGTTCTGTATTCAGTTTTGGGCACCAAACTTCAAGAAAGATCATCTGGGATGGTTTAAACAGGAATGATCCTACCCTCAGAAGAGGACTGGACTAGATAATCTCTTGACATCTTTTCCAGCCCTATTTTTCTACAGTCCCAAGATCTGGGAAATACAATGATGCAAAGACAGCTGGAATGAGAGAAAGCTCAGATAATAGTGTTGTTCAATTAACAAATGAGGGTATTTTTAGAATGTGGAGCCTCTGACCATAAATAATATATTGTTTTTTGATCTGCTGGCAAACAGAATTGTGTCAGTTAGACAAATCCAATCCCTCTCATATAAGACAGAATTGTGTAAGGCAAAATATGAAACAAAATCACTATGCACTAACTAACAGAGGAAATTGTAAGAGAATATACTGTGTAAATAGGCCTTTACCTCAGAATAATACCCTGGAGACCTTGGTAATATGCAGCAAGGGACCTTACATATCGGTGCCAAGTATTTCCCAGTTATACAAAAGGAAATTCCTTTCAGGCCAAATGTAAAAGAAGACATTTCCCAATGGAACAATGGAAGATAATAAATCAACAGAACTGCCGCCTTCAGGAGTTAAACACAGGGATTAAAGGAAAATGTTCATCCCTTCCCAAATATTTTCCTTTAATGCTAGATCAGGAAGAAGTGAGCTGTGCTGACACTTTTAATTACCTAAGATATGCTCCATCATGGATAGTGCCTACATACATTTAGGGAAAGCATCCTAACTCATGGTACTTTACTCAAAGTGCTCTGAGAGAGCACCACTGAACCCAACAGATGTTTGCCTGTTGGGATGTGGGGGCTTGAGCCTGCCTGTACTGGCTCTGGCCAGCAGGCAGGGACACTCTCAGGAGGCTGCCAAAATAGCCTTGCCCAGCCTCTCCCCAGCCTTGTCTCTCCCTAACCTCCAACTCTGGCCAGGGCAAAGCTGAGCCAGCAGCTGTGTGCTCCTCCTATCAAGACGCTCAGACAGGTGTGATGGAAGCGAGCCCCAACCCCCCATCTCACACACACTGCATTTTAACCTGGCCCTACTGATTTAACAGCTGTATTTGAGAGTTCTACCTCATCTCATCCAGTTAGTTATCTAGAGGTTCCAACATCATGCCTTAAAGCAGTATTTTCTGCATCTGCTTATAGAACTAGTTACTAAAATATATCTGCCTTTCCTTGTCGTTCATTACTTATTTAGTTCATTACTTTAGTTATTTCATAAATCTTTTCATACATTCACTCTACACTCATACAGCATGCACAAGGTAAAGTAATACAGGCATAATTTAACTAGACGTTATACATCGGTCCAATATTGGATCAGTACCAATATGAAGAAAACTGGCTGTATCAGATATCGGCCTGATGGGGCCTATAATTTTGCCAATAAATGCCCGTGCTGCATGCAGCTGCAACACAACACAGCATGCAGGCTCAGCAGCATGGAGAGCTGCCTCCATCTGGAAAGTCCAGTGTGGTGGAAGAGGATGGGAGAGGGAAGGGGCATGATCGAAGCCCCCTGCAATGAGGGAGATGGCAGGGGCAGGTACTGCCCAGGCAGGACAGGGAGAGCAGAGCCATGGCTCATGGGGCTCCCGTCACTGCTTGCACCCCACGAGGGCATGGGAGGGGTGTGCCCCCTGGATCTGTAAAGCAGGTTGCAACCAGGACTGCATGGGGCTCTTCTCGCCAGGGCCTGAGTTCAGAAGCGGGTGCTAGAGGTGCTGGGAGGATCCTGCATCCACCCCAAATTTCGCTGTCACTCCACTCTCAGCACTGCCACCACCACCAAGCTCAGCCCCAGCTCTTCCTGGCACATGGATGGAGGCAAGGTATTGAGCTGGGGCTGCCCCAAGGAGCAGTAGCACTGAGAGCAGAATGGTAACAAAATTTGGGATGGATGCAGCATCCTCCCAGCGCTGCCAGTGCCCGCTCTGAGCCCAGCCCCCACTGAGAAGAGCCCCATGAACCCCAGCTGCAGCCTACCCTGGCTCATGCTGTGCTGTGCTGTGCTGCTCTGGGGGACACACACAGCTCCTGCCCTCCCAGGTTGCAAGCAGCAGTGGGAACTGCCTCCCTCGCGCCAAGAGCTGTAGTTTTCCCCCACCCCATTCCTTCTGGGCAGCACCTGCCCCTGTTCCCTCCCTCAGTGGGCGGGTGATCATCTGCTCCCTCCACGCCCCTTCCCTGCCCCTGCCCCTTCCACCACACCAGACTTACCTGGAGACAGCTGTATCGGAAATCGAATCAGTATTGACCGATATGCCTCCTTAAATATCGGCTACAGATATTGGCCCCAAAAATCTCTATCGGGGCACCCCTAAATTTAACTCAAGGTAACATATGAGACCCAAACTAATAGAAAATTATTTGCTGCAGACTTTAGAGTGAAAGATAACATTCCCTGCTAATTTATTTTGACCAGCAATATCTATTGAGATCTAGTAAAGAAACAACAGTCATGTAGCTGGTACATGTGTACAGTAAGTTACTTTGTATCTTTATTTAAATATTTTAGAGTCTGATTCTCCTTTGCATAGGCTAGTGATAGAAAAGATAGCTGGGAAGGAACCATAAGAAGTAATTTAGTTCATCCCCTTGCCCTAAGGCAGGCCTGTCCAACTAGCAGTCTATGAAGGGTTAACATGTGGCCCCCAAGCTCTCACCCAGCCAACACTACCATTGTTGCTCCAGATGTAGCAGCACTTGTAATCCTGGGACTCCCTCTCCCTTTTTCAGTTTATGCTGCCTGGTTCAACATATCACAACATGGGAGATGGCAGGGGGGTATGCGGAATGGGGGAGGGCAGGGCATTATGGAGCAGCACACAGTGCTGGGAAAGCCAGTGTCCTAGAGGGTCCATGTGGCACGGTAAAGTGAGGTGTGACCAGGCATTCAAAGGTGATGCAGGATGGTGTGTGCAGGACAGCAGGGGAGGGTGTCGGCTACCCTGTCTGCCCACATGGTGCAGGGGAAGAAGGAGAATCTGTCCATTTAGAAGTTGGAAAGCCATGCTCTAAGACATGAGCATCTATACCTAAACCATTCTGACAATAAAAGGAACTCAAATTTTAAGTCAGTAGTCACAATTATATAAATGTATAAATATGGTATGAAAAAAGTGTTTTAGGCCCTTGATATGTCTTCATTGTGGCAAGAGGATGCTTATTTACAAATGTTAATAATATAAATTACATAAAGCTTCCTACAGCAAGCACCATTAATCAAAACCACAATGACACATGGTGGATATATTATCAGTCATAGTGTCAGAAACCTAAAAGATATATCTCCCAACAGTAAGACAAACAAATATGCTTCGTAGTTGTGCCTACAGTTTGCTAAATGTAAGCTGTGGTAGATCAGAAATCCTGAGGAATGCTTAAAGTCTTGAAAATCAATCCTTAGGGACTGTAGATAGATGGAAACTAAAGATGGTTGACCTATAGTACAAAAATAAAACTTCTGAAAAGGGCAGTGATATCATGGCAGAAATAACCACGAGGATAAGGATGCTGGTGGAAGTATCAAATACAACCTTGCTGGTTCTTAGTCATATTTCTTTGTTTTTTAAACATTTAAATATCTTAAAAATCAGCAGACCACATTATGTACGCATTACCTGTTGTTCTTAATAATCAGAGCAGGGCAGAGAATGAGAACAACTCTGTCAAATAATGGCATCCCAAAGTATTCTAAATTTTCAAAATTAACATCAACACTTCAGCTTTCACCCAGCAAGACAGCAAAGAAGTCTGAGGTTTGAGCAGAAGCATTAACTGCATATAAGAACCATACTACATAGGACACAGGCAGCTGTGTTCTGGAGTCATAGGTGGTATTCAGGAGAATGATTAAGTAAATATATTACTGAAGTCTAGTCTTGGGGTGGCAGATGCATGGACAATCCAAGCTGGGCCTGCATTAAAAAAAATATTATAGATAATAAAAGACACTAGAGACCTCAGCTGCTAATAAGATCCCAAGGCAGCTAGCCACTTCAGCAAAAATGAAAAATATATTTTCAGTAGATGGTGTCTGCATTACTTTTCTGATTCCCCTAAATGCTTCCCTTGGCTACTAAGCAGCATTTCTCCATTAACCAAGCTGAGTTGCAGCCAACTCACTTTCATCCACATCTCTAACTTGGTCAACAAATGGAAAAATGATTAGAGTTTTCTGTCTAGGTTTGGAAGAAAAGGATATATAGAATTGAGAAGCAACAGTATATTGATGATAGTGTAGCTGAAATTTCTCATAATTTCCTATTTACTATTATTTATAGTACATGATGCCTTGAACCTACAAAGTAGTCAGTACTGCGAAGTGATGACTTCTTATAATGGTGCCCATCAAATATAGGCTATTCAGTGAAAATGTTTTGCTGGGATTTTAATTAATAAAAGTCAAGACTAATTAAACATCTTCTTTTTTTTAATTGATAAAATTCTGAGAACATTTTACTGATTTTTCTTTACCAGACCTATTAATTATCATCCATTTTTATAAGATATGACACAGTAAATATGTGTATAATTGCTTTGAAATTTTTGTTCTATTGATTAAATTATTGCATTACTGAATAGTGCTATACTGTACTATTGAACAGAGGACAACTAACAGGGAAGAAAGAGTTTGTGAGTTTTCCTGGGAGCTCACTTGGAAACAGCAGAGGTTTAAAAAACAAAAAAAACAAAAAAAAGCAAAAACCAAACAAAAAAACCCCACAAAGAAACACAGGAATAAGAAAGCACAATAAGAAAGTCTGTGGGATAACCAAGGCGTGCTTCAGTACAGAGCAGTGTATATGACCAGTGAAGGACCAGCTACTGTAACATGCAAATGATGTACTATATTTGGCTATGTATGGACGTTCCAATTTACCAGGAGAATCACTGTTCTTCAGTAGAAACCAGAAGTATACAGACATCTAGGCTTTTTCTCCCAGACCAGGAGGAGTGGAGCCAGAGGAAATGTTCCCATGCTTTCACAAGATAGGATTCACCCTGGTCTTCAGAAGCCACAGGGGGCAGCTGAACTCACACACCTGTAGAGGGGAGGGGAGGAGAAGCCACCAGCTGTTCCCCACTGCTTCTCACACCAGAGCTCCCAGTGTGAGAAAATTTGCTGCAACACTCCTGCCACTGGGCTGCTGGACACCAAGAGCTAAGCTGTACTGACCAGTGAAGCCCCATGCTTGCTTCTCACACTGGAGTTCTCAGTGTGAGAAGGAGGCAAGGGCTTTTGTCCTGCTGCTCCCTCTGCTCCTCTCCCAATGCCCAGAAGCCCAATGGTGGGAGCAGTGCTGTCCCCTGCTGACTTTCTCTTGTCCACAAACCCTGCCACTCAGCTTGTTGAGAATAACCTCGAGCACTTTTCCTAAAGGCATGGTAAATGACCTCGAGCCATCCTCCCGAGACAGGATACAAGGCAAGACTGGAAGATTGTTTTGTGAATTATGCCCATCTGCAGTGATAAGCAGGAGATAGCTGTACTAGGCAAGGGGCCTCGGAAACAAACAGCGAAATACACTGAGAAATAGGTGAAAGGGCTCATTAGGGGCTCATTATAATACTAAAAAACACACCCCTAGGTGGAGAGAAAGTATGCTAA